>OX104112.1:92854733-93454733 GCA_944474755.1 Limnoperna fortunei | reverse complement strand
CAACTGACACGTCTCCAAGGACATCTGCCAAATACTTTCCATACACTGCTGAGGCTCTTTATTGTGGGTCACCACAAACAGGTTCAAACAATTCTCACTGTTTAAATAATAGTAGCAATACAGTTTCTGAAGGATTTCAGTTACCAGATACAAAAAGACAGATGATTTCAACAGGGTCACAAAACCTAGCACTGCAGGCTGAAAAGATATCAACAGGATCACAATACCCACCACTGCAGGCTGAAATGATATCAACAGGATCACAATACTTCAAAATGCAAGCTCATATGATATCAACTGGATCACAATACTCAAAAATGCAAGCTGATATGATATCAACAGGATCACAGTTCCAAGCAATGCAGACCAATATGATATCAACAGGATCACAGTTCCCAGCAATGCAGACCAATATGATATCAACAGGATCACAGTTCACAGGAATGCAGGCTGAAATGATATCAACAGAATCTCAGTTCTCTGCTTCACAGATTGAAATGATGTCAGCAGGCTCTCAATTTTCAAGTTTATCATCAAGCAATTCGCCATTTTCCATTGGTGACAGGAGTAGAATTTCAGAGCCAAATACAGAAACCAATTTATATTTGTCCCAGAACATTGGTGTCCAAACTCATCCAGGTGACTTTCAAGATTTCCTTCTATCACAAAGTGATTTGAATTCAAATTCAAGAGTGGGAACTAATTCTGTAGGAATAAACACAGACAAAAGGTCGAGCAACAGTAAATTTGCAGAAAAAACTAAATTACTAAATAATAAATGTGTTGGTAGTGAAACTGCTGTATTTGCTGATTCGAACATACAAACCATTGTTTTTGATTTTTTGGCAGGTTCTCCAAATCCACAAACTGCAGTGACAAATATTCAAACACAGACCGTGGACCTTGACCTCGAGTCCCTTGAATCACTAGTTTCCAGTATTCAAACACAGACTGCTCAAGATTATGACTTAGGAATGTCCAGTCTGGATGTGGAGACACAAACAAATAGCAGTTCATCAGCTAATACACAAACTTTTACACCATCTGAATTTAGTTCGTATCTTTCCTCCAATATTGAAACACAGACATATGATGAGTTCCCTGACTTTATTGAACTTTTATCATCTGGTACCCAAACACTGGATTATGGATTTTTTGAGGATGCTCCATTGTCTCTTATTAACATGGAAACTCAAACAGGAATGAATGAAAGATTGCTGAATTTTGGAACCCAGACATCAGTCACTGAAAAAACGAACTATAATACAACAGACTTGTGTAATGGGTCATCTATGACTGAAGGTCAAACATCCTTGAATAAAAGTCAACAGTCCTTTCATGATAACCCCTTACCAAATATTGATTCAACAAAACCAGATGACATTGGTAATTTTCAAAACAAATACCAAAGTGAACAGATGGAATTTCTTGTGTCTGAAGTACTTGAAATGATACCGATTGAAACTGAGTCGGTCACTTCAAACAACATGCCTTTTAACAAAATGCAGGAAACTGGACCTACATCTATCACACATGATTCTTCTCTCATAGCCTCATCTCAGGGAAAGGAACACAATTATTTAGGAACCCCTTTACACCATGAAGTTAAAATGCCAATTAGTAGTAAAGAAGACATGTTCCCTGTTGCCCCAGAAGAATCAAAATGGAAGGTTCAACCAGAAGAAGGCGAATTGAGACATTTTGATTCTGCCGCTAATTGCTACACACTGTCTTTGAATGATGTTAATGGACAAACTGAAACTGGTTCAAAGTTTTCAGTGGAAACCTGTATTAACACTTCTGAGAAACATACTCAGATGACACCTGGACTTTCCACAGAAACTGTCAGTCTTATTAACAACCAATCTCAAACCACTTTGATAGGAATCTCAACTAAAGGATATAATTACAATACTGACAACCACACTCAAACATATATGTGTGGACAAAATGACTCCAATGGTTATATTACTACTCACACTCAGACTGCCTCAGAGCAAATCTTAAGCATTGACAGCCATACACAGACATGTTCTGGACGCTTATCTCATGAACTGACAAATTCTCAAACCCAGACAACTTTACAGAGATTGGGAATGGACAGTGATCTTACAGATTCCCATACGCAAACCACTTGGAAAGAACTAAATGATTTGCTTACGGAACTGGATCACTAAGTATTCAAATTTGAAATGTGTTAGTTACATGTACATTTCTCATTCATAAACAGAAAATAGATGAAAAGATTTTGGGTAATTCAGCTGCCGTTATTGATATAGTGGTGCTTATAGGATTTTAAAGTGGGATGTTGAATTCTGTAGAAAAAAAGGAGAATTGATGAACGCAGATAATGTGCAAATATTTATCAGTTATACAAATTTGCTGTGATTTTGTTAAGCTTGTTTATTAGAGTTATTTTTATTTTTGTGTTATTTCTGAAATATAATGACTTCATTAATTGTTTACATGTAGTTAACTGTTCATGTCCAGAATATAACTATAAAAGTGTTTCTAGATGTTAAATCCAATGTGGTTTCCTGTGATCGTTTGCATGCACATACATGTATGCATTGAAAATCGTGTTGATTCGAAAACTAAGATGACCTCTGCTCAGAATTATTTATAAAAATATACAGTCCGCCAAAAGTTAAGCATCACATACGTTTCCGGATCTAATCTTCTTTCAATAACATAAACAAATGAGAAAATGTTTAATTTGTATGAAAATGTATATATCATTAGGAAATTTGAACCTGTAAAATTCTTTATTTAAACCCTCAAATTGTAAAATTAAATTCTAGTGGTCTAATAATGATCACAAAAATTAGGCCAAAAAACAACAAAACAATAGGTGATTTTAAGTTTTAGTTTGACACAAAATTTTTCATTGTTTACAAAATTACAGTCATTCAACAAGTCCTGAGGTGAAAGAGTAACAAATGGACTGTCGTTTGGCGTATTTTCCATCAATATCGGGTATAACCTCCACGCTTCCGGTGTAAATGTTCAACACGCCGCCTGATTCCAGCAACCAAACGCCTAAGTCTGTACTGTGGAAATCTCTGCCATTCTTCCACAATTCTTCTAATTCTCGAATATTTTGGCGTCTTGGGTTCCGTTGATTGACTTTTCGCCCGATAAAGTCCCACACATGCTCAATCGGATTCATGTCCGGTGACATGGCTGGCCATGGAAGTGTGTCAATGGCTTCTGTTTCAATAAAGTCCCTCACAACACGGGCTCGATGGGGTCGAGCGTTGTCGTCTTGAAACATTGGTCTGTCTGCAAGAGCATGGTTGTCAAAATGTGGCCCAACATGACCATCCAAGATGTCATCGCGGTATTTCAGACCAATCAATGTATCGTTGAGAATCTGTAAAGTGAGCTTGCAGTCACGTGAAAAGCATCTCCATCCAGTAACGCCGCCAACACCGAATGCAGTTGTTCCTACAATATGGTTTCTATCCAAAGCTGTATTCCTTTGCCGCCAAACACGTATCAGACCGTCAAAAGGCTTCAACAGAAAGCGGCTTTCATCTGACCAATGAATACGTCTCCAGCATCTTAGATTCCAGTGACGATGATGTCTTGCCCACTCCCTTCGTGCTTGGCAGTGCCATCTTGTCAGTTCTGGTCGTTTCAAAGGCCTGCGGGCACGTAAACGAGATCTGTGAAGCCTCCGAATAACTGTTTTGTCACTGATTGGACCACCAGAAGGCCACATTCCTCGTAACTGGCCTGCTGTTGAAAAGGGGTGCAATCTGGCTTGACAAGCAAGGAAGCGGTCCTCTCTAGGGGTTGTTTTACGGGGTCTTCCAGATCTTGGGCGGTCCTCGATTGACCCTGTCTGTCTATGCCTCGCAACAAGTCTGCTAATAACAGAGTTGTTCACCCCAAAATTGGCTGCTTTTGGCGGTTAATCATTCCAGCATTTTTCATTCCAATTGCTTGCCAGCGTTCGGCGATACTTAATTTTCGTCTTACCATGTTGAAAAGTCTCGAAAAGATAATAACTAACCAGAATATCCACGTGCAATCGAACAAGGCTATTTGATTCAAAGTCAGTCTGTTAATTCGAAGCAAGACCAGTTTTTGAAACCGGTCTTTACGCTTTAAAACTCTAATTATTGTCATCTTACCTGTATGTTTTATAAAGGTATTGTTTGAAAGCATTGCATAAATGCATCAGATGCTGAATGAATCGTTTTGTAATAAAATTATTTCAGAAAATATTTAGGTGATGCTTAACGGACTGTATATGTAGATCATTCTGGTATTGATGTTAACCATGTTTATGTCTTTAGGGCTAATTTTAAATCCAATATCATGTGGAACTATTTGTGTCATGGTTTTCTAAATATTCTTAAGACATCAGACATCAAACTGGTTTAATGCTACATTCATCTAATCTATTTTATGGCATTCAGTTTTTTTGGAAGAAGCCCGTGTGCCTAATGAAAACCCTTGTCCTTCCACAGAAAAAACTCGCAATCCTTTCAATTTAGGTTGAAGTCTAGCACACCCTCACTGCAACATAGCTTAAGGCAACAACCTCAGTGCTGCAGATGACAGGCACACAATAGTTGATGACTTAACGACCTTAACCACTCAGTCACCGAGTATCCTTTGATTTATAGGAACTAAAATGGCAGAAATGTTCTTGTGGGTGGTTGAAAAGGTCTTTTTGCTATTTGATAAAACTTTTGAAGCCTTGTTTTAATCCTCAAATCAGATTTAAACCAAGCTAGTCACTGAAGCCAAGACATGTGAAGTTAATATTATTTACCTATAGATCCCTTAGATAAATGTATCGTAAAATAATACAGAATGTTCCTCCGATTGTTGGTTCAACAAGTTTTCTCCACACTATTGTCTGCTCGTGTTGCAATCTAGTAATTAAAATTAAATCTTTCACTTACTCTCTCTTTTTATACCCCGCCACACAAAAGCTATTAAATACCATAAAATGAAGACCAAGTTTGATTTTCAGCACAATCCAATTTGTAGTTTTCGCCAATTCAAGGTTTTTTGGTCGACAATTGGCGGTTTTTAGCAACAGATTTTTTAAAAAACCCATTTGTAGTTTTTGAGCAGTGCCAATTTGAAATATTTTTTATCAGTCCAGGGTTAAGGTAAAAATTGTCGTCTGTGATGGATTGTTATCCTGCTCAGCTGTTCCTGTGTGCTGATAAGTAAAATGTGTTTGTTAATATTAAAACAATTCAACGTGGTGGATTATCATTTAATGTCCCCTTAAATGCTCTATTTTGTTAATGCAGCGAAAATAACAAAAAAGGTGGAGCAACTGAAAGATTTATTTTTTATTAGATTAGCTATTGTTGTGGTTAATATTAAAGATGACTTCTTATTATCCTTATCGTTAGTCAGAAATATGTCGGAATAGATTTGTGCTTTTATGGGAATAGGCAAAGTGCCATTCTCGATTTAAAAAATCACTTCGAACGTTAGTGTAACCAATAGTGATTGTTATCAAATATTTGTAGTATTCTTTACTTGTATGCACATACGGTTCTAGAAAAAAGGCCAATGACCTGGCGCAAACCGCAGTTATTTTTTCAGAATGGTGCAACTGAACTTCGATCTTAAGGATTGGTAGTATTATTATTATTACAAATTTCCCCATGTATGTGGTACAAAGGGCCACTGAAGCGTTCTGACAAAGTATTAACTTCTACTGATGTGTCTGAGTATGAAAATCTAGATTTACAAACAGAATAATCTCAATTCGCATCAGATACCATACAACAATTTCAACGACAACTTATGCCATCACCTCTACCTATTTTCGTATAACCAGTCTGCCCAGTTCAACCCAGATAACATTAATATAAGGACCTCTGACCAAAGAAACTAACCAATCAGAGACATAGAGAAGTCTCCCTCTTAAAGTGACCATTGCCAGTAGAGGCTCTTCATTGGTTTATATAAGTACAATAAATAGAACAGACAATTTACTGTAAAATATGTTATTAAACTCTGTAATGAATTATTCATACTTTATTAACACAATTATAAACAATGTCTCTGCCACATACTCCCCTTGGCTGTTAAATGATGTCCCTGTCAAGGCTGGAAAGAGAACAAAATCTGCGTTATAAAATAAAACATTAAATGTGTTAACAAATTAAAAGTAATAACATATTCCTTGGTGATGACAGAAAATAATGCCTGGCCAGCCTGTTTTTCTAAACCTGAAAATAAACCGTCACGTAAACAAAAAGTAATGAAAGACTGTGTTGGTACTATTCTAACAGACACAAATATCTCATCTTCGCTCTCTGTTTCTTCCAAGTCCGATGGTTCTGGTTGATTCTGCTCCTTTACTGCTCTTGTTTGTGGCCTTGGCACAGGTGTCCGGGCTGATCTTGGAGCTGGAATTGGTTTACGTTCCCTGATCTGCCCAACAGGCAAAAGTAAATTCCTGTAAAGTGTGCGTTTCCGGCCTGGACCAGTCTCTGTCTTAGTTCTTGAACGTACTTGGACCTTGGTTGGTGACAGGTTTCTGTAGCAAGTCCAAACGCAATATCGACAGGTAGGCTAGGTTCCCTACCAAACATAAAAAAAAATGGTGCTTCATGCCGTGTGCTGTTGTAGGCATGCACTAACGTGGCAACGTGTTTTTTTCCAATCGGCTTTTTGGTGTGGCTGTAAGGTTCCTAACATGTCTAAGAGTGTTCTGTTAAAGCGCTCTGGTAGTCCGTTACCCATCGGATGGTATGGAGTGCATGGTCCTTGATTTCTGTATGCCTAACAGTTGACAGTTATTTTATCAAGTCACTCACGAAGTTGGTCCCTTAGTCCGAATGTAATCTCTTAGGGATACCTAATGGACTTCAAAGTTGTTAATGCGTGCTTCAGCAGTGGTTCGTGCAGTCTGATTTCGGGTATGCACCGCCTGGGCATAGCGAGTAAAATGGTCTGTGATGAGGATGTTCTGTATACCTCCCTTTGATGGCTCCAGAGTAACTTAGGTCATCTATGCAGACCAACTCCATATGCTCTGTTGTTGGAATGTTTAGTAAGTGAGCTCTGTGTCGATCTTTCTTTCGCTTTAAACATCTATCACAGTGTTGAATCCACTCTTCTATATCCTTTGTCATAGATGGCTCCACTGATGGCTTAATAGAGTCTCTGGATAAAACTGTGTTGTTCGAAGATGGTAATCGTGACAACGCATCTGCATCTGAGTTTGCTCTTCCAGGGCAATAGACAATTTCAAAATCATAGGCAGCTAAAGCTGATAACCAGTGTTCATTCAGGTAGTCGTGGAATTTGTCCGTGATGGCCCACTTCAGAGCAAAAAATTCCATTTTATAAGCTGGGTAATTTCTTTCCGCTTTAGTTAACCCTCGGCTGGCGTATGTTACCATGGTCTTGGTACAAAACAGCTCCCAACTTGACCACTGGCATTAGTATGCTGTTCAAACGGCTTCTGATAATCAGCATAACAGAGGACTGGTACTGATCCAAGTCTTCTTTTTAATTCATTGAATGCTTTATCTTCTTGCTCACCCCATGACCATTCTTTCTGTTCTTTCTTTCCTTTCTTTCCATTTTTCGGTTTTGGTGAGAGGTTTTGCAATTTCGCTGAAGTGCTGTATAAACCTTCTGTAGTAACCTGCAAATCCCATAAACCTTCTAACATCCTCTGGTGTTTCTGGAGCTGGCCAAGACAGTACACGCTCATTTTTTTCTGGGTCGGTCTCAACTCCTTTCTCTGAAACAATATGACCAACATACTTCACCTTGGGTTGAAATATTGTACATCTGGAGATAGTTTCAGGTTTGATACGGATCCTGTCAAAAACAAGCTGCAATATCGTTCGAGATGTTACTCATATGTCCGTGAAAAGATAATGACGTCGTCGTTAAAGATGCAACATATTTTCATATGCAGGTCTTGGAGACACTCTTGCATTAATCTTTGGTACGTTGCTGGAGAGTTTGCCAAACCGAATGGCATGCGGTTATATTCGTACAGTCCGAGTGCATGGTCCAACTGTGAATGCTGTCCTTTAATTATGTTCTTCATAAATGTCTATCTAATGGTATCCACTTTTCATGTCGATGACACTAAAATACTTATTGCCATCTAAACAGTCAAGCATGTCCTCTATTTGTCGGAGGGCATAAGCATCCTTCTTTGTCTTTTGGTCAGCTGACGGAAATCAACGCAAAACATTTTTGTTCCATATTGCATGCAAAACAGGCAGTGACAATTTATCTAATATAGTATCAAATAGATTCATCAGAAACAACATTTTTAAACTCTCTTAGATCAGGAACTTATAAATCAATTAGTTACACTAGTCCCAGCTATGATTTTTAGAATTTTTTGTTGTCTTATTTATATACATAAATTATTTAAAAATGAAAAAAATTGATTTTTGAAACTGATAGCAGGATTTGATGAAACTTGACCTTCCCCCATTAATTTCACTCTGATAAGACCTTCTAATCTACCACCGAATGTAGTTGTTGTAACTGAAACAGTATAATCTATTAAATTACCTCTTTGATACTTTGGACAAACCTTTTTTGTACTTACGAAAATGAACCCAAGAGTATCTCACAGATTTATACAACTCTTATGTTAAGAGCGAACGTTTCGGTGGTCAAATAGTAACTGATAGTAAGTGAGAGCTGTTGCCATTCCTTCCCGTCTGTCGTTCGTCAGTTAACAAACCACTAGGCCACTTTAGAATAGATGATGTGTTGACGCTCTCTTGACAACATTTTATTGGAAAGTCTGATCTACAACTAATAATATGTCGCTGTTTCGAAAAGTGTCAAATTAAATGGCTGGTTAAGGTTCTTTTTCAGCAGAACTAGCTCAAATCCAAAAGATCACGTGATCCTGTCAACACTGAAATTGCGGGTTTGAGCATCACTGCAGGTAAGTTGTACTCGATTTATCTTAATTGACAAGGAGGTAAAATTCCCGAAAAAAGTCCGTGGACACGTATACATTTTTCTCCATTTTTATGTAATTTAGCATTATATGCCCCATATATGAAATTCTAAGTGAAAGCAAGATTTTTTTAATAAAAAATTATGATGTCTCGCATGTTCGGTTACTTTTGCACAGGCCATCCAAATGGATAATGACCTCTTCAAATGGATAATGACCTCTTATAAGACCACCTACTGAGCCTCCCCCACCTATTACAAGGACTTCTAGATCCGCCGCTGAGGTTGGCATAACTACTAAAAATGTCAAGTTAATACAAAAAACAAACATGAATGTATTCTATACAATATCAGTAAAACGCGCATCGTTTAAGGATAAATATATCAAAACATCGAAATAATGCATTGACTGTTCTCAGTTGTATGATATTCTTTAAGTTGGAAAACACAGACAAATTATACAAAAATATTCTTCTTCCATGTTATGTCGAAAAATTCCAAAAATTAGAAAGCAGAATGCACGACCGGTGGGGAGTTCATCATGTATCATATAACCGTGAAATAAGTTTTTATTATGAATGTCTATTGTGATTTTTTTTAAATTAATTTCATTCTGGCATTGATGATAAAAGATGGGCCAAGATAATATTCCACATGTAACGAGAAAAGCACTTAAAGTGATATCCTTAGATTGAATGACTAGAGCCCCGCCCTTCGGCAAATTATATTTTTATGTGAGGGGCATAATAGACCCCCCCCCCAATACCACGACAATATACTCTTAAATGGAAATGTCTTGTACATATATACACGACATATTCACAGATGCGGGATTTCAATCTTAATGTTAACAGTTTTTTTGTTATTTTAGATGCATGTCATTTTCCAAGTCCTAATCCTTGTATAATAATGTGTCCTATTGGCTTTGTTGAATTGTAGCAAAACTTTCAAACTAATGGAAAAACGGAAACGCAATAAATATTTCCTTGTTTTGTTTTCTCACCACCGTACATTTCCACTTGTTTTTCGCATGATGTTGCATTCTAGTCCGAATTCTAGGAGTAGCTGCATTCCTGACTTATCTTTTTGTATATATATTTTTAAGTATGCGACTGTCGGGATTCTCCGTATATCTGCTTACTTTCTTCCCTGTGGTGTTCCGACTGAAGATCTACGCTTACACTGATTCCAGACGGAAGACAATGTGGGAGACTACAAATTGAAGTCCATAGATCTGTGCATAGTAAACAATGAATACCTGTTCACATCAATCAATATACATTTCATAGAATATATATTCATGCAAGCATTTAAGCTTATAACATAAATTCAATGTAAATGTGAAAGGTAAATGGACACAATTATAATAACAACACAATAAAACAGACGGTATTCTACTGAGTGGTGTCTGCTAGAATGGAATTAGTCATTTCGTTCCATAACCAAATCGTACCTTTACCATTTCGTACCATCGAAATGCCATATTATTTTCGTACCATATGTTAATTAATTGTACCACATGTAAACAATTTTGTACCAAGCGTAAAATTTAAATACTTTAATGTATAAAACTAAATGAATACGTTTTACAACTACGCTGAGTAAAATTAGTTATTTCACGTGAACTTGATCGACAAGAAATGAGAGATAAAGGTCTATAGATACATGATACTGTTCAGCATTCACCAGCATAAATTAAGCAGAGCCAATTGACATCTTTTCCACAAAAATGCCTGCTCAAGAAAGCACACGTATTGACCAAGCAGTGCAAGACCTCGATACCTCCTCTATACACGCTACCGCCACATCTTCAAGAAGAAGCGTCCCTGTTGCCGCTGATTTCTGACATGTATCCGAAGGTAAATTGAAAAAACTTCAGAGAAAACGCTGCAAAACCACACAGAAAGCGTTATTTGACAACTGGACCAAGTATGCAAATGACTAAATATCCATAGGTAGACTTTTGCGTCTTTGTGCCAGACAAGTGTTTGTGCCGGATTCATAATCCTCAAGTCAATCGATTGTGATATAATAATAATAATATTGAAAATAGTAGTTAATTTTAAATTAGTTGCTAACTTTCAAATACATTTTTATCTGTGTCATTACGTTGTTAGATCATATGAATAAATGATGATGTTAATAAATTAAAAATAAAAAGTTTTATTTTTATTTACCAGTTTGGTCAAAAAGAGCAATATTATGCTGACATTACATTCAGGTTTTCACTAATACACTTCCCCATATGGTACAAAATTATCATATTACACTGTCCCATATGGTACGAAATTGCACATGCCACAGTCTTGATACACTTCCCCATATGGTACGAAATGGTTATGGTACTACGAAATGACTGGTTAGCCTAGAATGACAGTACTTATTCAAATGCTTTAACAAATTAACTAAAAAAAATGGTTTAATATTTTTTGTATAAACGATTAAAATTTGGTTTGGTTGCTCGCCCATGTGTGGAGATTATGTGCTCAATACAAAATTAGCTGACAGTGTTAATTATTGCGTTTGATATATAGTTAATGAATTAATCACCCCCCTTTTTTCAGTGCCAGTTTCTCCGTCAATTCCACATTCCCAATGAATGATGTGGCTTATATAATTTGCTAACTATTTTTTAAACAGAATAAAGATTCTGCATTTTGGTGTCTTTCGAGGAGGTATCAAACCACCGCACTAGTCGAATTATTTTGCGATGACGTATATGTGAACTCAGCCATATAGGGAAGGGGTGCAAGTCAAATCGGCACTAAGTCAGATCGGCACCTTAAAAATGTCAAATCGGCACCGGAAAGTAGTTAATTCGGCACCTATGTATAGTCAAATCGGCATTGGATTTCGGCACCTGATAAATGATTTATACTTATTACAATTAAATTGTTTAAAATGCAAATTTTAAGGAATTTTAATACATGACATGTTGTAAATTATAATTTAAAATAAAATTATTACTAAAGGGCCATCCATAATTGTCAACATTTTTCACGAGTTGGCAAAGAGCACTATAGGAGGGAGGGGGTTTCAATTTCAACATTTTTCTCATCCTCACAAGTCAGGGTTTTTGTGTCCACATGTGTCCACGAACCCCTGACAAACTTAGCTAGGAAATTCCCGGGCTAGAAGATTTTCGTATGACGTCAATCCTTCAAAATATCAACCAATGAAATTGCTTGAAAGAAGCAAGTGTTTGGCAGAAGTCAATCTTACTCATTCTTGAGTGGTAAGAAAAGGTAACGCAACTAATAAATAACGCGGTAATAACAAACTATTAACACTACTGTACAAAATGCACTGACTTTTACATGGTCTATGCAACACATCCGTTTTGGTTTTTTTACAATCGACATCGGGATATCCCCTAACCAAGCCGCGAATGAATGCGAGCTTTTGATTAGCTACATCAAGGTATGATGTAGCCAATCAAAATAGTGACTATGAGCCCGGGAATTTCCTAGCTAAGTTTGTCAGGGGTTCGTGGACACATGTGGACACAGAAACCCTGACTTGTGAGGATGCATTTTTCTGTACGTTCTTTAAACTTCCGGTAATTTGGATGTGCAGACTTGCAAAAAATGTTGACATACCCTTTTGCAGGGAGGGAGGGGGTTTTCAAAAAGAGTGCTCTTTGCAAACTTGTGAAAAATGTTGACATTATGGATAACCCCCTAATTATTGATGTTAATTGGGGAATTCTTTGAAATTTACATCTGTAATTAAGCTTGATAATGTATATATTACTGTTATAATAACATCGATGTTTAGACGGTTAAATTCCTTTGAAAAAGTAACAAATTAATTTTTTGTTTGACAAATTATATGGTTTGTTGTTGTAATAAGGACTCTGAAATTGTTTCATGACTGTTAACTAAATGATTTTTTAAATTACTAGTAAGATTAAAAGGCCCAAGTGAGAAAAATGAACTGTTCTTTGATTTTATAGTGCTCGTTGCATTTATATGTGCTAGATTTTTAATGAAATAAAATAAACATTGTTATATTTCAATCGTTTTTGTTTTTAACTTAACATATTATAATAAATTCAGAAAAAACATAGGTGCCAAATTGACTATATCAGGTGCCGAATTAACCATACTGAGTGCCGAATTGACTATACTAAGTGCCGATTTAACCAGGTGCCGTTTTGACCAAGTGCCGATCTGACTTGTATTCATAGGGAAGTATGATATATGACGTATGTTTACATGTAACCTTAAACATTAAACGGTCTAATTAAGGTCCGTTTATTACAATTGAATAGGTGGAGAAATGTAATGCTTTTGTTTGATTTCTTAAACCAAAATCATGTCGTAAGTAAATTAAAATATTACAAATTCAATGTAGAAAATGATAATATTCCTTTCGTTTTTTTAATTCTGGAATATTCCGATAAATATACGGATCCATTTCCGACATGCGCAGTCATAATGAATCGATAATTTCGAAAGTCGGCTTCCATTAAAGAACATGATATTCAGGTCATAACCAAATGTCCAGTATTCTACAGTAAATTAAAGATAATTCCAATTGAAAGAAACTTAATGGATCCAAGAATTGCATGGTATCAACCAGAACATTTAGGAATAGCTCACGACATATGGACGTATATTATTGAAGCACAGTTAGGCGTGAACCTGTCAAATATGTCGCTGAATAATAACGTGAACTCCAACATGGACCAGAAGCAAAAAGAATTCATTCCATTAGACATAACGAACAATTTTGACAAAAAACATGCTCCAACAAATAGACAATTGAGTGTGAAGAATGCAGAAAATAGCTTTAAAAGGAAAAGGGACAATCGTGCCAGCACTTACGGCTTAAATTATTCCAGTAACAAACATTTGCTTGAAGGAATGACACCATGGAAGCCAAAAGATAAAATGTATTCCCCTGATGTTATTGGGTAAGAAAACGTGTATTTTGTTTTTGAATCTGGTAAATGAATACTAAAGTGTTTTAATAATGTTTTTATCGTGGCTGAAGGTGATTGACCTAGCTTGAAATTAAAGAAACATTAATCGTGACATGTGGTTGTGCAAGACTTTTGAGGTAAAAATGGGAGTTTCTTGGTTAAGAAATATTTTATTTGTAAACGAATCAAATATAGCTCTTTATTTTGTTTAGTTTAATTCAAGACAGTGGAATTAGCATATGAATAAAAGGGCTTGTTTTAATGGAAATACAAATATATTTGGAACACATTTTCTGAATATCCTAAGGTAGCACTTCTTAAAAATATAGTTTCACTTTCACTTTTTTAATCATTAAATATTTGAATTGATAAATCATTTTTTTAAATTGCTTCTATTTTACTGTCTAAATTAAATAAAAATATACATGTATTATTAATTATGAGGTTCATGCACAATCTGTCTTTTCAGGACACTTGTACTTGACTTGACATGAAGGTGTTCAGTGTGGCATAATAACTTTATAAATTAAAAAATTGTGAACTTGTACTGAAGGTGTTTTTGCTTCTATTTTACTGTCTAAATTAAATAAAATTATAGGTACATGTATTAATTAATTATGAGGTTCAACACACTTGTACTTGTTTTATTAAAAATGAGATTTTACTAGAACCTTTCTGGCAGATGGTTGTCAAAACTTCTCAGCAAGGTGTTCAGTGTGGCATGATAACTTTATAAATCAATAAATTGTGAACTTGTACTGAAGTTGTTTTTAAAACACAAACATGAAGTGTATAGCTTGCCAGATAAACTTAACTTGTTTTTAGCCTTTGGGAGGTTTTACAAATTGGAATAGCTCAAATGTCAAATAAACAGTGCATTTGAAATATAATGTTCTGTACTCCTGTGTATATTAAGAATTAGTTGAAATTAAAATTCTATACCTGATGATTATATGTTTGTACTAGCAAGATTAGAATGCCTAACACAGAATTTCAATTGTTGACTCTATATTGTAATGATACTAGTATGTTCTTTTAAGTTAATATTAGATATATGAACATTTTATATGATGCATAATCTGATATATATATATGTCCATGTTTTCATAAAAAATATGTGACTTGTACTGTATTACTGTAGATTACATGAGGAAATCAAAGACTTTTATGAATACATGTCTCCAACCTTGGAAGAAGCAAACATGAGGAATGAAGTTGTTGGAAGAATCAAGTCAGTTGTAAAAGATCTATGGCCAGAAGCCAAAGTAAGGAATTTATATTGTGAACGTAGATACTATTGTTATTCTTTGGTCATATCTGTTACACGTCAATCGGTGTTATATGATTTTTTGGTAACTGAACTTTACACAGCAGGGTTCTCGTTAAGACGCGTATACGCGTCCTGGACGTCAAAGTTGTGTAGGACGCGCCATTTCTAGATTCCGTGCATCCTCGGGACGCACAGGGGTTGAAAAATTTTTTGGGCAAGCCTAAGCCCTGGGCTTTTTTAACTTTGAAACCCTAAGCCCCAACATTAATTAACCAAGCCCTAAAAATTATCTGAGTGATGTTCTTTACCGTTTGTCTATAAGTGAGGTCTTTATTTTGTGGGGGATTAGATCATTATTTGACCCCGTTTGGTCTTCCGATGCTTCTGACTCGTCATCCACTTTAAATTTTTTTCCTTTTTTTTAACCATAAAGTTCAGGGGTCACCACACTCTAAAAAAGTAGGGAGAAGTGTCTTCTCCCTGGCAGCCAAACAGGGAGAAGTGAGTCCCTGATAGAGACTTCAAGGAGACATTAGGGAGAAGTCAAGAGGACCGTACAAATAATTAATTTTCGTATTATTTACCTACACTTTTTCATTATTTACATCATTTTTTTTTATAATTGTGGATTTCCAGGATTATTTCTCTTGTGTTTTTAAACCATAACACACTAAGATTCAGTTTTTTCTTTTTTCTTTTTCATTATTATTCATGGTATGCAATATCAAATAACACATAACCTTTATCATTATAAAATCAATGAAAAAAAGCAACAGGTATAGTGCCAATTTTCTATCTACTTCAGTACTTGTAGTCATACAAGGTATTCACAAATATAAATAGGTCAACTAAAAATATTTGTATAGGTTGAGACATTAACATCATTCATTAAGTTCTTATATACATATATTTCTAACAGTTTGTTATGAACATGCTATGTTTATCTGAGCAAAATTTTCAAAGAAGATATATCAAATAACATAACATTAACCCCAAAATAATTCTTCTGTTCAGCAAACTTTGACTTGGACAAAGTTGTTCTGATCAAAATTGTTTGATGTGACACCCATCTACAGAACTTATCATGTTATTCATGATGTCAATAATTACTATACATCTTTATTCTTTCAAGTGCAGCTCATATATTTATCAAAGAAAATTGTTAAAATACAATACACTTTGAAAGAACTGAGTTTGAAACCAATTGAAAGTTTTTGTTTATGAAAAAATACGATTTTTCAGTATGGGCCGTTGTACTTTATTTTTCTTAGTTGTTCAATTCCGGTAATTAGTCATATCCGGTAAATAAACAAATGGCGCGTAATCCAGTTGAAAGACGTAAATCCATTGAAAAAATGTTGAATACGCATATTGTTTTCCGTTTTTTATTGGAATTACACATTTACTGCTAAATTGGTAGTCTGGATTAATTATTTGGACTAGATCACATACAAGTATCTTAGAGCTGTTAACTTGAGGGAAATAATCGGGCAACGCCGACTTCGCTTTGAGGCACCGTAGGGCAACTTCAGGTCCCAGTAGGGCGACAAAGTCGGCCACTTCGCCCAGTGTTGAGCCCTGATAATTAAAGTTTAACAAAGACATTTCTCGAATTCGGAACCAAAATTAATTGGGGGTTATTTTGTACAGGGAAAGGAAACAAAATGATTGTTATTGATCAACGTTGCTAAAGCGCCGAGAAGAGTAAGATCTGTCTTTAGATATTTAATTAGATTTCTGAGTATTTAAAGGACAATTTTGACGGTATACACTTTAAGAAACATTGAAAATAAAAACATTTTATTTTTTGAAGAAAGATCGAGCCCGACGGGCTTTTTTCATAGAAAATCGGCAAGCCCGAAGTTTCAGTTTTTTAAGCCCCTGGCGTCGGGCTTTAGGAATTTTCAACCCCTGACGCATCGCAGTCTAATCATTTGCGTCCCTAAAATCAACAGCGCGTCATTTACCTAAGCATACCAATGACACTTTTACAACCGGATGTAATTCTATTTTTAGCTGTGATGCACAGCAGGTGAAATATATTTGATCTCTGACAGTGACCGATGACCGATAATAAGTGGCTGAATTAACAAAATGTAAAAAATCTTAACATGATTTATATAATTTTTAAAGAAATTTATTATGTATTTAAAAAAAACAAACAAGTTTTTATTAACCATAATGATAATATCTTTCTTGTACATCGCGTCGAAAATAAACAAACACGTTTTCGATGTTCGTGGTTTTTAAACGGTAATTAAGTGAAACACCTGGCTTGCAACTTGATTTAAAAAGTTTTCTATTTGAATAATAAATTAATTATTTCCATTAACTATTAGTGACCAACTAGAGCTTGGAATCTTTGCGGGTTTACCTAACCTATAATTTAATACAAAATATTTGCAGCAGAAAGATCGTTGTCGATGTTTTTAAAATGTGACAATTTGCAGCAGAAAGATCGTTTTCGATGCTTTTAAAATGTGACTAAGTGAAACACTTGGCTTGTGACCTGATTGCAATGATTAAAAAATATTATTGTAATGATTAAATGTCGAATGAACTTTTGTTATTTCAAATGAGGTTAAGCAGAAATATTGTCAAGTTTTGGATTGGTAAATTTAAACAAAATTTATAAAATTTATTGAAAAACTTGATAACTACTTAGTGCTTTGAAATTTATGTATTATACAATTAGTCAAATTTTTTAAACTGAGGTGTTGCCTCTTATCACACTGAACCCATATTTTCTCCCAGATGAAGCCATGCAGACTTCAAATAACCAACAGAAATAAATGGTGTCAATTCATAATTCCCTTCCATAAACATGATAAAATGATACTAAAATCTTGGGAAACATGTAGATTAAGCTGTCATGTAGTAATGCATGGGTTTCAACAGGGATTTTAGTATCAAATAAAACATGAAGATGTTCATAATGTTACAAAACAAAACTTAATGTTTTACTCATGGTAACGTCATGATGTACCGGTAGTTTGGTTCGAGTCAACTTTATGGACTCACCAAGACAGATTGGGACTCATCATTCCAAGAAGTGATGAGTCCCAGGACTCACCATAAAAAAATCCTAGTGAGAACCCTGCACAGTAAAGTGTCCCCTACAAATGCTTTCCACGTCTTAAGAAAACTTTCCCACAAAGTTTTGATGACATGTTAATATTTGATTATTTAAAAAATATACAGATACAAATTAATGGATTTTTATTTATTTTTGGAAACCCTGACTAATGTGCAATCATTCTTAGAAACTGGCTTAGGTTTCTTGTTTTTAAATATATGCACTGGTAATTTTACGAAATAAATAAGTACGAAAAAATTTCTATTAAAATGTGTATTTTCATCTTACCAAGTTATGTTTATTAGTACTTTTATAAACCCATTTCAGGTAGAGATTTTTGGAAGTTTCAGAACAGGGCTCTATTTGCCAACAAGGTATGTTAGATTCGTGAATTGTAAATTTGCACTTTTAGTTTGCAGTACTATGGATCTGTTCATAGTAATCAGTGTTACTTATTATGTTGCAACAAGTAGACTAGTGATTTATTGTCTCGCCTGCGACGAAAGTCGCTGGAGGCGAGACATATGTATGGGAATCCTCCGGCGGCGGCGGCGTAAACACTTCACATCTTGCTTCATATATTTGTAAGCCCAAGCCCTAGGTCCATCAAATTTGGTCCATAGGTAGCTTATGATAAGTACTTGCCAGTCAGTCACCTGTCACCTGACCTTGACCTCAATTTCACGGTCCAGCGACTTCGTTAAAGTTTTTGGGTTACGACAGTTCCTCTGTAACTACGCATGGTAGGATGACAATATTTGGTGTATAGGTTGCTGATGACTAGTACATGACTGTCTGGTAGGTGTCAGCTGATCTTGACCTCAATTTCACGGTCCAGCGACTACGTTAAAGTTTTTGGGTTACGACAGTTCCTCTGTAACTACGCATGGTAGGATGACAATATTTGGTGTATAGGTTGCTGATGACTAGTACATGACTGTCTGGTAGGTGTCACCTGACCTTGACCTCAATTTCACGGTCCAGTGACTACGTAAAAGTTTTTGGGTTACGACAGTTCCTCTGTAACCACTCATGGTAGGATGACAATATTTGGTATATAGGTTGCTGATGACTAGTACATGACTGTCTGGTAGGTGTCACCTGACCTTGACCTCAATTTCATGGTCCAGTGACTGTTAAAGTTTTTGGGTTACAGCAGTTACTCTGTTATCACGCATGTTAGGATGACAATATTTAGTATATAGGTTGCTGATGACTAGTACATGACTGTCTGGTAGGTGTCACCTGACCTTGACCTCAATTTCACGGTCCAGCGACTATATTAAAGTTTTTGGGTTACAGCAGTTTCTCTGTAACTATGCATGGTAGGATGACAATATTTGGTATATAGGTTGCTGATGAATAGTACATGACTGTCTGGTAGGTTCCACCTGACCTTGACCTCAATTTCACGGTCCAGCGATTACGTTAAAGGTTTTGGGTTACGGCTGTTCCCCTGTAACTATGCATGGTATGGTGACAATATTTCATATACAGGCAGCTGCTGATATTTAATGCTATTTACGTGATGCTTATGACGAAATTTATTTTCGTTACTGATGCGGAATGCAGGCGAGACGTTTTTCTGTGTCCACACTTGTTTTACTTATTAATCTGTAATGAAATGTGTCTGGAATGCTTTCTATTGCTTTTCATTTGTAATAGTTCTGAAAAGTTTTGATACTAAGGCAGCTAAGATATGTAGGTAGTTTTTTTATGGGATGTTCAAATTCACTCAATTGATAACAATACTAGATAATTATAGCAGTATTATATCATTCAGGTGAAATTGTAGTCGATCATATCTCATCAGATTTGTATGATATGGATATATATAAAATAGACAAAAGATAGTCTTTGATATAGTTGTAATGCAATTCAACAAGTTTCATGTTTTATATTGAAGTTGTAGTGTTCTTGTTGAAAAAAACATGTTTGTTTTGACATTTTATATTGGTGCTTACATGTGACATTTTAATACATTTGAATAAAAAAATTTTTACATCATGCAATGCATTAGTCAGTGAATGTCTTTTCAAACACTAGTGAGTTAAATGTTCTTTCAAACACTAGTGACTTAATTTACAAGTTCTGTGAAATAAACAATATAAAATATAAAAAAATGTAACTTTTTGTTTTTCAGTGATATTGATTTGGTTGTGTTTGGAAAGTGGGAAAACCTTCCATTGTTTACTTTAGAGAAAGCTTTACTTGAGAAAGGAATTACAGAAAGAAAAGACATCAAAGTTTTAGACAAAGCATCCGTAAGTGGTGGAATTTTAAATGACAACTAAACTTGTATTATTAAACCACTTTGTTTGTAGCCTATAAAATGCATATATTCCTTCAAATTGTGATGAATGTTTAAACAGCTCTAATGAATTTATGGTAAAGTATCGGCGAGTTTTGTTGAATTAAATAGATTAAATAGGGTTGGACTATTTACAAGAGAACTCAGGATTTAGGGTTTGACTATTCACATGTGAACTGCTGGATTGAGGGTTTGACCATTCACGTGGGAACTCCTAGATTAAGGGTTTGACTATTCACGTGGGAACTCCTGGATTTAGGGTTTGACCATTCGCATGGGAACTCATGGATTTAGGGTTTGACTATTCACATGGGAACTCCAGTATTTAGGGTTTGACCATTCCCATTGGAACTCCTGGATTTAGGATGGCTATTTACATGGAAACTCCTGGATTAAGGTTTTGACCATTTACATGTGAAATTCTGGATTTAGGGGTTTGACTATTCACATTAGAACTCCTATACTAAAAGTTACACCTCTGTGCACTCGGCAGTTTGCTTAAATTTTTTATTATTCCATATTATAACTTTGTAGTGTTAAAATCCCTTTCAAAACAATTCTACACGATAACACGTCCATATTTTATATTATGCCTTTGTTGTTGAAATGTTCCAAATCGTCCATGACATTTTCTACAGGAATTTTACATTGGAAGTCAAACATTTTAGTTTCTAACAGATCGTCTGATTTTGGTAGTATTCAGACAAACCGCGAGGCTTTTTCCACCTTAGGTGCAAACGATATTACCGAAAGATTTCGAACAGACAACAATGACTGTTGTAAATAATTGTTGAATTCAATTTACATATGTTTTATCTACAAAAGAAGCGTAAACTGGACCATATGCGGTAAGTAGTTTTTATTTGGCACGCAAATACAATAACCAAAACATGTCAGCATTTAGTATAGATTAAGGGTTTGACTTTTTTTGCAATAGATCTTTTTAATCGGGTCACATTAATGTTTTAATAAACTGAATATAAAGCTGATTAATATTTTTTAATTATTATATTAATGTTACCTACAGGTCCCAATAGTAAAATTGACAGATAGACAGACAGATGTAAAAGTTGATATCAGTTTTAACACCAAGAACTCTGTAGAAAGTGCCAAATTAATTAAGGTAGTATATACATAGATTGAAAAAAAAGTTGATACATAATTATTTAAAAAGTAGAACAATTGAATGCAAATTCTGATAAATGACCCAGTTATATAGTAGAACATAGCTAAAATAAGCATAAAACAGTGAAAACAAACAACTGATATTGTGTATCAAATGCAAATCAAACTTGACCTTGTAAACTTTTATTGCCTCAGATATATACAAGTCATAGTATTAAATCAATACAAAAGAACCATTGACTAATAGGCACATATGGTGTCTAGATTACCTGAAACATGATTTTTACCAATATTTCAGACGTATATGGATCAGTATCCGAATTTGAAGTATCTAGTCCTAGTTCTTAAACAATTTCTACTCCAGAGAGATCTGAATGAAGTTTTTACCGGTGGTATTAGTTCTTATAGCTTGATCTATATGACCATCAGCTTTTTACAGGTATGTTTAATTAAGAAGATATTAGTAATGACTTCTTAATTGGCCTAATTAAGAATAATTTTAAATTGATAATAATTATACATCTTTTGCTTTATAGATAGTCATCATAGATTGCATGCTGTGGACAAATAATATATGGTACTCTTATGTCACTAAAAAGTCATCAAATATGGTTGCCATCTTCAGAATATCAATTTCTTTGTGAGAATTTCCACACATTTTTATGGTGATCTGTGCTGACAAATTTAATTTCTTTTTAAACTAATTGATGGTATTTAAGTTTCTGACTGTAATTTAATAATTAACTGAATGACTCTAGTCATTCATTTGTACCTTGAAACCCTTCCTTTCAGTATCAACAAGCACTGTTATATTATGTTACCTTATACCACTGCTATCCTCAAAATGTTAATATATTTGAAAACATTTTTTATATACCTTTGATTAGCATTTTGTGGTGTTATCTTGGGAAACATGTCATGAAATGCATAAGATTCAGATAATATATTTTTGTCTTACCTCTTGTACAATATAAACAATTATAATGAATATACACGAATTTACATATTTAAAAGACAATCTAGTCTTAAAAAACAATGAAAGACTGTAAAAATTGGTATAAAAAAGTGACCGACTGGTTCAGGTAGTTGGCCTACTATTGATCACATGGTCTCTCAACACTGAGGTAGCGGGTTTGAATAACTGGATGCCATGATATAGCTGAAAAATTGTGGAAAGTGACGTTACACAATTCAAACATTTTTCTGCTAATACCTAAAACACTTAAAAATTAATAAATCCCTAGATTCATTAATATTACTTAATAGATAAATGGTCTATAGTACTTTTCCTTGAAACCAGTTTGTTCATCATGTACATCCTTTTGTTAAGTCTAGTGATTAACACATTACAACAGAGTTTGTATGATGCCCTTTTAATGAATGTTCATACCTTACTAGAAAACATTAATTTAGTAAAACATGCATTATGCATTCACATTTGATGTATTTTTTTCTATATAATTTATGGACATCTTTCTGTTTTAGCTGCATCCAAGAATAGATGCAACTGATCCAAGAGCAAACTTAGGTGTTTTATTAATTGAATGCTTTGAACTTTACGGAAGAACATTTAATTACTTAAAAGCTGGCATTCGAATTAAAAATGGTGGATGTTATGTGCCAAAGGAAGAAATTCAGAAAAGTATGGACAGTGGTTACAGGCCATCTCTACTTAGTATTGAAGATCCATTAACTGAAGGTTTGTAAAATGTTCTAACCAACTTCTTGTTTTATGCTTCTGCAACGACATGTGGGGGGGGGGGGGGGGGGGGGGCATTAAGTTTTACTTATGTCCGTACATCCGTACAAATTTCCGTCAAGCTTTTCTCAGGTCCCGTACATAAGAACAATTTGAAATTTGGCAGGGTGGTTCAGTATCACAAGTTGTGCATCCTAAGCGACTTTCAGACCTGTCGGACAACTACTTCCTGTTAGGAACTTCATTTATCGGGGTCATCTGTGTCCATGGACACATTCTTCGATTTTTATGCCCCCGCGACGACATGTCGGGGGGCATTAAGTTTTACTCATGTCCGTCCGTCTGTCCGTCCGTCCGTACGTCCGAACAAATTTCCGTCAAGCTTTTCTCAGAAACCGTACATGAGAACAATTTGAAATTTGGCAGGGTTGTTCAGTATCATAAGTTGTATGTCCTAAGCGACTTTCAGACCTGTCGGACAACTACTTCCTGTTTGGGACTGGGCCGATATGAAAATGTGTTAACACAAGTATGAAAATATCCGTCAAGCTTTTCTCAGTAACCCTACATGAGAACAATTTGAAATTTGGCAGGGTGGTTCAGTATCACAAGTTGTATGTCCTAAGCGACTTTCAGACCTGTCGGACAACCACTTCCTGTTTGCGACTGGGCCGATATGAAAATGTTCTAACATGAGTATGAAAATTTCCGTCAAGCTTTTCTCAGAAACCGTACATCAGAACAATTTGAAATTTGACAAGTTGGTTCAGTATCACAAGTTGTATGTCCTAAGCGACTTTCAGACCTGTCGGACAACTACTTCCTGTTTGGGATTTGGCCGATATGAAAATGTGTTAACATGAGAATGAAAATTTCCGTCAAGCTTTTCTCAGAAACCGTACATCAGAACAATTTGAAATTTGGCAGGGTAGTTCAGTATCACAAGTTGTACGTCCTAAGCAACTTTCAGACCTGTCGGACAACTACTTCCTGTTTGCGACTGGGCCGATATGAAAATGTGTTAACATGAGTATGAAAATTTCCGTCAAGCTTTTCTCAGAAACCGTACACAAGAACAATTTGAAATTTGGCAGGGTGGTTCATTATCACAAGTTGTACGTCCTAAGCGACTTTCAGACCTGTCAGACAACTACTTCCTGTTTTCGACTGGGCCGATATGAAAATGTGTTAACATGAGTATGAAAATTTCCATCAAGCTTTACTCAGAAACCGTACATTACAACAATTTGAAATTTGGCAGGGTGGTTAAGTATCACAAGTTGTATGTCCTAAGCGACTTTCAGACCTGTTGGACAACTACTTCCTGTTTGGGACTTACTTTAGCGGGGGCATCCGTGTCCCATGGACACATTCTTCAATTTTTTTTATAATTGATTAGTTCATTATTATAAATTCATATGTTTATTATATTAAAAGACAGTTCTGGTATATTCATAACATTATTGCATTCATGGATCTTGCAGCTAATACAGACTCCCTTTGTAAATTTTTCACACATGTTATAGTTATAGCAAAATTGTCACTTATCCTAAAAATGTAATAAACTTTATTAAACTGTTAAATGTTGAAACAATGTTCACATTTCTTTACTTTGACATGCTTTCATTAGTATCATTTTAACACTAAAAAGTTAAATTTCTTCGATTTTTTCTTCGAATCTGTTTTTCTTGATAATTTTTAGCCGAGTTGCAATGAAAGTTGAACTGGTCTATTGTTATGATGATAGCGAGCGTGCGGGCGTCAACAATTGGTTTCCGGACCATAACTCAGATAGTTGTGAACCGATTTTAATGAAACTTTATGATATTTATGATATTGTTACATACCATAAGAGGAGGAACCCTATTGATTTTGGGGTAAATCCGTTCAAGGTCAAGGTCACAGCGACAGAAAAACGTTAGAAAATTTCTTGAATTAGTGGTTTCCGGACCATAACTCAAAGTTCTCAACCAATTTTATTGAAACTTTTGGACATTGTTACATACCATAGGTGTTACATACCATAAGAGGAGGAACCCTATTGATTTTGGGGTAAATCCATTCAAGGTCAAGGTCACAGCGACAGAAAAACGTTAGAAAATTTCTTGAATTAGTGGTTTCCGGACCATAACTCAAAAAGTTCTCAACTGATTTTAATGAAACTTTGGTATATTGTTACATACCATAAGAGGAGGAACTTTATTGATAACTTTCGCAACTAGTTGTCAATAGATTAAAATTTTTATAACAATTTACCCAGCAACTACTTTTCACAACCACTTGAAATTTTATATGTAAGCTGACTATGTGGTCCTATATTGCGAGTACAGACGTCAGGTCTGTTGCATATCTACTTCCTGTTTACCAACTTGGTCAGTTCAATGATGTAAATAGTGGGGGTTACCAGTTATATCTATATTAATGCTTTGATTAAATTTTAACCATAGAAGAAGTGTATTGGTATGACCCAATGTAAAAATTGAAATTGATGAAGAGAACTAATTTAAAATTAAAAATAGTTTCGGCTGTTTTACTATTGACCTTACATATTTGACCAATTAGTACTTACTTCTTCTGCATGAAAGTAGGGTATTAACTGTAGTAATGTTTTCAATATTGTTACTAAGTTATACAAATGACATGTAATTAAACTGTTAATAATTGCCTTATTTCTTCTTTTCAGGAAATGACATAGGTAGAAGTTCATATGGTGCTATGCAAGTGAAATATGCTTTTGAATATGCATACTTGGTGCTCAGCTACACAATAACGCCTCAGGGTTCTTATCATTCTAACTCCAATCAAAGGTAATAGTAAATTGATAGTGCTTATAACATTTAAAACATTCAATTTAAAAAATGTGCCTTTAAAAACGGCACCATATACAAGGGAAAACACTAATTGGTCACTTTGTTTTATTCAGATGGTTTTTTTTATCTTGTTGATATTTAGAAAAATTAAATGAGCAAGTATGTTGCATTTTTATAGTCTGTTCTTTATTTTAAATTTGTACTAATTGAATTATCTCATAAGTGATATGTTCCATAATTTTCTGGACACTGAAAAATCGCAAAACAAATATTTGTATACATTTTTCATTGTAATATCACAAAAAGTTGAAGCTCTGAAATGGCAAACTTTTGAAATTTTGTAGTATTTTGGGAAGAATTGTTCGTGTGACAGATGAGGTTGTCGAGTACAGACACTGGATAAAGGAAAACTTTCCTAGGGAAGTCATACCTAACAACACCATAACTGAAACTGCAAACAGAAGTTATGCTAGCGTTGCAAATGTTAAACCTACAGAAAAGGAACAGGAAAATAGGTAAAAAGGAAATATATCTAGAACTTTTTAGATTAAATAATTTGAAACAATATATATGGATAATTAATACTTAAATTAAATGTGGTATCACTTGTGTCAAATGAAAAAGAATGTCTTGCACCATTGTCTTTGTTTATTTCAAATGATATTTAAGTAAGTTAAATGTTCAATACACTTAAGTAGCATTGAAAGATCTACACGATTCATTACTTTTTAAAGTATGTTACAAGTGAATGCAGATCTTTGTTGATATTAATTGAACATCAATGAAAACTTTTTTGTAACCCAGTTGTTTATTTTACTCCCCAGTTAGGTAGGTCTTCAAAGTAACTGTTGGAAATATCTTTGGGGACTGACCAATACAAAAATCTCCAGAGCCTGTTTATAATCTGCATTAATTTCTTTACGTTCCTTGAAATTTAAAAACCAGTGAATCTTTTCTGACACATGGTCAAATAATATGCAACTTTTCTTAATCAAAGTAAAAGAGGAATACATATTGAGTTTATTGGACTTTGTTCCTGTCTTGAAAAGTATTGGTTTGTGATCAACTATTTACAATTTGAGCTGTACAAGATGATGTTATTTGAGGCCAATGCCTTGGTACCTGATTGGTCTAGTAACAATTACTGGAGTGTCAATGAGGTTGTCAGGAAGCCCAACTTTTGAGGTTTTTTTTCCACTTAATTGCTTAGTATTAATAGTTTTTCTGTCAGAAGTTGTAGGTTCTAATAGGGTTTTCCTTCCTTTCCCAATAAAAACTGGACACCTTTTTATGTACAAAACAAATTTTAAACAGTGACCTAAAACACCTTTCAAAAAAGCAAACCTTAGGCTGACCAGAACTCTTGAATGGCAGTTTAAGTATTATGATACTTCTTTCATTAGGCATATTGATGCATATTACTTATCATATTGTTATGTTATTTAAAAATCAGAGCAACTCCAGAAGAAGCTGCACAAGTTGTAACAGATGAACATTCAGACTCGAGTTCCATTTACAAGTCTTCATCAAGTTCAGCATCAAACTGCTCCACATCTAGTTTAACCAGTGATTCTGTAAGCATTTATTTTATACCAACACAAATATTGGGTAATAAAGTACAATATCACTGGGTATTTAACATAGATTGTTGATATAGCATTCACACATTTTGTCCTGCTTACAATGTGACAGCTAAACGAGAAAATTGAATATTTGTTATAGTAAAATAAAATCAAGGACCTTCCTGTTCTGAACCACAGAGCTGCACAGGTGGCAGATATGGGATGTCGTAAAGACTGCAGTGGTTAACATGTTTGGAGTGTGCCATGCTCCTTGCCTGCTAAATACCCATTTTGTAGATGTCAATATTTAAAGGCTTCTTGTAGACACTACAAAAGACTAAGTTTGCACCCTCATCCATATCCCATACTTATCCTATGGCATTAAAGTTTTTGTCCTGTTGTCCATTATTTCTCAAAAAAAAAAAACAAAAAACAAAAAACAAAAAAACTGAATGTCTCAACATAGTTGACAAACTGCTGAAAGTGGCATTTAACCCCATTCAAAGAAACAATGAAAAATTTAGAAATGCAGCATTGGAATTGAAGATTAATTTTGCCTTTAATATCCATACATGTTAGCTTTCTTATGTTATCACTGCTTGGCTTTAAATTTTGACAGACAAATGTACTGCAACATGTGAAATTATACTTGAATTTCTACTTTAAAGGTTTCAAATAGCAAAATGTACATAACAGAGAATATTTGGTCAGTACACAAATCTTTACCAAATAAAGTCCTTACTTTGAAACAGAAAACCAATCTAAATTAATATTCAGATAAAAAAAGTTATATCAGGGATTCTCAAATATTCTATCTTCCTTTTACAGTAAATGCTGTAATATAACTGACAGTGCTGAAGACTTGTGAAAACAATCAAGTCAATGTAATAAGAATTTTGCACAACAGTTGTTTATTTAGAAATGTAATTTTACTTTGAAATATTACATTACTTGGGAATCTTCTAACTGCTAAAGAGGTTTAAACATACTGAGCCAAGACATATAAAAAGGCATTTTAGATTGATAAAAATTTTCTTCTTTTCAGGAAAATGAAACAGACACTTCACAGGCCAAGGAATCTTCTCAAAAACAAACTAACACGACAACTAATAGCAGTAAAACTGCAGTAAAACAGGGTTCTGTTCAACACACAAGAGAGTTTCGTAGCAGAGACTACATTAAAAACCCTACCACACATAAACGAGATGAAAGCTCAAATAGTGTGACTTCTAGTAGGTCAGGAAGTCAAAATCGTAACCGTCCTGTCTCTGGTGGTGCTAACTATGACTATTATGGAAATCATGTAAAATCTAGTGGTCAATCAAATGTCCATATTGGACATGCATACAACAAAAACTATAGAGGACCTCAAAATAGTACTCAGCATGGAGGAAAAGTTTATTCTAGAAATCACCAACCAAAAAGACGGAAAAATGGCACGACTTTTAATTCTCAGCATAACAATTTTAAAAGAGACAATGTGCAAGTTAGTACCACAGAAACCAGATAATGAGAACTGTATAACAGTGTGCATGAGAGATGTGAAACAGTTGATTTATGTGTGCTTACTATTTGTACATTAATGGAGGCTGACTTTTGTTTCAATGTAAATAAACATTTTTTCCTCTGTTCTTGATAACTGTACTAAATGTATTTAATTTTTGTTCAGGAAAAGACCTCAGCAGTTATTGATTTCTTTCAATGAACTTAAATAATTCTTATGTGAATATGTTGTTTCATAAAAAAAAATTTATAAAAAAAAGTAGGTGGATAAAATTACATAAAAAATGTATACAAAATGAATTCATTCAACATTCCAAATCATAATGTACAGTTCCATTTTTATCCAAATGTTTCTTTCCACTACATATAGTCAGACACTTGTTAATTTTGTTCTCATTGATAGATGTTTATTATTGTCAAGAAAATAGGAAAAATGAAGCTTTACATACAAGACAAAAAAGCCTTTGTGAAACAGAACATTGTGATAATGGTGTGACTGTGTTGACATTTTAAAGAAGTTTTAGTTGTGTACGATAGAGATTATGTAACTTTCATTCTGAGTGGCAACATGTGTTTTGAGTCGATTTCATTTTAGTTTTGACAAAGATAAAATCTCGATAACTGGAATGTATCTGACAGATATGTGTTTCTCGCTATCATATGATTCCTATTCTTTTGTGAGCACATAATTTAGATCTGGTCATAGTGTTCTTTGCAGTCCAAGCAATGGGTTTGGTAAATATGTAACAAAGAAAACTTGTTCATCTTGAAGAAATCTACATCGAAACTTCTTTTCTATACATCTTGAATTTAACTGTGCATAATCTTTCATGTTGCAACATAAGAATGTGTCAATTAGATAGTAAAGATTTGTCAGTTGGTGCCATAGATTGGATATAAAGTGTTTCTCATTTATAAATCAAAATGCTTCATAGAAATATCTCAAAATGATGTGGTCAAAATTATTTACGTACATAAATATACAATAACTTTGTATTGGTTTTGGAGAAATTTTTGTAAAATTGTTATGAAATTTTGTAGTACAAGGCAACAATAATATTAATTGAGCAGAATGTGGTTTATAATGTAGATTTAAAAAGTATTGACAACCAATTTTAATTTTAATTTTCAAAGAAACATAAAGATATTGTTGGAAAAAATGATACATACATTACCAAATATATTCTCTATGATGACAGTATTTAAGTACCAAAGATAAAATTCAAAGTGCTATTTACAGAAAATTGATATTAACACATTGCATATTTAAAAAAAATTAAGATCTCAAAATTTTCTTTCTTACTTGAAGATTTACGCACATTTTTAGGTATTAATGTTAATAGTGCTAAAGAAATTTTTTTTTATATTATAGATAAATAAATTGAACTGCAGTTTATGTAATTAAATGCTCAAATTCGGCTCTCTGTCCATGAAAAAGCAAGAACTGAAAGATTTTATACTCAGATTTGAAGAATAAAAATTATTACTTGTAAAGAGATTATGGACAAAAGATGCAAGATTCAGATATTTTACCATTTTTGTTGAACAAGTTGTTCAGAATATTTTTAAGTTGGGGGATCAAATGTACATATCGTTTGTGTTCATTTGTTTTAATCATGACCTTTTTGTGTTTTAAAGTATGATAGGTTTAAGAAATGTGATTGATATTTTATGTTGTTAAATTTTTCAGTATGTCTGAATGAATGAGAAACAGATCATGAAATCATCCTTGTTTATATTCATATTTTAGTCATTTTCATTTCATTTTAATCTTAGCTCGTCTCTCGAGAATTGAAAAATGGTGCCCATTTCTTTCTTGCATATTTTACTGTTTTGTTTTGTTTAACTGTAAGATATGAATTGAACATATATTGGGAAAGAACATTGTGAAAGATAACGACCGTTCACTTGTGATCGTTTTGTGTAATAACTTTGTAGAGACAAGCTTCGATGGTTTGAATGTTTATACTGTGTGTAACATGTCATTTTATACCGTACACTAGTCAGTATTCATGACAGAAATGCCAAGTTTTATTTCATATTTATAATATGATGCTGTTCACATGATATTTATACCATATTTGTATGACTGTATAAAAACTGAAGAAAAGAAGATAATCGGAGAAAAAATACGTTCATTTCAAATAATTGTTCATCATTAAATTATTTTGAAATGAAGTCATATTTTGGGTTTCAGCCTTCACAGTGTTTTGATCTTTATTGACAAGGCAGCATTTTAATTCTATCTGTATTTGCAATTATGGCATTTTGTTAGGAATAGGTTTGGTGCTAATGGCCTTGCTACTACGATTTATTTTGTGATTTCGTATGTTTTGCATTTGAATAAGGAGCAATAAAGTCAAATGGCCATAGTTGTTGTATAGTACGATATTTAACAAGGTGACACAGTCATATAAAATCATGTGACAATTGTACAAGTCTGTCAAATGTCTTATTTTCCCACGTAACACATTTCATTTCATAGTTGAATTGGTGCTGACTTTATTCTTTGTAAATTGAAACATGCTACACAAGGAAATTTTGTAACTTATTGTTATGCCATATAAAGACATGAATTATTGAAATACAAAACACAAAAAAAATCCTTATCTTCTATTTCTGTTCAATAATACTTGTATGGATTATAAATAAAGGAATTTTAACTAAACAAAAACTTTACAGATATATTAACCATCTAAAAAATGGGACATCAAATAGGTCTGTTTGTAACAAAAATAGCATCAATTTCAATTGAAACAATCTCATTGAATAATTTGTTTCCAGCTTAAGGCTCGTATAAAAACTCTTCAACTTTTTTTTAGCTTCCATGAATTTCTCCTTTTTATGACTTTCAAGTATGCAGTGTGGCCAAAATGTTTTTGGCATATCAGACTTCTTGGGACAAAGTTTGTGTATGTGGCCAGTGTAATTAAAAAATATTCCTCAAATTGTACAGTGTTAAAAAAAAATATTGAAAAAAAAGAAAATGAAGCAGGTTATACATTAACCAATTTGTTTTATCTGTTTATACTTGTTATATAGTTTGTCATAATTTACATTGCAGAAATCCCTTGTTTTTGTTTAGTTTTGTTTTTCATACCATTTGACTAAATACACAATGTTGTACGATAAGTTTGTTAAAATAATTACATTAAGAAGCCTAATTTTCAATTTGCTTGTAAATCTTTCATGTTTATGTAAATTAAAAAAATCTGATAATTCTTTTATCACTATAACAACAATTAAATATAGCTAGGTCAATATTTAACATCATGCATATTATTGTGTTTTTTATTATTTTTATTAACTAAATCTGGTTCTTTCAAAATAAGTTCGTTTCTACAAATTTTGATATCTACATGTATATGCAATAGATGAAACCTAGGTAATCTAGACAGTAATTTTTAATAAGAAATATATTTGCTCAAATGTTTATGTGTAATGAATTGTCATTTATTATGTACGTGCTTGTTGGTTTTAAGCATCTATGTTTTTCGTTAAAGCATAAAATGCTGTAGTACAGCAAATGATTAATGTCATTTAACTTTATACAATTTTTGACTTGTTTGCATACAAGGCACTTAAAATACCCAGCCATTTATAATTAAATTAAAAACTAAAATATATATAGATTATTATTGGTCAGATTATGCACAGAATCTACAGAAATTAGAATAAATGTAGTATGATTAATGAATCTATTTAATGTCATTTTTTCTTGACATTATGATAAGTAAATTGGTTGTAAAATACTTAATCTATCAATTTTGTAAACACATGTCTACGGGATTAAAAAAAAGAATTTTCTGTTGCATGACATGTACTGCAAATATCACTTGTATTTAAATGTAAGCAAAAAGTATTTATTCAAATGTTTTATTGTACCTAATAAAGAAAGTCAAGGTATATTTTAGATTTTAAAATATTTTTGTAATGACGAAAAAAAGAGAAGAATTCATATTTCTTATTAAAGATGAACCTAATTTCTCTGTTAAGTTTTTAGTACACAAAAATAAATTATTAATTGTCAGTACAGATTTATTTAATGAAAATATTCTTCTCTTAACTTTTACCCCCTTTTTAAGGACCAAAAATGTATTAGTATGGTCATAGTTTTTTAATAAATCAAGTTTTCTCATTTTATGATAAAAATTCTTGTACTTCAAGTGTTTAAAATGTATATTAATAAGAAAAGGAATTGGTCAAAAGACTACTGTGAAATGCTTCAGCCTTGTTAGATTACACCACAAAATGTACATTGTGCTCTGAAAAAAAGAAAGAAAGATCTAATTTGATGTACACATCTGATGTATAAAAGATTTTTATTTTAATGTTTTGGCAGACACCTTTTCCCATGAATTTATTTTCAATATTTTTTAAGAGAAACTACTTTTAACTAGCACTAAAATACTAAAGTTATTATAAAGATCTAATGTAAAAAAACTATATAGCTGCAACATTTATCTTTTGACCATTTGCCTTTTTTGTATAGAATATCGTACATACAATGCAGAGGTTCTGCAGGATGTATTTATATTGAAAATATGTTCAAATCGTTTATATTGATAGATCATTAAGATCTGTGCAATATTGTTACTGTAAAAGAAATGGAAAAAATCAATAAAAACAATAAAATGAAATAAAAATAAAGATTGTTTCATGTATATCTTATTCTTGAAACTTCCTAAAGTATTGTCACCACCTGGCATTCATCTGAATTTTTATGCTCCATAAATGAGAAGAATGTAGTCATAGCTGTTTTCTAGGTCCTTAATAGTTTTGTACCGAGAGTATATCCAAAAGTAAACGCATGTCAAACATAGAGTTTGGATTGATGATGATGGGTAGGAATGCAGTGTGCCATTATTGTACCTTCATTTCTTAGTTATCTCACTAAAAGCAAAATGGATTTATCTTAACGTGGTATGTAGATACCTAGTAGACTAGACGTGCAGTAAACAAAAAGCATTACTCTACCTGCATTTTTTTTTATAGAAAACCTGTTTTATAGTTTTCCTTTAGGTTGGATGGTTTGTAATATGTAGAAGTGCAGTGGCAAGATCCACTACTTGCTGAACCATACTGTAGTTTTCTGTATATACCCTAATTGTTTAGCCATCTTCCAAGCTTTCTGTCTGGAACAACACTCAAAACCTGCTGAATGAATTCTCAAATTGATATATATGCACCAGGTGATGAATAAAATTGCAGCGCCAAATAATCTTTACTCTACTGGTGTTAATTTTTTCGTCATCTCCCTGGTCTTATGTTGTAGATTGGTCTGTAGCATATATCCAGAAATATGACATATTGACGGAAAACATGGAGCTTGAATAGATCATGGTAGGAGTGCACAAGAACCATAACTCTACCAATGTTAATTGTTATCTCTCTTAGTTTATTTTTCTTATCCGGAAAATGTCTTTTAACCTGCTGGGTGGATTTACATAAATTTTGGCATATAGTTACCTAGTGATTAGCGAAGTGCAGGACACAGGAACCATCACTCTGCCCAAGTTATTTTTTTAGTTATCACCCGTAGTTCATTTTCCATGTCATAGTATGGTCTCAAGCTCATCTTCAAAACGAAGTCTCGTATGACTTGTAAGCATGGACTTCATTAATTATATAAAACTTGGGAATAATTGAAACAAAAGTTTAGGAACTAATCTTTTTATCAGTCTATTCAGTGAATTTTACACAGGAAGATATTTGCATTACCATAAACTCGTCAAGTTTCCAAATTCTGGTAAAATATAACACTCTTTATTACGAATATGAACTAAAATTTTTAATTATAAAAAATTGTAATCCGTTCAATCAAGTTACTTGATTTCTTCTTTACAAAAAATTATAATTAAACATGAAAGTATTTGGAGCAATCTATTATTCCAGCGAGCAGTTTTTAGTTACATTCGTTGACAAGAAAAAGTTTATAAAAGTAAATATATTCGAGAAACATGATATGCAAATTATAAGAAAATTAATGCCTCTTTAAAAGTAAGGACGTTTAAAAGCGGCTACAATGCGCCTGCTCTTTTCAAAATCAGCATAGGGGGTGTCAAATGTGCAAGACGTGTGACACTCTTGTGCACGTGAGCAATTTATTGAGGCAAATGGGGTCTTAATATAATAGATTGCTTCAAATACTTTTATGTTTACATGTAGTTGAAACTATTTTAAGAAAGAAATAAAGTGACATAATTGAACGGATTACAAACAGCAATTTACTCACATCATCATACTTTATTTCCTCTTTAAAGAGATTTCGAACTAAATATGCATTACAATAATAAGCAATACGGAATTATATATCAACATTCACATTGTTGGAAATAAGAACGGGTTTTAATGTCTGTTGATCAGATGTGTCTTCGGGAGAACCGTGGAAATTTTACGAGATTTATATTTAGAAAAAGTAAGCGTTAATCTTCTAAATTCATGTAGTATGATTTCATAGATTTTAGGTAATAGAAAGATGTTCGCCAGGAGTTGTTCGCCTTCTAGATTTAATAGGTGAAGGTACAGCTGAACACCCAAGTCATTTATTATTTCATCCCAGAATTGATCACGTAACGTTGATGTAGTGTTACAGTCTACTATGTCTAATATGCTGTGGTAGATTGTGTCCTGATACGCTTTATTTCATTTAATACACAGTTTGACAGACTGCTAAGGTGGACACGTTAACATTTTAGCTACGTAAAATGCTGTGACATGTAATTTTGCTATTATTCGTATAGTCCAGATAGTATTAGGCGAGATGGTGTGTGTACCTTACGAAATCTGTAAAGTCCAGTATTGTGTGTAAATTTCACAACTTATGCTATTCTTGATCCTGCGATCGGTATTCTGATTTTCTAGACCAGTCACTGCTGTTGACTGCTGAACTACTCAAACAAGGGTTTGTTGTACCTAGGTTTATGTTATCTCTCCAGAAGTTCTATGGTCGTCACCATGATTTAATTGATCGTTATGGGAAATCAGTGTCTCAAATAAAATCTGACATTTTCGCTGAGTCATATGTAGTGTTGCCTATTCCTGGTTTTGACTTTTCCCTAGGCATGACAATGAGTAACTCGACGGGTGTCTTATTAGAGGCCGGCACTGCTTACTCGTCCGGATCACCTGAGTGCACCTATGGTTTTAATTGGGTTCGGTTTACTCTCTATATGTTTTTTTGTTTTTTGTTTTTGTGTTGTGTTTGTCTATATATCCGGATTTGTAACTGTCTCTTGGCTTTTGGCTAATGTTGTTCGGCCGGTTTTCTTTTGCTATTTCTTTATACCTTTGATACTTCATCCGACTAGGTAGACCATTATCAATCCACAATTCTAATATGACGTGCTTTAAAGGCTTTGAGACCACAACTGTGGTAAAAAATGATTTATCAATGAGCAACACGCGCTGAGAAGGGTGTGTTTTGAATGGCTGTTCCAATTACAAATCTGTAACTCCCTACACTACTGATGAATCAACATATATTACAAGAAGTAGATAATCATAAACATTTAGGTATAATTCTAACAAGTAACGGTACCTGGCACAAACATATTGAATACATTGTAAATAAAGCCTATGCTCGTATTGATATTATTAGAAAAATACGATTTACTGTAGATAGATATACTTTAGAAAAAATATACATGTCGTTCATTAGACCTATTTTGGAGTACGGTGATGTCATTTGGCACAATCAAAATTTATCCCTTAGCAAAAAATTAGAAGACGTTCAGTTAGAAGCTGCTAGAATTGTTACTGGAGGAACAAAATTTACAGCTATTGAAAAGTTATATGAAGAAACTGGGTGGGAAAAACTTTCAAATAGAAGGGATGGGCACAGACTGATACTTTTGCACAAGTTAGTTAGAAGGGAAGTTCCAAATTATCTTCAAGAGATCTTACCAAATCTAGTAGCACAACAACACGGTTACAGCACCAGGCAGTCCCAGAACTTAGCGGAGCTTCGAACACGTACTAATCTTTATTCTAAATAATTTTCTACCCTATACAGTAAAGTTATGGAATAAGTTGCCAAATGACGTCAAAAACTCTAGGTCTTTACATCCGTTTAAAGCTAATATCAAAGTACACAACAAAAAATGTCCTATATATTACTTTGTTGGGTCAAGAAGTGGTCAAATATTACATTGTAGATTAAGAATGGGCTCTAGTTCCTTAAATCAACATCTCTTTTCTCGAAATTTAGTTCAGACACCCAACTGCACATGCGGTTCTATAGAATCAGTTTCACATTATCTACTTTTTTGTTATAAATATACACATCTGCGTCAGCAAACTATTTTCAGTCTCGATCTTCCTATTGCAATAGATTTAAACTTATTGTTATATGGATCATTTCTACTAGACGATGAACAAAACATGAACATTTTTATGACAGTTCAGAAGTTCATCACAAACAGCAAACGATTCAACTCGTAGAATAATTCCTTGCATCTTTTTAATACATACATGTATATATATCTTTTGTCCCTATTATTTTTTTTCATAGCACTTTCCCCCATGTTAGTTTTGACATGATTATTGTTATAATTATTCTTACTATTATTATTATTGTACACTTTTTTCCCTTTAATCTTTCCCATATTTTATCATTACTTATGTATTTTCCTTAATTTATTTCATTTGAATAAAAAATCAATGATAGAAAATTTTCACTTTTGAAAATTAACATGTTAAGAGTATGCAGAAATGTGTATGTAATACTATTGTGAGTTATATTTCAGGAAATGGTTTTGACAAAAGCTAAGTGCTTGTTACCAGATCCTGTCTAGATATTTTGTAATTCATTATACTGTATTTCATTATTGAATTTATGAATAAACTCCCACAGGAAAGCTATTGCATATGACGTATAAATCTTATAAATAGCGACACGCGCTACAATTATCCGTTGATAATTTAATTTGCTTTGTAAGCTGAAATCTGATTGGTCAATTCAAATCGGGCAAACCATAGACCTTTCTTAATGAGTTGCTCATAAATATTCATATCGTATTCAAAACGAGGCTAAGTTCGGTATCGAAGTCAACAAACAATGGCGGAGTCTATGACGAATTCTGACCTTGGATCGAAAGATTTGAGTTTAGTGCCTGAAATAAATTTTGGCTTCGTTGAAAACTTTGCCAAAGCCAAGAGTAAAAGTCACGGTGACAAGGAATTGTCTAAAGGTTACAAATATTTCTGTGAGAAATATATTACCAACGTTTCAGGTACGACATGTTCGAAGGTCATGACTTGTACGGGCGGTCATCATCAGTTTTTCTTGTTTAGCACACTAAGAGCTACATCTTTTTGCTTTAAATTATTATTCTTCACATTTGACTGTAGATATTTACTTCAGGGCTAAGTGATAACGTGATTTTTCAATTGCCTTAAAAAACCGCAACTCAACAAATAAACAAAAGGACCTACTACTGTATGAAGCTACGGTTCCGCAACTACAGTAACTTTTCAAGCGACGTTTTTTATCACAAACTTAAGATAACCAAGTGTTTAGAGATTGATTGGTGCTGAAATATTAATATAAAGTTTACATTTTGTATTGATATGTCTTTACCAAGTCCTGCCAATGTTCAGTAGATTATGACCCGTTGGTAAATTTCACGGACATGGAAAATCCTGTTTCAGTATTATTGTTTAGTGATTCCCAAGGAGTTTGGTCTTTTATTGGACATTTGTCCAGTTATCATGTTCATGCTTTAAATAAAAATTCTAAATTATTACTGCCACTGGTCCTTAACATTTTTTACTGGACATTTTGTTTGGTCAGACCTTGGGAATCACTGTGTTTATCCCTATTTGCCAAACTTCAGTTCTAGTACTTCTAATACAACTGTGGATCAGAAGTTCAACATATGTTCAAATTAATCCTAGATTTATTTTATTAAGTTTAAAGAAACATTTTTCAATTGGAAATACAACACCAGACAGCTACAGTAGAGCTCTGCATTACACCTTGCACTTTGTACCCATACTTTGTGGGGTGGTATTTTTTTGGTGTGGATAGTAAATGTAGAAGGCAAATACATTTATGTGACTTAAATGTCTATGACACTGCTCTTTTTAAACAAACCCTGTTAGTATAATTGGTAATTACACTTGCCTCTGGTAAGAGATCAGGGTTCGATTCCCTGACAGGGAGTTAAGAAGGCAGTGGAATATATTTCAGTACATAGTTGATAATATATTACATTTATACTATATTTATTCTTACATACAAATGTAAATGAATGAAACTTTTTTATGAGCCTTTTTAAACCATCTTTTCAGTGCACAAAATAGATAATGGATGCATTATCAAAGCAAGATGCTTTAGATCCATGAAAAAGAATGAAAGTCCACACAATATGGAGGTATAGATGGTAGAAATTACCTTAACTTGTAAAATATTTAATATAACAGTGATCAAGTATGGCCTAATTTCTCCACAATGGCAAAATCAATGTTTTGCATTCCTTTTTTGAGATTTGAACATTTTAAGTGAAAAACTGTGCGTTGTCCTTGGTTGAATATTCAGGGCTATTCCCTCTTTTCAGTTAACATGAGTTGTCTCCCATTTACAGAGTTACCTCCATTTACAGCAGGTATCTTGTATTGATTGAATGGGCAAAAAAGTGGTTTTTAATTTTTTATTGAAAACTATGAATGTCTCAAAGCCCCATTTTTTAAAATTATGTATTTTATAATTATGCATATTTCTAAAAATTTTGAAGACCATCGATTAACATTTGTTCTTGGAAAAAAATTGAAACCTAAATTTTGCCGATTCATTCAATGTAAAAGGAAATTCTTATACCTGCTGTAAAGGGAGGTAACTGTGTAAATGGGAAATAACTCTTTATGCTATTTAAGTCTAATAATACACCAAGATTCTGGTACTATTCACCAAAAAGCTTTAATTAAACTAGTCATTTATAAATGCAAACTAGAGTGATTGTGGATCCTCCCAGTTTCTAGAACTGGATTTATCGATTGTGTTTTGATGCAACTTTGAAGTTTGATATTTGTTATTACTTCATATAGAAGCCGCAGTGGCAAAGCGGTCTAGGTAGTTCTACTTGTACAGATCACTGCAACCTTTTACCCCTGCGGTGTGGGTCTGTGGGTTTGAACCTCGCATCAGGCATTTGAAAAAATGACTTCGTGTATTCAACTAGCACTGGAATGTGAGAGAGTTTGTCAGTTACTGGCCGCAGGTTCCCTCCTGGTATTACATAGCTTCCTCCCCTGTTAAAACTGACTCACGATATGGTGGATATATTGCAGAAAGTGATGTAAAAGCCCTAACAAACAAACAATACCTTCATTATGGGCAGTACAAATAAAATTACTGACAAACAAATATGTGCCTTTTTCATATTCAGACATTTTTGACATTACATGCACAAATATAACTTTACAGGTAACTTTATTGTCTGACCCATCTGTGACGTCCAGCATTTGTACCTGTACCATCGGACAAGGAGGTTCTTGTGGTCATGTTGTAGGCCTCCTATACTTCTTAGCCCATATGAAGTCTTCAGGATTCAAATCCATACCAAGTGATGTTCTGAAAACATCACTTCCACAGACTTGGCATGTGCCTAGAGGGGATAAGCTGCAAGGCAGTGCAGTCGACAATGTTGTCCTCTGTGGTTACAGTCCCAAAGACCCCACAAAGCAACCGAGAGGATTACGATCCACATTGTACAACCCAATTAAAGGAGAGTTTCCCGAAGTCCATGATCTTTGTGATGCCTTTTCAAATATTGATAATTCTATCCTTCTGATGTCCGTGATTGAAAACACTGAACCTCCAAAATTAGAGACCAGATTTGGTAAATTTGTTAAAGGATCACCTCTTTCGTACCAACAAAAACAGTCTTCACAATATGTACTAAATATCCTTGGAGAAGATTTTCCAGTATTACCAATTGAAAATTGTATGGAAAATGAGGTAGCTGTTGTCCTAAATTCTACTTCTACTGTCAATTTCCAATCTATCATGGTATCGAGAAATGAAAGTGAAGAGATTGAAAAAATGACCAGGCTCCAAAGCAGTGACCCAAAATGGCATGCGGTCAGACGTGACAGGATTACCGCCTCAGTAGCTGGAGACATTATTAAACGGAGAGCTGGTATGCTTGATATCTGCAATATAGACATGATAGAGTTCATGTATAATTGTTAGGTATTAAAAGTATAAGGAATTTTGCTTCAACAAACAACATACATAAGGCATTCATTTTACAAACCAAGACTGGTTGTATTTAGACAATAATATAGCACTTTACATAAATCTTATCTACAGATAAGTCTAAGAACTGCTGGAAAGAAGTTTAATAAACAAAATGGGTATTTAGCAAGCATGAGAATTGAACATTGTCTTGTGCACATTACTTTTGACAACATTTATGTTAAAAACTCACATAATACATTGTAAAAATACATTTTATAATTAATACATTATTTTGTAATAATCTAACCTTGGTGTTATAAGATACATGTTCTACAATTCATTTTTAAAAATTAAGGAAATCTACTGTTTATTTAAAACTACTAAGTAACTGATCATCAGACCAAAAAATATATATAAGAGTGTTTTAGATTACATTAGGAGATATATAAAATTATTACTTTTATAAATTGTAATTTAGAACTAAATGTAGAAGAGTTTTTAAAACTTCTACAAAGCTTAACCAAAATGCATGGTTTGCATACTATTTTGTTAATAAAAAACGGGTAACCTTAAACAAATATATTTTTGGCCTTTGATCAGATTAGGCCAAGCAGAATGTCAAATGAAAGCATTAAAGTTAGAAAACAAAATTTTAGGCTTAAATGATACATTTTAGTTTGATATATGGCAAAAGCTTAGTTATATTTTCAGACAATGATCCATTGGTTACAAGACTCAAGTCTACAAGAAAGGTCATGACAGAGGCCATGCGCCACGGGGTTATGTTTGAACCAATTGCTGCTAATGCTTATTCTTCAGTAAGTAAACTTGGAACACTAAACTTGATACAATTTGACCTCATATGGCTGAGAAAAATGTGGTTGATGTTTAAGTGAAATAATTTATTATGATTTGTCAAGCAAGACTAAACACACAAAGGTTCTGTTACTAATGCATAGCATTTAAATTGAGGTTAAAAAAAGTTACAAGCAGACATTTTCAAAGCCAGTCAATACTTTTGTAGAGATAACCCAAAGAACAATAACATGAAGTTGGTTGCAATTTTTAGCGGTTGTATAAAAATGTTCCTTAAAATATCATTTTGAAAAGTTTCATATCATTCAAATTTTTCTTTAAACTTTGCTGTAAAAATTTGCTTTTCTGATTTGATGTTCAGCATTTAACAACTACCTGAGTTTTTGTATAAGTCTCCAATATGTATATATTTATTTAGCTGCAGAATAACAATGTCAACATCTTCCCATGTGGAATAGTTGTAAGCCCATATGCATCGTGGTTGGCAGCTAGTCCAGATAGAAAGGTATATAACCCAGCAATGAGGCCTCCATATGGACTACTGGAGATAAAGTGCCCAGTGAAGCAACTGGCTGATTGTATCTACCTCACAAAGTCTGATGATGGTCGTATCTGCTTGAAAAAAAATCACAATTATTATTATCAGGTTATGATGCAGATGGCAGTTACTGGACTACAGTGGTGCCATTTTTTTGTTTGGAGGCCAGATGAGCAACATATTGAAAAAATCAATTTTGACCAGGAAGAATGGAATGACATGAAAAGGAAATTAGACATGTTTTATTTCTATCATTTTCTGAACTGAGGATTGAAGCCAATTTAAAATTTATATAAAAAAAACCATTTTAACAGAATAAGACTTGTAGTAAAAAAGTCTATGGTTAGACGAGTTTAAATCAACAAATCTACAAGCACAGTACATATCATTATACCAAATTTTAAAGGTTCCTAAATTTCAGTGCTAAAAAAATCAATGATAAAAAATATTTCATGCCAAAAACCCTAATGCTATTCTTAAAATGTTAATGGGGAAAACCCTTAAGTTTCTATTTGACATTCATTTACTAATGTCTCTAGCACTCAATTCAAATACGACTAATGTTAAATAGAACAGCAATAGACAAACAGAGATTGAATACCATGAATTTGGTACGTCACTATTAGAGTATAATATAGTATGTATGGTATATAAATTTCTAACAAGTCTTGAAACATGTAAATTTTCTAATCAATCCTAAATTTTTGTTTTTCCTACCTTACAGATACAATACTATATATAATATAAATTGATATATTCTATAGTAATAGATTTTACATGTATATATCATAAAACATAATACTAAAAATTCATAACAATTATTTCCACTGCTTAACAAGTGGACCTCTACATAAAGAAAGCATGTTGGCAACAGTCCAAAGCTGGTTAACTGTACCTATCATAGTTAATGGAACAATTCCATCAAATAAATGATACTCTTTGATTCTTCTAATATGTCTTTCAATATGAATTCTTAACTTTGCAATGGCCTGGGTCTCTTCAACTTCAAAAGGAGTAAACTGACCCTTATTTGTAAGAAAAGGTGGTGTATTAACAGTAACACCAGTACCATCTAACACATTGTTTAAAACAAAGCCCTTATCTGCCATAATGGAATCTCCAGGTTCTAATAAATCAACTAATCCACTAAGTTTTGTAATTTCAACATCAGACATGCTACCTGTGTATAATGAAGAAACAAAAGTAAGGGCACCATGAGGTGCAATACCAACAAGACCTTTCAATGTATGAGTACTCTTATAATTAGAATAACATTTTGAATTGAGTGCTAGAGACGATGGCCTTTCAGTTGGAATTTCCGTACAATCAATAATCACTCTAGTATTTGGATACATTTGTTTAAAAACTTGAGGCATTCTGTTTTGAATATTGTCTCTGCTAGGCCATATGTTAAAACTACCAAGTACAAAATATAAAAAATTAGCCCAAGTAATGATTTTCCGACTAACAGTAGATATATGAATGTTAAACCTAACAGCCAAATCCTGTTCCATTAAACCACACCTTAATCTACATAAAAACATAAACAACTCATCAATTAACAACATATTCCTTTGCTTCCCAACTGCAACATTGATTGCTTCACTAGCTTTGTAATAGTAACTAGTCATAGATGATGCAGAAGGTTTAATAAAATTGAAAAAAGCATTGAACAAAGAGAATGACATGAACCCAGTATAAAACATCATCATAGAATCATCAGAGGAAAACCTTTGAACACCAAAACGTTCAATGTTAATCTGTTCCTTTAATCTTTTAATTTCATCATCGCGTTCCTTTATCATACTTTCAAGCACCCTTATTCTTTCACTTTCATCAAATAAACTGAAAACATGAAGAAACATGTACAGTACAATATCCATATTTTTGTAGTTATAAGCCTTAAAATGTGATTTTTACCATCCTTCTTTCTTTAGCAACAGAACACATTTTTTCACTATAACCAAAAAGAATACAATGAACCAAATATGGCAGAGTCTGCATAATAATATCAGAAGAGTTGACTTTTGAAAATCAATATTACAACAAAGATCCAAGCAATAGATTTTGCTACGTCTACATCTGATGCGTGTGTGGTCTATTGAATTCTCATTTGAGGTGTTCTTACCAAAAGACAGTAAATTGAAAACTGATATTGAGACAAATGGCATACACTTAGTGATGCAAATAGCTCAAATGATTCTTTGGTCATGTGAGCTAAACTTACCACTGTCCACTTTCACTAGTGTTTACTTCAGGTACTGTCTCAACAGGCTCTTCTTGTTGTTCATTTATAGGATCCACCTAGTTTTAATAAATAAGGTAAGAAGGAATGTACTTTATATGTTAATTTTAAAACAGTCAGACCTAAAAAAAACATTTGGGTTCTTCAAAAGTAACAAAATATTGAAGTATGTGTAACTGTTACTATCAATCAGTGGAAATGGGACAAATATCTAAGAGACAACAACCTGAAATGTATGTGAAACAACCAAAGACCACCTAATGGTCTGCAGTTTTCTCAAGAAAAAGTGTGCATACAGGTTCAGTGACATGTACGCCAGACTAAACTCATTATACATGAAAAAACCAAAATATTAAAAAATACACAAGACATGTGGCATTATAAAACTAGTTTTTTTAAACATTACCAAACTAAGGAGTGTACTGCCAATTCACTCATTATAAAACAAGAATTGCAGTCTTCCATGAAAGATTATGTTGCCTGTGTACACAAGTTTCTGTAAACAGGAAGTAGTAATTTTTCTGGCATAAATTCGCTTTACACCTTAGAGTACTATAGGAGAAGGCTACATACCAAATATCAAGAGGCTGTGGCATGTAGTTGCTGAGAAAACTGCAACAAAAGTTTTTGTGATGCAAGTTTTCGGTACACAGGAAGTAGTAATCGCTTTACAGCTTATAGTACTATAGGAGACGCAGGATGCAAGATGACGGATAGTGCCAAAGTGACTCCTATATGTCGCTTTGGAACACGTTGCAGGCGACATAAAAATGTAAAAAAAATTATGCCTACTCACCTACCCTTTTTTTTCTGACATAAAACCAGGACAATAAAATTTTGTTTGGACCAATTAGTTTAATATTGCCAATATACTGACATTGTATTGTAAGGAACAGTTAATTTCTTATTTGAGTCTGTGACATTTTCCGAATTTATTAATGTGTACATCTTTTGATTGCAGATGTTTTTCAAGCCGCAAAATATTTTGATGTGATTGGTATTACCTATGAAAACATTTGTATTTCATATAGATATAAGTAATAAAGATCATAATCATGGAATTTATGGATGTGTAATCTTGCGTAGTCGCTCACCCATTGAACAACTTTAAAATATATTCTTTGGATTGTGAGTGAGTTGCTGCGATTACACATCAATAAATACCTTTCAAAATAACTTGATTACTATAATATTATCCCTTACCTCAATTCTCAACTTCTTCCTGGGTGTTTCAGGAATTGGCAGTTTGGCAATGATTCTTCTAGGTGCTGCCTCCTTGGTCCACGGGAAAATAGATGGAATGCTTTCTGGCAGCAATGTCTTCCTTACTGGTGTCCATTTAAAATCCTCCCTCTTAAAATGCAAGGAGCATACCACTGTTGTTGAAGTAATCTGTAGAAAATCATTAATAATTATTAAAGATGTTTTTTCAATATAAATTATAATAAATAATTTGCAAGGAGAATTGACTTTTGTACACTGTAACACCAAACACACATACACAAATAAATTTTAAAAATGTTTAAATGCACATTTCAGTCACATGAATATCAGACAAGGTACTTTAGAAATTAGTTTAAACAAACAAACGATGGGGAAAAATACTTTCACTATATTAAAACAGAATATATGTACCTTCAAATAACAAGGACCTTGAACGGCCTGTTTCTCCTTGCAAAGACATGGGTCATGTACATAAATATGACTGACTGTTAACTAACATATATCCACATATGTACAAATAAATTAATACAAGAGAAATTTGTAATATAATATGATGAAACCTTTTTAAAGAAGCTTGTTAATATTTTTTTTCATAAGACATAAATAAGTTAACAAATACTTTCTTGTTTGGTTCAGATATTATAAGGGAATTTTACTGCAGGTATACCAAAAATTATTATAAAAAATAACTTGCGTGACCTTTGACCTATTCTAACGCCGTTAAAATTCAAATAGTTCCACGACGTCATCGACGCTTTTACCGCAAAAATTAATAAGATTTATAGTTAAAATTAAATTATAAGGAATACTTCAAATTTCTGAACAGATTATACGATATAATATGGTTTGGGTCTGTTTACACCATTCATAAGCCGCTTCGCGGTTTATTAGGCGTAAACAGACCCAAACCATATTATATCGTATAATCTGTTCAGAAATTTGAAGTATTCCTTAATTGTTGTTGTTGTTGTTTGATGGTGTTTAGCGCCACTTTCAGCAATTTTTCAGCTATATCATGACCGGAGAAAACCCCCGACCTGCGGTAGGAAAACTGGCAATCCTTGTCAATTAAGATTGGAGTCGAGTACACCCTGCCTGCAGTGAGAATCGAACCCGCAATCTCAGTGTTGACAGACCACGTGATCAATAGTAGACGAACTACCTTGACCACTCGGCCACCGAGGCCCCTATAATTATCCGTTGCAATATGTTGTGTGTTACATTGGCGGAACAGCCAGTTTATGGCGGAAATGATGTTTTCTATAGGTACGAAAATATTATTAATGTACTCTAATTGTCTTATTAGAATAGAAATAATTCATGGAGGCTGTGATTTGTCATTGTTTTACCACGGGATGACCGTTTATGTCGTTATTTTATCCCTCGCTATCGCTCGGGATAAAATAATACGACAAAAATGGTAACCCCGTGGTAAAACAATGATAAACCACAGCCTCCGTGAATTATTTCTTAATTAACGCATACTAAGTGCTACCATGTGTTGTAAGATAGTTCAAAAGACACGAGTTCCAACATATATATCAAACTTGGTTTTTACATAAAGTTCAATTTCACTTAACTGGTTATCGACTATAAGTTGATAGTCCACTATATTCTGAATGGATGCTTTATTTTCAAATAGGCTTCCAACCGGGCTGTATTGCACCAGTAAACACACAAATTGGATTATAGGGTGATGATCCGACGCTTCACATTTTTCAGGATTGTTCAAAACAAGACAATCTTACAAGTACGCCATCGATCAGTGATCTAGAAACCAAAATGTTGAAAATGGCGGATTTACGTTGCGTTAGAGGTGATGTGGTGGCGTCATAACAATAGTTAGCATTTCGGTCGCCTGCTATTATCGCATGCCCAAGCTGAACTTAATATTGAGCAATCGTTGAGGTCATTGATACGGTTCTTATACAAACTTGGGTCACTATCTCGAGCAAAGTGTGCACCGAATACAAATATCACGGGATCCTTTTCTTTTTGTGGACTTATCTAGATTCAAGCTGTTCGATTTGAGTCGTAACTTTTTATTTCAGAGATGTCATATAGTAAGCGGTTATTTACAAAGATAACAACACCTCCTCCAAAAAGTGAGCGGTTTAGTTTTGTGGGATATCATACATATTCAGGATGTAGCTTATCTAAGGTCCCGCCGTTAGTTTCGTTTAGATGCAATTCACAGAATGTAGCTATGTCACATAGGGAGTAATCTAAGCGGTTATATACACAGTAGGAAGAGGATATCATTCCTCTTACATTTCAGCACATTTGAGAGATAATGATTAAGGTGAAAGAGATAATTGTTGACGTCCAAATACATATATTGATTTTCTGAAAATTCTGCGACTGCTCTTTGGTTCCAAGAATTTAAACTATACCATTTTATACATGTCACATTTACAGGCCGACATTATTATTAAGAGTGTACGCTAGCGACATTTAGCTTTGCCGATAGAGTACCGCTCTTTGAATTAAATAACACAAGATGGGTTACTTTATGCCTTTATTTGTAAGAAAGTTGAATAAAGCAGATCTTAGATGATCGTTGATCTATGTTAAGAACAATGTTAAGTGGGTTTGCGCGTAACGCCAATAAATAGATCAGATTGAGTGTTATTCCCTCTTGTTGTATAGCAGTTTCAAACATACAGGTATTTGGTATTCGACTATGTCATTATTGGCTGTTTTATTCTTTATCAGGCTCGTTTACTTGTCTTATTTTCAGTTATAGTTTTGAAACAGTTAATTGGTAATAATTAAAGATCGATCAAGCGTGTCATTGGTATTCACAACACATTTTTCCAATACCATGTTTGTTTCGTCGTGAGTACGATCTATTAAACTACCAACCATATTAGTGGGAACATTTGCATCAGGACTCTTTTTGAGTGCGGCAACGGACTCATACGATTGTCGTTTTGTACCAATGCTTTCTATACATTTACAATGTTTATCTATACGAATAATTTCAGCTTTTTGTTTATGATCATGAAAGTCTTGTTCACTAAAAGCTCCAATTTTATTCGCCATGATGGAGAAGCATTTATCAAGCGCATCTAGTTCAACCGATATGTTGTACACTAACATTTTCATGCTATCTTTTAAACTTTTGTTTTCAGCTCCAAGACCATTAGGCTCTGGTAGTTTTATACTTGTCTCATTCGTGTGTTTTTCCAAAACACGTAAACGCTCAATAAATTCATGAATAGTACAATTTGTATCAACTATTGTGGGAGCGACTGGTTTATCATCGGGGGTTTTATTTGCCTGACGTGTTTTGGAGAATACGTCTTTAATGTCTTATTATCTCCATGGAGGAACAGATATATAAGCTATTTCAGTCTTCTGCATACTTAGTATTATTAGTGTAACGAGCTGTTGTTCTACGTGTAACCAATTTACCCTTTGGACACCCCGTTAGCGTCACGGCCCTATCGGCCAATACATTACGATACCATTCTATTAGCCACAATAGCCAATTAGAAAACAGTGTAAAATCCTATTACATGTATATACTTGGTATCAATATTTCCTTTATCGCCGTTTTAATCAATATTTTAAAACGGCTTTATCGATGACTTTTCCAGTGGTTGAATGAATGAATGCATACGATTCTATAAACCCAGAAGTGTTTTAATAAGGACATAATAGTACTAGGAAAGGTTCTCATTGCTGGACCCAGAGAAATCCGCTGGTGGCGAATATAAAGAATTTCCTTTCGTCGGGAGGCAATATCAGTTACCTACGTTATTACCCGGGTGTATGGAAATTGTACCACCTGAAAGTACTTCTGTTCAGCCTGAGGCAAGTGTAAAAGGCTGAAAATAGGTTCTTTAGTCGTCAGAAAATGCTAAATGGACAACGTCATCACAGTTGCTCACAAAAAATTATACGTTTTTTATGAAGAAAATGCCCATTTTACCAAGTCGAGGATGTTACCTTTGGTAACAACCTCAGACTTAGCGAGTTTAAAGAGTTTTTATTTTGTTTTACATTGTTTTTCCTACTTTCGGTATTTTGGCGCCTCAAGTCACGCTATCATAACGTCAACAGACTATGACGTCAAGTTCCGATTTAATTCATATTTATGTGTGTCAGTGTGAATATAGGGCATCTACAGTGTTTGAAACGAAGTACAAATACAAATACAAAAAGACAGAAATGTTCATTTGTGGAATAACATACACTGGTACTCTAGAAGATACATTAGCAACGCACAAACAATAAACCCTGCGACGTTAGCAACGAAGACGGGGGCATGGGATTTGTACCGACGTGTAACCAACCAATCAAAAGTCCGCATTTGTTGCAAGCCGGGGATAAACAGTTATATACACAAAATCCTAAACACGGACGAGATAGTGGGCAACGTTGTTGGAGAGTGTCAGACGATTTGCACAGTTGAAAGCCCCTTTGTTGATTTCGAAAAAGCACAGGAGCATTGTAGCCGCTACAAACGTCCTTACTTTTTCAGTGGGATTATTTTTTTATAATTTACTTGCCATGTTTCTCGAATTGATTTATTGTTATAAACAACGAATGTAACTAAAATAGATAGCTCCAAATACTTTTATGTTTAGTTATAACTATTTTAATTAAGAAATAAAGTGACTTGATTGAACCGATTACAAACATGGTAATTTACGTTATTCAGAAATCCAATAATTTCGCTTTTGAACAAACGAGGCTACTTACAATGATACTATCTTTTTAATTTGTTTTTAAAGATTTAAAAAAATAAGGCAATTAGTAAGTTGTATAAAGGGAAAATCGCAAGTATCTGGCAGCATAACATTACACGTCGGATATATTCTCACGTGAAAACAAGTAAGTAGCCTTTCCGATTTATTTTCGAATATCTCATCCGATTTGATTATAAAAGTTAAAAATTAAATGTCATACAAAGAAATTAATTAGAACTGTTTAAAAAAAATTCAGTATTATTTTTTATTTACATATAATTGTTACAATTTATATTTTACATATTTTAACATTTTAAATCAATATATAAAAAAAATAAACTGACTGACAGATTCTGAAATTTATGATAGGAAAGTTGATACAAATAATTAAATAACCCGGTGCATGTTACATTAGAAAATGTATGAACATGTCAATAATTCAAACACCCATGGGCATTCAACTGGAACAGAGTTGTTTCAAAACCTTTCTCAGTTAAATAAACAAAACAATAACACTTATCAGTAATATATATTATTATATTATATATATATTTTTTTTATATATTATTTATTATATTATTATTAGTAATTCAGATTGGTAAAAGCTTGGCAGGATTCAAAGGCTTAGCCCTAGACCCTCGCCTAATTAAATTTGCTTGCACATGGCACAAGGGTCAGCTACGCCCCTGACCGCCACTGGAAACGTCTAGAATATTCCAAATATTTATGGTTGATCTAATTACTGCTGTATAGACGGTACATGAAAATAATTTGGCACCATGAAAAGCTTACCATGCAGTGCTAATTAAGGCTAAACTTGGAGGATAGTCAGCAAGTTATGAAATCCTAGTCTTGTAGAGCGCGAAACATTATTAAGCTCATGATGCAGTCTTGGCAACGAAAATTAAACGAAATGTAATTAAACACTTCCGTTAATTAACTACCAAATTAACCGATTTACATAATATATTTGTTGAATCTCTGACATGTGGTTTTCTATCTCTATGTGAAGTTCATCTAAATTATGCCTTCACTCTAGAGACCCAACTGGATTTTACATAAAAATGTGAAACACTGTACTCATATAGTTAAAACCCCAGATACACATCACTTGGCCTTACAGTTATGGAATATTCTGAACCAGTTTGAGATCCTTAAAAAACAAATTTCAGTGTGAGCAGATACAAAGGAATGCAGGAATATATTTCTTTAATGATTAAATAGTCAGATAAAACACAGATTTTTTTGTCATTTTAAAATTAGCACTACGGAGGGTATATGTTCTACCAAATACGTTAAATCAATACGTAACCTGATCTTATCTTTTATTATTACTTCTCATATTGATATAGGTATCTTATTTTCTAACTAAACTGTAACGTATACTATAGCTTTCCTAATAAAACGAATAGTAGGAACGACAGAGAATTTAAATAAACATTTAAAACATGAATCAAATTGTTAATAAGTTTATACAGCCACCATTGTTCATCAAAGTTCCACAAATAAAGAGATTTTGTATATTCCCTATTCCCAAACACCATTGCTGATTGAAATGCATTCCTGGACCAAATAGCAATCTCCATGACATTCAGTCCTTCAAACATGGCATCCCCATCACTAACATTGAAGGCCACACCATCAACCAATAAAATATGTTATAAAATGTTAGACGGCCACTGTACATATGTCATTCTCAAATTTATATATATATATTTTTCATTTTATCACTACCAATAAGATGGTTTTCTAGGTATGTTATTATCTTAAAACCTAAATTTTTAATATTATTACTTGCGTAAAGCCCATTTCGCACTAGTTCAGTGAAGTTTTACACTCTAACCTTTTTTCAAGTTTAGGAAGGAGGAAATGATGAATTGAACAATATCAATATTAAAACAGTAAAAATTGAAAATAATTAAACAACTGTTATAGGGTCCTCGGTGGCCGAGTCGTTAAGGTTGTTCTACTATTAATCACGTGGTCTGTTAACACTGATATTGCGGGTTCAAGTCTCACTGCGGGCAGGATGCGCTCGACTAAAATCTTAATTGACAAGGATTTCCAGCGTTCCTACCGAAGATTCTCTGGGTACTCCGGCTTCCTATCCCAATAAAAACTGGACGCCGTGATATAGCCGAAAAATTGCTGAAAGTGGCGTTGAACACCATCAAACAGCAAACAACAAGATGCACGGCATAATCAACACTATTAACTGTGGAATAATATCTAAAAGATCGTGGGGGAAATAGAGATGAATACAATAAAACAGACGTCTGAATTTCCTCTTAAATTCTTCAGGTTTACACAAACAACAAACACAATAAAATTGTTATATACAGATCATATAATTTAACTGAAAACAGTAAATTAAAGTTATTTTTAGCGTGACGGAGAAAATTACTTAATAGCCCATATGGCTTTTATTAAAACATTGTATGCGCTGTTGTCTCAATATGTCACCGCGTGTTTGCCACTTTAATAAGCTGATACAATATTGACAACTGGTTAATACTCTTTTGTAGCTGTATACAATGAATTTTGCATGCAACTTGTAAATTATATTTTTTTTTTAATTTCAACGTAGTTAACCTGATTTTATCTTTTATTATTACTACTCATAATAGGATAGGTATTTTAACTGTGAACTAATTGTAATAACGTACTACAGCTTTCTTAATAATAACAGAACGGCAGTGTATTAAAATAAACACCTGAAAGCATGAAAATGAGTGATATTATCAATAATCTTACACATTCATCGTTAATGTAAAACGGCAAAATATTACATTAAACGGGACATTGAAATTTCAACCCTTGACTTTTCTGTAAAATGAGAAATTACTCATCTTATAAACGCGTCTTTTTTGTAGGACTGCTAAGATGAAAATATTTGGTTTATTGTGGACATTGCTTATGGTACTGTTTGCGGTTTTAATTGGAACCGGTAGTGCCAGGCATGCATATGACAGACAAAAACGGGATACAAGTACCGGCGAAGCCAAGCCAAAGGTGCCCAACCTTGACCTTGGAATAGATTAAAGGGTAAGACGTTATGCTGTGAGCATTCAAAGTTTAACAATACGAACTATGGCTTCAAAACATTTGATCATTTTATATAACAGGGCATAATAATTTATTATATGGTGATTTTCATATCACACCACATATCAACCTTTTTATTTTGCGTTTTTATCGCAATACACGAAAACTTTGAGACTTGGGAAGTAGAAAACAGCAACAGTAAATGCGAAATTGTTTGGTCCGAAATGAAAACAAAAACTAAAAACATTGTGTTTTGTTGTTACTATCGCCCCCTAGTGCTGACATAAATTCCCTTGAAGAACTTGACACCTCAATTAAAAATGTTAAAAATAATAGTAAAGAAAAGATTATGATTATTGGTGGTGACTTTAATTTGCCCCATATCAACTGGTTAAATTTAACGGTTAACACTGGTTCTACCCAAACCAACCAACACCATCGCTTGTTAGAAATAGCAGATGATGCCGGTTTACAACAAATGCAACTAAATGAAACCCGACTAAAAAATAATCTTGACTTGTATTTTACAAACTATCCTAGTCTAGTAAAATCGTGTGATACAGCTCCAGGTTTATCAGATCATGAAATAGTCGTGACCGATTCTGACATAAAACCAATATAACAAACCAAAACGGCGTAAAATTTATAAATATAATAAAGCAGATTGGACGATCATAAACACCAAAATGGAAGACTTGTCATTTAAAATTGTGATCATGAAAGAACAACAAATGGAATGAACTTAAATCAGGTATTTTATATATTATGAATGACAAAATACCCTCTAAACTATCATCAAAAAAGCAAAGTATGCCTTGGATCTCAACAAGACTAAAGAAAAGCATAAAACGTAAAAATTTACTATATCAAAAAGCTAAGCATTCTAATAATCAGGATGACTGGGCACATTACAAACTTCATAAAAGCAAATTACAAAAAGATATTCGAAACGCCCATTGGAAATACGTAAATGAGTCTTTAAATAATAACTTAATTGAAGGTAATAACAAATCTTTTTGGAAATATGTCAAAGCTAAACGTAATGACAATATTGGGGTAGCTGCTATTAAGAGTAACGGTGTTTCATATCATGATAGTGTAGATAAAGTGGAATTACTTAACAAACAATTTAAATCGGTATTCACAGTGGAAAACCCTGATGATGAACTACCTGACATCACAGGACAAAATTATCCAACAATGTTGGACCCTAAAATAACAGTAGAAGGTGTCCATAAACGTTTATTAAACATTAATACTAAAAAAGCAAGTGGCCCAGACGAAATTCCAAATCATATCCTCAAGTCATGTGAAAAAGAACTAGCACCAGCAATAACATCAATTTTCCAACAAAGTCTTGATACTGGGGAACTCCCAACGGACTGGCAAAATGCAAAAATTTCACCAATATTTAAAAAGGGCAATAAACACCAACCAAGTAATTATAGACCAGTTTCGTTAACAAGTGTCTGCTGTAAAACTCTTGAACATATTATATGCAAAAATATATTAAATCATTTTAAGAGATATAAAATTCTTACTCACTTACAACACGGCTTTCGTAGTGGTCATTCGTGTGAGACGCAACTAATAAACACGATGCATGATATAGCAAAATCATATGATAATAAAGAACAAATTGATCTTGTGATTCTGGATTTCAGCAAGGCGTTTGACACTGTTCCACACCGTAAACTGCTCCATAAACTCTCACATTACGGAATACGAGGAAATATAAATCTCTGGATAAGAAATTTTCTCATGCACCGACACCAGCGTGTTGTCATCGACGGTATATCCTCGTCTCCTTGTACAGTCGACTCTGGTGTCCCGCAGGGAACTGTGTTGGGCCCTCTTTTATTTTTATGTCACATAAACGACCTCCCTAACTGTGTTAAGTCCCAAGTCCGATTATTTGCGGATGATTGTTTATTATACAGAACTATAAAATCTTGAAATGATCATTTAAACCTACAACGTGACTTAGATTCACTACAAAAATGGGCAAATACCTGGGGGATGCAGTTTAATGCAACAAAATGCTACGTCATGACAATCCATCGTAAAAAACATCCATCAATATTTAAATACTCTTTAAACCATCATATTTTAGAACAGGTCGATAAAAATCCCTATTTAGGTGTAATAATTAATGCAAATCTCAAATGGAGCACACATATATCCAAAATCTGTAGTCGAGCAAATAGCATCCTAGGCTTTATTCGTAGAAATCGTAAACACAGTAGTGTATCGTTTAAAGAAACAGCCTATACGTCGTTAGTTCGTTCGATACTAGAATACTCATGCACAGTATGGGACCCGTACCTTCAAAAAGATATCATTCTATTAGAAAGTGTGCAGCGTCGGGCCGCCAGACTAGTCAAAAACAATTATAACAATAAAAGTAGTGTCACCGAAATGATGAACAGCCTAGGTTGGAAGCCGCTAGCTGAACGCCGTAGAGAATTACGTCTCACTCTACTTTTTAAAATCTTGAACGACCTGGTAGTGCTACCCACTGACCCACTGGACTTATATCTAAACCCACGTAAACAAAGGAAATCAAACTCAAAAGCATTGAATTATATACATTGTAACACTGATATTTTTAAAAATTCATTTGTACCGAGAACAATTAAAGACTGGAACTCTTGACAGATCAGTGTGTTACAGCGAAATCTTTATCTCAATTTTTATCAGAACTATTAATTTTGAATCCTATATCTGCTCAGCGCGATTAACATCAGCGCACTCCTCCCCCCCCCCCCCCCCACACACACACACACTCAAAGATTAATGCTCAATAGTGAGCCACTTTTGAGTAACAGAAACAGAAACAGAAACCTGAGACCACCATATCTATCAGAGGCCCTTTAGGCCCGAGGTTAGATATGGGTCTAGCGTTGATAGGGGTGTGATATGAAAATCGCCATATAATAACTTTTTTATCATATACTTAAGACATTTTGAGCTGAGAATTTTATATGGATTTTTGGTTTTGGTATGAACATTAATAATATAAATTGATATTGAAAATTTTAATAAATATATATAACAATAACTCTTATCGATTTTCTAACATGAATTAAGTATATTATTAAGTATCTTGAAGTATTGAAGTGTCCATATTTCGAATTACGAACACACGCATCATAATCACGGCTTAAAACTCGTCTGAATCAGAGTGGATTTTATTTTGGTTAGGTCAAGGAACTTCCCAGTTGCTTTAATCCCTGATACACATGAATATCAACTCCCGAGCTATGTCAAACATGTAATATTTCTTTGAGCAGTGTAAGACAGGACTCAATTTTATGTGAAATTTAATGATGTTGGGTTGTAAAAGCCAAAATTTATAACAATAAAAAAATTTAAAAGTTACAAAATTTGAAATTTGTCAATTGTTCAAAATTAAAACAATTTTTTAAATAAAAATAATTTTAAAAATACAGCAATTTACTTCTATTTTTAAAATTCGTATATTTAAAAAAAATAAAAAATGTAAATTTTGTACACGTATACATACAGGAAATCTATGTCATCAACTAGGGGTGTGATACGAGTTCCTAGGGATGTGATATGGATTTTTAGGGTAGTGATATGGCGTTCATATCACACCTCTGTGTGATATGAGTTGATTAACATTGTCTGTATCACATATGCAAAACACACATTACTAAGTATATGATAATGTCCAGTGTTGCCACTTTGGGAATATTAGAATATTTGTTTTGATTTAACATGGTTTAATCACGATTACACGAACACAACAGATATAAATACCATAGTTATGTTTGGATATTATAGACAAAAAGGGTACAGACCTTCGATCCCGATCTGTCAATGTTATCGTAATTTCTTTTTGTGCGTGTCAACTGCTTTGCATGACATAGCCAAATCTTATGTTTTTGTTCTCTAATTAAATACAATTTTAAAGATTTATCTTCTTAAAAGAAACAATTTTGCTAACAAATACAGCAAAGGTAACCGACCGAACAAATAGAGCCGAAAGTCAAAGGACTAACCCGGATATAGACAAACAGGTCAAACATCTACAACGCAAAAAAAACATAACGCAAAAACATAAAGTGAATAACAAGTCCCAATAAAAACAACAAAATAATACTAAACAACGCACTGTTACGCTAAGATCAAATATTTAAATGATTTTTATAATAAACTGATATCCACCACATTTGACATACATTCAGCAATGTTTCTAACCATGCAAAAATTGTTCGCTGCCTTTTAGTATAGTATGTCACTTTATGAGACATAGCTCTGAAACTTCACACATGTAGGATCGAGATTTGTTATTAAACTTGTAATATTCCGGTACATGTCTTTTTGACAGGTTACAGATGACGTCATTACAGGTGGTGAGGGAAGAGCTACAACCAGTGAACTTTATTTCACGGATATATAAATTACATGTAGCATCACATCATTTAAGAAACTCTTTTTCTAGCAAACAATGGTCTTCTTTCCATAAATAACTGTATTTTGTAAAAATGTAATTAGTATGACAAACAAAAAGCTTTATAAAGTGAGTGTTTTTTCTGGACATATTCCGTATTTGTTCGTCTCCGCATTCTCTGAACAAGGTACACACCGTAACTACGTGGTAAAAAGGTACCTAATTGCTTTATCGTTTGCTTTTTCATTAGAACAATTCATGTCTCTGTAACCCTTTAGTTTCGTTTTTTTTTGTAGCCAACAAACACTAATTTAAGAATTTGATTGCTCGGCTAACCACCTGTTTAAAATTAATGTAAAAGGATCGGTGCAGCTTCTTAAAACTTGTTCTACTCAGCTCATTGTTATAATTCATTCAAATAAAAAAACCCTATTCGAATGAAACAGCTGCTGTCAAAATGTTATATATATAGCTAATACAAGTTGCAAAAATGAAGTTATAGATTTGTAACTACTGATTTAAAATTCTATCTTCTCATCATGTATTTTTTGGTTGATCCTATTGAAAGTACTGGAATAATAAATAATCTTCAATTCCTATTTGAAATGAATTCTTAATTGAAGACTTTTTATGGCTGATATCACGTACATGTAGATTTTTGGTTTTTTAGAGGTATTTTACGCCACTTTCAGCAATTTTTCAGCTATATCATGGAGTCCAGCTTGTATTGGGAGTACCTGAAGAAAAACTCTATATCTTTGGTAATCTGGCAATCGTTGTCAATTAAGATTGGAGTCGAGCTCACTCTGCCCTCAGTGAACCCGCAATCTCAGTGTTGACAGACTACATGGTCAATAGTAGACGAACTATCTTAAGCCCTCGGCTACCGAGGCCCCGCGTCATTGTAGACAAATACACGATATTTGTCTCTCAAATGAATAAAGATGTAGGTTTGACTTAGAGGTTGTGCAGAATTTTCTCTACCGAAATTAATTACTCTGAATTGATTATCAACCTCAACGATACTAAAGGTGTCCAGCAACGGGCAGGGACCGTTTATTCTTCTGGAGCACATGAGTATTTTTTTCCAGTTCGTCTCATTGGCTTTGTTTCTGTGTTGTTTAGTTCTGGTTTTGTTGTAATTTTGTCATATGACTTCTTAATAGTATTTTTTACTTTGTTTGTTAGAATGATGTTTAACGCCACTTTCAGCAATTTTTCACCTATATCTTGGTATGTAGTTTTATTGTAGAAGGAATCCGCTGTACCCAGAGAAAACCCATATCTTTGGCAGGAACACCTGAAATCCTGATAAGAGTCAAGCACACTCCGTCTATAGAGGGACTTTAACCCGCAACCTCAGATTTGACAGATTACGTGATCAACAGTAGGCGAACTACCTTAACCTCTCGGCAGAATTAGAAATTGGATTGCTACTTGAGTATTTCTTCTATTATATCAGTTTGATACGATATTCCAGTATAAATGTTTTGCGTGTTAATACGGACTTTTCATTGGCTAGAAAATATATCCCATCAGAGGGTGGAAAAATCATCGTCATGAGAACACCCCGCCCTTTTTGACGTCATATATAACTCTACGGAACACTTACAGTATGCACGTTGATTTAAAAAAAAATACAACTGAAAATTACAAATATTTTATTGTTGAGGTTAATCTAACGAATCAATCATCTACAAGTATTAACCACAAAAAATATTTTCTTCATCAAGGGATAACAAAATTTCAATTGTTTACATTTAATATAATACGCTACGCGGATTATTTTATGTGTAAAACGAAAATTTTGTTATCCCTGGCTAGAAAAAATATTTTTGTAGTTAATCCTTAATAGGTTCATTATGACTTCAGTTTTTGATGATTTGTATTTGTAATGGTCGTTTGATTTTATTGTCTTATTTATAACCCTTGTGCAGTCTTTTATATTTATTGACGATTTTTTTGTGACGTCCTGGTGTTGTCTTCGTACCTCTACCAACGAAAATTTCGATAAAGAAACAAGAAGTGCTGTTATACAAGCATTTTTTTTTAACTAACGTGTTCATTTACATTTCAATTCTTAGTACTTGGTGTTATATTTTTATATTCTTTTGCCCAAATAAAAAAAGCTACTATGTTGCCTGCATATGTAAATAATTTTTGTCGATCACAATTGTATCTTCTATAATGCACCCATCTGAACATTAAAATTAAACTAAATAATAACGACTATGAATACTTATATGCATTTTTTGCAACAATCATACCAAATAAAAACTAAATACAGATTAAATCATTTAATGTCCTAAATATCCATAGCTTCTGGCTTGATTTATGTTTAAAAGTACTTGCTTGTACATTTAAAAAAAGTAAACTTACTTTATAGCAACTAAGAGTCTGATTAAACACAACACTAACAAAACACTAAACTATTGGTTTGATGCATACTTACTTATCTTGACCAAATACATGTATATATTACACATAATTTGAAATAATACTAAGTAGTTTTGTTCCACATTTCAGCGCTTTTGCCGTATCACGCAAGCTTTTAATAAGATCTGTACCTTTCTGAATAGCTGATTCCGACAATCTCCACATATCCAACATTCTTAATGTTTGTTTAATTTCCACTGTTTGGTTGCTTGTTATATTGTTAATGTCTTCATTGGAAAATCCCAATTTCTTCGCCATCGTCTGCCAATCATTAGCTATTACCAAAGCCATCTTTTCTAGGTTGTCATTGGAAAGGATTCCTACAAAATTATTTTTTAAAATGTCAATTGTTATGGAAAACACACAGTTTTTATTGTGGCATCATGTTGTATTCAAGATGTTTTTAAAACTACACGATAAAAGTATAATTATCAAATGTAGGCACGTCTGAATAAATTAATACAGTAAACCTGGATTTACATGTAAATATAGTGTACAGTATATGGCACACACGCTGACAGTAAACAACTATGTTATTATTAATTATCGACAGTTAAACTAGACGGAAATGAGTAATAAAGAATATAATGGGAAGATACCAATAAATCCAACAATGCAATACTAAATTGTCAAATCAGATCCTCTTGGATATTACACCTTAAAATTATGAGAAGTTTATAGTATGTATTCCATGAGTTCACGTTTCCTTAAATATTTTTTCTCACACTCAAATTTGTAAATATCTACTCTATTTACAAGTTTTAAAATTCATATTTAGTAAAATGTTGTCAATTTTTTGTCAGCATTTTGACGACAGGATATTTAATTTGTAAACGCCATTACTGATTATACTTATGTGCACATATCTTATTCTGGATAGGACGACTGCGACATATGACACATGTAGAACATAAAAGAAACAAAAATGGCATTTAGGTCGAACCCACCTTTACCAGGCAAGTATGGCATAATAAACTGTCTTGCCTCAGACTCCAGGCTTTTGTCACGATGGCATGTAATGATCTTCTCTATCTGCAAATAATCATGTACAATAACATCCTTTATGCAATAATACAAGATAGGCAAATGCCGTTTGTTTCCTTGATGCAATAAAACAATAATGCCGTTTGTATTCAAGACAGTAAATTTGTAATTATGCAAAAAATATTATGTGTCATCGACACCGAAGCACATGCTATCCTAACATACCAGATACTGTAATAGATATATCGTGAAAAACAAACACTGATGAGACAACGCCAAGGTATTTTGGTACAGTATTGGTAAGGTTCATGTAGATAATTCCAACATTTAGAACAGAAATCATACATATACAAAATCTCAACATTAGTTGCCTTGACAAATAACCTTGATTAAGTTACGGTAATAACAAAATACCAAGTATACTGTCAAAAAAGAAAATCCACAAAGTCCGAGAAACTGTCAAACTTTAGAAGCAGCAACCAAAAATATAGCAACTACAGCAATTGTCCATGCAACTTGTACAGGCATTTCAAAAGATATAGTGGGTTAAATGGCTTGCTAAATTTCCCACTCCATTACTGTAGTGTGGGGGTTGGTCTGTTGGTGAAAATGGTTGGGTATCAGACACCTCTAGTCAGTAATAGGTGTTTCCTACACTCATCACAGCAGAATCACTGTACTGAATTCAAAGATTGGGAAAACTATCTGCAATCATATTTTCAATATTTTTTTCTAAGGGAAATGGTATCTATAGTAAAACGTATTAAAATCATTCACGAGTCGTTTTTTTGTCTTGGTTCATAAGTTTATCCCAAAAAATGGGAGACATTTGAAAATGTCAAATTAAAAATTGCGTTCGTATATTCATGTACATTTTGTTTTATCCGAAACATTTTGACATATAACATGGGATATCCCTTTTGTAATAAAACACAAAAGTCGTCGATGCTCAACACACACCATAGGTCTCGGGGACTTAACGACAATGTATAAACGTGACTCCGTTGACCATGAATACTTGCAATTTCTGAGATCAAAGTAATGATATAATTTCTTATTGTTGGGATTTTACAATTGTTAAAAACATTTTTTTTTCATTTTTTATAAATGGATTGCAATCATTAGCCCAAATTTCTAAGATGCAAACAAATTAGCTCTTACCTAATCTCAAACACAAGCTATGCAATTTTAACTATCTTAGATCTAGTAACAAACATGTAAGGGAAGAAAAACACATTAAAGTCGTATTATTACCTTGTCTGTACCATATTGAGCATGATGATCGGCCCAGTACAATATGAATATCTCGCATCTCTCTCGCTGCGGGGGAACAATTGTGTCTTTGTCCACGTGTTGCAGGATTTGATTGTAAATGTGTCTATCAGAATCAGTCAAATATAGAGCAAGATTAATCCATCTTGTTGAATTAAAATTGTCTTTAGTCAGTTGCCACGAGATGAATTTTGCTAATGCTTTGACTAAAAGAATAATGCATACACAACATGATATACAAATATATGTTTTCAGACAAATTTAAATCATACTCGCCAAAATAATTATTTAAAGAAAAAAGCATGTATTCACTTAAAATGGCTTAAGTTTACTAGATAATTCATACAGCATGATAACGGTTGATAAAATCCAAGTATAAACATATTCTACTAGTACTAAACTGTTTTTGACCTCCAGTGTTTTAATGGTAAGAAAAAGGAATATCCGATATTTAAGTCAACCGAATTTAAAGTGTGAACTCTTCTTCTTTAAGCGATGAGTAAAAAATCTCAGGATATTTATTTCATGTATAATGGTTTAAAAATTTCGGCATCGTTTGAATTTAAAGAGAGTATTCAAAGATGTCAATTATTTTTGTTACGTATTCATGCATTAATTTAATCGACAACAAATTATAAATATTGTAATTTAATTAATAACATTTATTTAAAAATTAACGATAAAGGAGTTTATTGCACTTCAAAATACAGACTGCAATGCCATGGAAATTAATAGACAATCAGCTAAAATTACGTTACGAAGCGAAACAACACCAAATAAACGTCAATAAAATGAACGTCTTAAGACCACAACCGCGACAAAGGAGGGCATGTCTTGACGGGCTGCTCTAGTGCGAAAAACCGTAACTCCCACCTTTTGCGTATTACGTATTAATCTTATAAATAAAGACACGCGTAATAATTATTCGTTGCAATATATTGTGTGTTACATTGGCAAAAATTGTGTTGAATATAGGTGAGTAAATATCTTAAAATGTACCATATTTGTCTTGCAAGTTTAGAATTAATTCACAAAGGCTGCGTTTTAAAATTGTTTTACAACGGGATGGCCATTTATGTAATTATTTTATCCCGTGCTGTCACTAGGGACAAAATAATTCGACATTAATGGTCATCCCGTTGAAAAGTAATGATAAACCACAGCCTCCATGAGGTATTTCTTAAATAAATTTTCAATCATCACTTCAAGTAAAACATAACAAAATAATTGTTTAGTCAATAATGAGTTTTGACAAGTTTATTTGAAAACACTCAGACACAATTTACATGTGTAGCATGAGGTAAGAAATACAGATTAGATGAGATGACAGATGAACGTGAAATAGTACATATTGTGTTAACTTTTGTAATTTTTCAGATAAATAAAGCAAGTCGCTTGTAATCTTCAATGTTACAGTACAACAAAAAACCCTCCATTGTTTCAACACATGGATTTCTTACATAATAAGAAGAAACATTTCTTTCTCTTAACGCGATAATTTCTGGGGGTTGTGCATACAAATACGGTCAGATCGTGGTATATTAAACCATCTTCCAGTTTTGAGCGGATAATTAATTAGCCTTTTGTACATGTACTGTTCTTGAGTTTTCAATTCCTTTAAATAACTTACCAATTCAAAATGTAATAACCAATTACTAGATGAGTGTAAAATAAATAGACACAAGTATCAATACATATAACATCGTTCGTTTTGAAATATAGAAAACAAACTTAATTTGACACAACGAGAATTAATATTATATGGACTAAACAAGTCAAATTTTTAAAAGCGAAATAATTGGAAAATTGAGATTGACACATCGTAGTATAAGAAAATATGTCATAAGGTTTTGGTCACCAGTTAAGTTTATAAATTAATTAGAAAGTCGCTTTCCAGAGCTCAATTTCTTTTGTTGTTATGTATATATGTGCCGACTCTAAATATAAAAAATACTAGATATATTTACCTGGCACTTCCAATGTATAAGGAAAATTGCCAATAATTTCTTTCAACGGCTGAAATATTCACATATGAATTTGATTTAGAGAAATACAAAAACCAATAACATTATTCTAATTTATTAAGCCAGTTGAAAAAAATAAGTTGGCAGAAATATTGTTTATGATCCATATTGAATAAAATAGGTCATATTTCATTCATGCATTGATAATAACAACACCAATATTAATACGAATACAATCCTGTTGTGAAAAAAAATCCATTAAAATTATTAAAATAAAATAATTCGAAGAAGTTTTGTCTATTTCAGGTTTTCAGATATATCATTACGGCCATTTTTGAGGTGTAATGCAGTAAAGTCATTTGAAATATAAAGTATTACCTTTGGCACATATACAATTAACGCTCCATTTCTCCTATGTGACTGCCGACCAGGTGGAACATTGTATGTCAGATTTCCGTAATATTGTTCATCTTCTCTTTGGTCTTTTTTGTTTACAACGGATAAATTTCCGGAATATCTCTGTAAGGGAAGGTTTTTGTAAAATTTGACTTTTAACGAAGTATTACTGAAACTTAAGTTAGGTTCTACTTTCATTTCTATTTCTTCACCGTCAATAACTCCGAATTCAGAACTATTCGCTGGTCCGTCACTGTATCCCAATGTAGCTAGGTGTTGTAAAGTGGTCTGTAAATCTTCAGACTTGACACACTGTATGATGCAGTCATGTGGATTTGTGTGTTTTTGACGACAAATTACTGAAACATTTGTTCCGTAGTTAAGGCTTTCAAGAATCTCTGCCGCTCTACAAATATCTTCATCACTCATTCCGTTAGGTACCACAAGTCCAAGAACCCTGGATGAATAGACATAGAATAATAAGATACCTAATCTGTCTGAGAAAATAAAGCAGTAGTAGGGACGAGTCGTGGAAAAAACAGCAAAAAAGAATTCCAACAAGAATTCTCAACGAAGGCAAATCTATCTTCTTTTAACATTGCAGCAATTAAATTGTCAAAACAAAATGTATTTATAGATACAATTATCGCTTTTGCATTTTTTTAATAGGTTGATTTCTAGCTACAATAATGTAGTTCCTTTCTTTTTTTCATGGACGGAGCTATAAAGAGGTCCCATTACTCGTAATGGAGCAAAAACACTCTTGGGATTTATACATATTTTCCGCTATTGAACTGCTTTTTTTGTTTAGTTATTTTTTTTTCCTTTCTTCGCCGTTCACTTGACATTTCTACAATGTCTAATTAAATAATTTTAACAGTTTTTCGTAATCATGGCATTGTTGACAAAATTGAAATTGTGGAGTGTAGAATTGTAGAATCGTATCTTTAAAAATTTGATCCCAGCTAATGCAATAAAACCGGAAAAACTTGATCCGGACGAATAAAATTTTACCAAATAGATTAAGAAATTATGCACTTCCGGAAGTCAAGTTTTGACAACAATGCCATGATCACGAATAAAGTGTAAAACTAACGAATTAGGTTTTGTAGAAATTTCAGTTAAACTTCAAAGACATTAAGAATGTAGAAAATTTAGGAAAATAGTTTAATAGCTCATATGCATAAAACCCCCGGGTGTGAATCACTCCCGGCTTGATCCATGGCTTGATCCATTACAAGTAATGGGGACACGTTTGTATAGTTCCGTCCATACAAAAAAAGAGCTACATTTATTATTTTGACATTGGAGTTTATGTCTATCTTTTTTCCACTATTGTATTAGTCGATTAACTTTTAACCTTCAGAACGGCACATGCTAAGTTTACAAAAGGAAACATTAAAGTAAATTTTTATAGTGTATGACGATAATCAATTACGGAAATCTAAGAAAACGGTTTATCATTCGTTTGTTTAAACGATGTTTAACGCTACTTTCAGCAATTTTTCAGCTATATCATAGCGTATAGTTTTTGTTGGGGAGGAAGCCGGAGTACCTGGGAAAACCCCCGACATTCGATAAGAAAACTGGCAATCCTTGTCGATTAGGATTGGAGTCGAGTACACCGAACCCACAACCTCCGTGTTGATAGACCACTTGATCAGTAATACACGAGCTTCCTTAACCACTCAGCCGCAGAAAACGATTGAAAATGTGCAGATGCAATAAAACTAAAACTAAAGGGACTGGTCATTCTTCTTTTATCTGTTGCTGTAATTCTTTGTCAACTGAGTATACATCTGTTTGTACTTACTGAAATTTATCGTGTCCTGCAGGCAATTTTACGAATCTAGCGTTTGGATGGTCTTTTGAAGCTTGCGTTGGAACAATTTTCCATGATCGGTCATCTACTTTTAAAACAGTTACCATCGTTCCTTCTTTGTTGTCGAAATATAAAAGTAAATCAACGATTTATTAGTTGCGTCAAGAATATAGCAATAAATAGAATAATCATTAACTGAATCGTTATACATAGGCCGTGACGATCTGACATAGGTCAGTCAGTCAATTATGAATAGTTTTTGGGGAAAGTAGAAGATAACAAAACGAAAAAACACAAGTCAATATAACTTACATGTGGCTCGAAAAACAGACAAGTTAATAAGTTTAAAAATAAAGTCATAAGTAGGTTTATATGTGTATCATCTAGTCGTGTTTTTTGGTTTGACATAACTGTGCTGTTCCAAAATTTTATCAATTGCGAACTGATGAAAAGCTGCGTAAACATAACAATTACCATGAACGAAAACAATCATTGCAAATAAAATGTTCAGTAGACAAAAACCATTGCCAATAAAATACTCAGCAGAGAAAATGTTGTTGTCCACTATATTACTTGTATGTTACGTCAAGTCATATAAACACATGTGTTAATGTTTAAATTGCTGAGTGCTTAAGGTAGTTAGAATACTATTAATCAAAGGTCTGTCATAACTGAGATTGAGGGTTCGAGTCTCACTGCAGGCAGGGTGTACTCGACTTCCATCATAACAAATTAACAAGGATTTCCAGGTTTCCTACCGAAAGGTCGGGGTTTTTTCCATGGTACTCCGGCTTCCTCCCAAAAAAAAACTGGACGCAATGATATAGCTACAAAATTGGTAATAGTGCCGTTAAACATTGTTCAAACAAACAAACAAATTTTAATCATTTGCACGTTTACATTAAATTTAATTTTTATAATACCTGAAGCATCAAAATCGTTGTCACATTCGCCCTCGTTTTCTATTTTTCTCGAGAGATCAACTTGTTCCTTAACATCTGGGATACGATCTGCTACATCGGGTTGCGTTGATTTTAGACATTCTACGAACTTATCGAACTCTCGTTCGCTCGAGTCCTGCAGTTTACGTATAATATGTTTGTTCTTATCGTCATGGCTTTCTATGGTCTAATTAAAATAATTAATTTAGTATTAAGATATCAAAATAAAACACCTCGATAAAACTAAGCATTTTGAAGCAACCGTTTTGAAAAGAGATGAGGTTTCATTTATGTTCTTTAATTACTTAAATTTGTGTATGCAGAAAACTTGATTGGCCGATGGATGGATATTTCAGTTTATAATTCAGTAAAACCTCAATAATGCAACAAAATAATTTAATAAGTAATTGTCTTTTTTTCGGGTCGAGGTCGTGTAAAGATTATTTGATTCGGTAGTATAATACAAACGAGGATATAGAGAATTTATATGTGAATAATGCTATCGGTTTATTCTCGTTTCGAGTACATCTGTACCATAAATAATTCCATTCTTACCATAACAGACTTTTAACTGTATAATGCCGATTCGTTTGTTTGATTGTTTAAATGGTGTTTTAACGCCACTTTCAGCAATTTTTCAGCTATTTCATGGCGTCCAGTTTTTATTGGGGGAGGAAGACGGAGTACCCGGAGAGAACCCCCGACCTGCCGATTCGTACCTTTTGTATTTATTGAAATATTTTTAGACTGGAAATTTCAATGTAAAATTGTCTGTAACAATATTTTGAGACAAATTCAGAGTTCGTTTGTGCGTATTTTAGATATATTTTCAATTGCAGGTTTGGATCCTGTTGTTTTTCTGTAGAATGGGGGACATAGACTTTTGTTAAAAGTTGATTATCAAAATACGAAAAAAGCTACATCTTTAACAATACATAATCAGATAAAATTACACAATAAAAAGACAAAAGACAAACGATCTTAAATTAGGCAGGTTTGTCAACATGCACTGGGTCGTACTAAGAATTTGAAGTCAAGAGTGAAAATGATTGTTAAAACAATCATTTGGAATGACTCTGGATTGAAACTGACCAGAACCTGGTCCATTTTCCATGACAAATAAAAACAAAATTTCAAAATAAATATGTGTATAGATTCTGAATTAAGTGAAGCTTGGCTTAGACGTACGTCATCAATTATTGTTTACACATCAGCCCGCATTTTCCTTCATCATTCACATTGCAAAGATCAAAGATCTATAGCAAGCTGTTTCTGTATTTTTTAAAATTCTATTATTTTAATATTTTCCCGCATTTTCGTAAGCAACTTCTATATTAAACTCCCAAACTTATCAATACTTGGATTGAACATTATAAGTAAGATATCATATATGGTACAACTTGGTCATAACGCTTGGTACGAACTGACATATCTTGGTGAGAAATGTAAATTTTGGTACCTGTACGAATTTGACATGATACGAAATGGAACGAAGCAACTAGACACCATGCTATCGATAGTGATCAGCGTGCGCACAAAGAAGAAGCTTTTGTTTAAAGAATTAAATTTATTACAGTGATATAATCTGCAATGTTCCAAAGGTAAATTGCTGAAATGGTAAACAGAATGTACCTTAAGTTCATCAACAAAGTCTCTGCCAAAGACATCATACAGGATATCGTCGTCCGGATTCATATTCTTTTCCAACCACTTTTTGCATTTGGTTAGAGTTTCCTGGTTGACAGATGGATTATTTTGCACAACTGCGTCCACTAAATTTTAGAAAGCAGATAGATATTATTTTTTTGTGTAAAAGAATTTGCATTACTTTTTGCTGATTTATTGGGATAAAATTACTGGAGTACCCCCATAAAATAGGTGAACTCTGGCAGCTAAATTCACACTCTTTACTAAGGATTACCACACCCTTTTTCTAAGATGTCAACTTAACCTTCCCCAACTCACATCGACACACTTAAATACGCATATCGTGTCACAATACAAGTAGATTGATTTATTAATTGCTGCGGAGCGTTCAGAGAGGAATATTACAGCCATATTTAGGACGTAAACAGTTAAATAATCCGTAATTAATGATTAAATTATGTTTTGTTTGTTTGTTTGAATGATGTTTAACACCATTTTCAGCAATATTTCAGCTATATCATGGCGTCCAGTTTTTATTAAGAGGGAAAGCCGGAGTACCCTGAAAATAACTATAATAATTTCTGTTAAAATTTCAAAACATTTTCTCCAGCGACAGTTGTAAAAACTTAAAATAGAATTTACAGATAAAATACGTTTCCGAATGTGGGCCACATCAACACACTCCATCAAGATATGCTAGATTGTATTAGGACATTTGCATGGCTTACAATCAGGTCGTAGTTCATTTTTTTAAATACAATCATGTGTCCTGCTATCAGCCAGACGACATCTTAGCTAAAGCAACTAGGTCTCTGCGACCTCTAAAATAAGCGTGACTTTTGCGCAGTAATGGCTGTTTCTCGTTTCGTTTGTTATGAACTTAAAAAACACGACCAATCTGCCGGTAATGTCACATTTGGAGAGACCCCTTTTGTAGATGTCGAAAAGGTTGGCTCGTTGTAGCCACTACAAAGGATACATTTGTTTCCCCTACCCATACTCCATACGTTTCCAGTGGTATTTAAAATGTTTGCCCTTCGGTCAAATTTCCCAAATTGATTTTTTTTAAACTTGTTCTTGTCCTGAATATAGCTGCAATACTGCTCGCTGCATGTAAACCAACCAAACATCCAATCTTTAATAGCACTCTCACAGTCGTCATTATACTCATCCTATACTAGGATGTTTTGGATTTTTCAGTCTTAGGAATTGTTTCATCAGCAACTGAAATAAAAGTTGCATTAAATTTTAAAATTTGTTCAGAAATCCCATCAAAAGTCCCCGACAGAAAGTCTCTCTGTTTAGAGTTATTCACAGTGATCAGTAGAATGTAAAGTAATTTTGGATAGTATTAGTTATTGCTTTAAATTTGTAGTACAAAAATTACCGGCATCATGATACAATGAGTTTTTCACCAGAATGTAATGACTTACCTATGTAATAAAGCTTACCTATTTTGCACACAGAGTCTTTTGCAGTAGTATTTCCGCAAGAAATATTGTATGAATTCACTTGTTTTACATTCCTCAATTCTTTGTGTTTCTTTGATTTGCTTGTACATGGCCGTGGTACTGCCTTTAAGAAACATTACAGCAATAAGTGTAAGAAGTGTAAATCAATCTTTTTGAGTTTTGAATACTTAATTGCTTTGCTTTTATTTTTAATCATTACAAACACCATATTTTACAGACTTAACAATAAGTTAAACCCTAAATGCCACGTCAGGGTTGCTCCAGCCTCACAATGTGGCACTTGTCTGCTTGTATACTTTGTTTCACAGTATTTTGTGTATTAGACTCTTATTAAATATTATACAAGTAGTAATCATTTAGACCGCATGTTATGTAGACACAAGACATTTTTACCCGTTTACTTTCAATGCTGTTTCGTAACTTGTATATTGAATTGTTATATTTGTTACCGTGATACCGACGATTGTGTTCTCTTTGAAGACCTTTGGAGGAAACGTCAGTTTGATATTTCGACAACCTTCTGGTATAAAATCTTTCCCTTTTTCATCAACTTCAGTTTCATCACGCATAGGTCTAGCCACAGCAACGCACTGCACACATTCCAAATGTTTAGTTGGTATCTCTACGCCAACAAATGTAACTCCCTAATCAAAAATGTTTAAAAGTCTTCATTTCGAGAATGTAACGATTTGATGCATGTTTTAGGACCTTACTCTGACACAATACCGGACACAAGCAAAATTGCGGCGGTGTTCGTAGGCTAGAACCATCACAATATTTTAGCAAGCATGCAAGTAATACAACAAAATAGACCTGATAGATAGTCCGACATATTTCCAATGATGTTTAGTTTTGTTTTACTGAGATTTCGTCGACGTATGTCACTAGGACATCAGGAAAATATTTGAAAATATCTGTCAAGAAATGGTGCACTATGGAACGGGGAAGTAATTTACTTTCTTTTGAATGACAATGACGTCTTTCTTGTTACAACCACTTTACGGCATGTTTACGCGACAAAAAGGCCATAAAATAAATTAGAATTTAAGATAAAAATAAATATTTGTCACGTCATGTAGTCACTAGGTAACGCAATTTTTATGCAGAAACCGGATAGAATTACACCTTTTTCTGTTGTGTTCAATCAAAATATAGCGTATTTTATCGTGACAACACATTGTTTTTATAAGATATAAAGTTTATGTGGCCAAAAAATTCTAGTAATGCTCAGCAGACATGCCAATTCTATCCGTTTCTCGGACTGAAAACTATACTTTTTTTAACAATATATGGTTATGGTTATGTGTTATTCCAGTCTACACTGGCACATAATTCACTGCGATTGCGGGCGCATGTAAATGTCCGACCCCAAATTTGATTAACATGTGATGTATGTCATGATATAGCTGAAAAATGCTGAAGTGGCATTAAACAATTCAAAGAACAAACAAAAAGGGTATACAATGTCATAGTCACGACTTAGGATTTACAGTCCACGAACAGAAGAAAAATCGTCATTTTTATTTTGACAGAGTCCCGTACGATTTGAAAATATGACTTATGCATACAGTGGCGGATCCAGAGGGGCGTGAGAGGCGCACGCCCCCTCCCCGTTTAAAAAAAGGAAAGGTAAACAAAAAAGAACAGCGAGGGTAACAACCAGCGCCAAAGGCAAAAATGTAATCCCGCTCGTCCTCGCCATAAATTAATGCATTAACGGTACTAATTCGTTTATTATGATATCTCTGTTGTATATTGTACCAAATAAAGATTACTGAACGCTATAAAAACCTTGTGTTAAATAAGCTTGGAAATTGCGACAATGCATGATTTTGCACCATTTTTTAAGAGCTTTTGGGGGCCTTCCCAGATCCCCCTGCCGTAAATGTGACACTGCGAGGCGCGGGAGGACCACTTCTTGGCCCACCTTTTCCGATATCCCATTTTACGCCCCCGTTTCGAAAACCCTGTATCCGCCCCTGGCATACGACTAAAGGCGTATATATATACACCTTTTTAGACAAAACAAAATTCAAGATTTTTATGTGAGCTATAATATACATAATATACCTTTACCTGTATATGTTTAGACATATGTACTATAGGCAGAGGTTCTCCCGTTGTCCATTTCTTCCCTTTAATAGTAAATTTCAATGTCGAAACTAAAGCTCTGTCATGCGTCAAAACTGGCACGTATACTCTAATAGGCATCTAAAATCAACCAATCAATCAACCAATTAATCAATCAATAAAGGAAGGAAGAAACTTATTTTAAAAATGATTTTAGCATAAAAACCTGGCATGAACAAAAGATGCCTAAAAATGAAAAACTAGTTCTTAACACTTTGTTCTGTTATTTTGGAGATTTAGAGTAAATACATTTTTATAAAGTGGAGAAATGAGCTGCGCAATCGTTTTGTATTCAATGCACAGTAATTAAGTTTTCAGATAGGGACATTAAAATTTCATGTCCTTGGTGGTAGCTTTTACGCCCTTATTAATGCAAGTACATTATTCCAAGAATAGTTCAAAATAAACTGACTGTAGGCTACATGTTTCAATGCTCATTTCTCTAATATTTTGTTCATGCAGAACTGTTTTGCAAAACAAAAAATAGTAAGAGTACATATAAACACCATAATTTATTTGGGATTCAGAGGATCTATTGAATAAAATAAACCTTTTTTGTCCTCATATAATTACTTTTACTATCGATGTTTCTAATTGCATGGAGAAAAAAATGTTTTCATTTAAACATGCATTGAAGTTCTTTTTCATGTAATTAAAAAAACGTCAATACAACAAAAAGCTTGGTATTTTCATCATTACGTGGTTGGGATAAGACATATCGCTATCGGGACAATAAGTAGCATAATTAAAACAGAATTATCTATTGCAGAAAGCATTTATTTATGTTAATTTTCCGAGTAGTGTTTGTTAAGATAGCATGTTTAGAAATTGATAATATAGTATGTTGTAGATTCTTGAGAAATGTGTGTTTACCTACTTACAAATTCTGATTGTGATGCAACTTGTTGAAATGTTGTAGAGAAAGTTTGGATTTAAATAAAATAATTTGGTTCTCTACTAAGCCGTACAAAGTATATTATATTAATTTGATCAAAGATAAACCCAATGATACTTCCAAGTTTTCTATGGCTAGTTTAATATAGTATCAATAAAAAGTTAAGACAGACATGACAGAGGCAGTGTTGAAAAAAATCATCATACTTTTTCAAAAGACAAAATATATTTCAGAACTATTGAACATTTAATAAACCAATACTTTGTAACATAAAGACACTCTTTGTATCAGCATTTGGAAAACATCGGATGAGTAGAAAAAACATTAACCTGACATTTCTAAAAAAAATATATTTCTCTAAAACCACATTATGATTACCAAATAAAATATAGCTCAAAACTTTGAAACACCTACAATCTTTAAAAAATATCTAATTCTATGAGCATCATAACTTATGGTTGCTAGGCTTTTATTGTTTTTTTTGCAATTGCATGATTTGTAAAATAAGTGTCATAAAAACTTCACGGCCGGATTAGTATATAATGGTTTCATACATGTCAGTGTCCTTTCCAAATTCATTGTCTAATTTTAAGATGTAATTTACACACATAAAGGATCGTTATTTCCACTTTCAATAAAGAAATGTAGCTTTGGTCTACCTTTTACTTGTTAAAGATGTGAAAATAATTAAATTTGTTTTATATCCTACCTTAGATTATAAATAATTTGTTCTTTAAATTTAAAATATTTAAATTGATGCTAAAATATATAGCCAATGGGATGAATGGTTCTTGTGTGTCCGAGTTTATTGTACTTGCGTTATTGTTTGATCCAAAAATAAACTTACAATTAAATTATAACGTACCTCAAACTTTCTATTCCCATTTTTAGACTTTATTGTTATAAGTGGCGATATCAGTTGTTCATCATTTGATTCAAGACATGTGGCTAAATCAATCTCATCATCAGATGCTGAGCATATTAATTCATCTTGTGTAAATCCATCAGCCATAGTAAAGACAACACAGCAGATGTCTTGAATCGTAAATCTTATACTTTTCTTATTTTTATACCTGTAATGTATACATCGTAATGATTTAGTATTTTTACTACACTAAAATTGTGTAATAACGTTGGAAGATCATACAATTGTCAACTATTTTGGTCTAGAAATCATGTCTTTAAAAAGTTATGACATATATTATATAATGTTTCTTTTCCCAAATAATACAAATTTTAGATATTTTATTTTCATTACAAAACTTTGCATCAAGCTACCAACCGCCTCACAATAAAAACATCATTCTGATAGGAAGAAGAAAGAATCAATTTAGTCAAAATGAAGAATTTAAACACATCAGGCTTAACAAAACTATAAAGATATCTAACTGAACCCATATTTAAAGTAGTAAAGAAGACAACCAAACAAGTGAATAAATATAGTTTCAACTTAGTTGCCGCATCTGAACATTTTGGGAGATAACCGTTACTGTATTCTCTTTTTAAAGTTAATATTTATTAAAGATATAGTTATTGCTTTCATATTTAGAAAACACTTGCAAAAAATACGGCCAGTTTTTCCAATCTCGTCGTTTGGCCTCTTCTTCCTGTTCTTTTTCTCTTCGCAAGCGTTCGGCTTCTTCTTTCTCTTTTTGCAAGCGTTCGGCTTCTTCTTTTTCTCGCTTTGCCTTTTCTTCTTTTTCTCGCTTCGCCTTTTCTTCTTTTTCTTTTCGTAAACGTTCGGCTTCTTCTTTATCTCGCTTCGCCTTGTCTTCTTTTTCTTTTCGTAAGCGTTCAGCTTCTTCTTTTTCTCGCTTCGTCTTTTCTTCCCTTTCTCTTCGCAAGCGTTCGGCTTTTTCCTTTTCTCGCTTCGCCTTTTCTTCTTTTTCTTTTCGCAAGCGTTCAGCTTCTTCCTTTTCTCGCTTGGCCTTTTCTTCTTTTTCTTTTAGCAAGCGTTCAGCTTCTTCTTTTTCTAGCTTCGCCTTTTCCTCTTTTTCTTTTTGAAGGCGTTCAGCTTCTTCTTTTTCTCGTTTCAGCCTTTCTTCTTTTTCCTTTTGCAAGCGTTCAGCTTCTATTTTTTCTTGCTTCAACTTTTCCTCTCTCTCTTTTCTCAGGCGTTCGGCTTCTTCTTTTTCTCGTTTCAACTTTTCTTCGTTTTCCTTTCGCAAACGTTCAGCTTCTATTTTTTCTTGCTTCAACTTTTCTTCCTTCTCTTTTCGCAAGCGTTCGGTTTCTTCTTTTTCTCGCTTCGCCTTTTCTTCTTTTTCTTTTCGTAAACGTTCGGCTTCTTCTTTATCTCGCTTCGCCTTGTCTTCTTTTTCTTTTCGCAAACGTTCAGCCTCTTCTTTTATGCGCTTCGCCTTTTCTTCTTTTTCTTTTCGCAAGCGTTCAGCTTCCTCTTTTTCTCGCCTTGTCTTTTCTTCTTTCGCTTTTTCCAAGCGTTCAGCTTCTTCTTTCTCTCGTTTTGCCTTTTCTTCTTTTTCTTTTCGAAGGCGTTCAGCTTCTCGCTTCGGCCTTTCTTCTTCGTATTTGCGCAAGCGTTCAGCTTCTTCCTTTTCTCGCTTGGCCTTTTCTTCTTTTTCTTTAAGCAAGCGTTCAGCTTCTTCCTTTTCCCGTCGTGCCTTTTCTTCTGCTTGTCTTTGCAAGCGTTCAGCTTCTTCCTTTTCCCGTCGTGCCTTTTCTTCTGCTTCTCTTTGCAAGCGGGCAGCTCTTTCTTGCTTCGCTTTTTCTTCGGCTTCTTTTTCTCTGAGTTTCCTTTCCTTTTCTTCTTTAAACCTTTTTATCATGTCTTCAATTACTTTAAGTTCATCACGATATTGATACAGTAAATCTATAGAAGCATTTTTCCCAATTTTTAAAGCATCAGCTTCAGTTTTTTTAATCAATGCTATTAACTCTTGCTGTTTTTTCTCTAGTGCTAGCAAAATTCTTTCAGTTGGATCAATATTGCTTTTAGCGATATCACCCCTAAAAAATTGTACAACTAGATTATAGACATAATTCATTGAAAAGTTTACCATTTAATCATTTCAAAAGAACTAACTACTGAAATTAAATGTGTTTCAAATTAATATTATTTAAGGAATAAGTTACATTTATAAAAAATAATTACAAAAAGAGTCATTCCTTACAATAAACATTAGAAAAGTACAAGAAATTCAAACAAAGACGTACACAAAAATCAATAAAGTGCAAGTGTCTCCATGAACATTTTTTATTGGAAAATATAATAAAACATTTGTCCAATCAAATTACAATGTTTTATAATATTTATTTATTTAACTATATACATCTATCAATACACTGACAGATATTTAAGGAATACTTCAAATTTCTGAACAGATTATACGATATAATATGGTTTGGGTCTGTTTACGCATAATAAACCGCGTTATGAATGGTGTAAACAGACCCAAACCATATTATATCGTATAATCTGTTCAGAAATTTGAAATATTCCTTATAATTTAATTTTAACTATAAATCTTATCAATTTTTGCGGTAAAAACGTCGATGACGTCGTGGAACTATTTGAATTTTAACGGCGTTAAAATATGTCATAGGTCACGCAAGTTATTTCTTATAATATGGGTTGCCCGATTTGAATTGACCAATCAGATTTCAGCTTACAAAGCAAATTAAATTATATGAATATAATTAATTGATCATACTTATCGCTAACGGTTACCAAAGTAAGGATGTATCTATATGTTTTAAGATGAATGTATTCGTCAGCGATTGATCAGCGGCTATCAATCAGTTACAAATAACTATTCAATCGGTCAAATCTTACTAGTGCAAGTACTGTATTTATGTGAAACAACATTCTTTCTTTTGGGACAAGCGGTTGTTATGGATAATAATGTTTCATATGAAAGAAACCGAGGCTCTAACATTTGCTTCGTCAGAGTAGTGTTTGATCTAGCAAACACCCATCAGCGGCGCTCAAACAAAAAATGTTAACCTGCCAAATAAATATCTTTATTACGAAATATTAAAAAATTATGCCAATTATCCAGATAACGGTACACCAGCGAAAAGATAAACCTTAAGAATTCAGAGCAGTAAATTTAACAAATTACTATAAAATAAATGGATCAATCTTATTCATGTAAGCAGCTTATCTACTGGACTGGGGATTATGTTGGGAAATAACAATACAACATGAAAGGCATTGGCACAGTAGTTGCAAATAAAATGTCGTCGAAGATACTGAGCTCATGTTTTGCAGTATTAACCAAGTTTATTATAAATTACACTACAGGGTACTTAGTTATGAAACCGTGATTTTCAATAGGTTTTTATGCTATACCTTTAATACAAAACATTATTGTTAAAACGTTTAGTACCAGATTTGTTTCTATTTTAAGACATTAAATATATACCTTTTTCCTGCAGACGAAACTCCTACATCATCGATTGGTGTATTGGTATTACTTCTGTCCACATTGCCGCCTCCTCCTACCGGTATGTCAGGTGGATATTGTTTACCGTTATTTACATCTCCTCCCGTATCATGTGTATCTACATCTAATCAGTTGTAAATAAATAAAGGTTTCTATCAAATACGTATCATGTTCACTTCATCAACTTATTTCCCTGAGAAGTTTTATGAACTTGAGAGACTTATTTGAACGTTCTCAAACATCCATCTCAGAAATGCGATCATATACAATTACTGCACTTGAACGAGATCAATATGAGGTTTTATGGAGCAGGGTAGAATAATATTGAACAAGGCGAAGCCGAGTTCAATATTATTCTACCCTGCTCCATAAAACCTCATATTGATCGAGTTCGAGTGTAGTAATTGTTTTATTACATAATTTATTGAGTCATGAAATGAGATATACAAGTTTTTTTTATTCCCGAAAGTGACTGTCTTTCATAATATTTATTTCTCAAAAATCGGTAAAATATCGACATAATCCATGACGAAATGTTTGCATTGATTATTTCTTGTATAATGTCCCATCACCAGTCCATGCTAATGCATAAAATTTACAAAGATTTGAGTCTAATTCCTAAGGGTCCGCCATTTCCAAACTAACTGACATATCCGTTTCACGTAAATATTTGAAAAAAAATAATCGCTTGCTCTTTCGATTTGCGAGTGTTGACAGCATCTTTTTTCTGAATGATTTAATTAATTTCCAAGTTAGTCATATCTGCAAATCTTCGCTTATTAGCACCAGAGTGCCGTTTCATAAAGCGATCGCTTATTAACGTGCTCGTTATCCCATGCAATTTATATAAGGTAACGTGCACGTTGAGCTAACGATCGCTTTATGAAACGGCACCCTGGACTATCCGCATTACGTTCACTCGATGAAGTTACAACGTTACCATGTTTACAAACAATATAATCCGAACATCAGTCAGAACGATAATTTTGATTTGTTTATGGGATTAAAGAAAGAAGATTTGATTTTGGCTATCGTATTTCCATTGGGGGAAACAGCACGTGCTAGGTATTTTCATTCATAAATTTCTCACGAGAGTGCAATATGGTTTTTTATTGAGTAGAAAGAGTTTTTGCAAACCAATATGATGGGAAATGGAAAGTCACGTGTATTGGTTTAGGCCAATAGGTAAGACGCAAAATATATAGTATGTAATAATACATTTTAATGAGATATTATTTCGCCTTCCTGAATATGATTTTTTTCCCGGAAATAACCATGAGTAGCTAGACTGTGGTTTATTTAGAGAAAGCATTGCTCACTCGTTCAAAGCACATCGGTGTGCCACCTATGTTTTTGTTTGGTCAGAGGAACTAGCATTTTGGTTTCTTTTTTGTATTGTGTGATAGTGTTTAACTATAGAATTTTTTTAGCGTCTTTGCTTTTGAACCTTGTTGGCTGGTCAATTTTCTTACCTTCTTGTTGAAAGTAGTTCAGCATCAGATTCTTCATTTGCTCTTTACTGTTGCGAATGCTTAGATCAACTACTTCTCGGACCTTTTCTAACTCATTTTCAATATGCTTAGCGTACTCGGAAATCTGTTTGAGGACATTCTCTGTACTTGATATGGTCTTACTAACATTGGATACATATTTGTCAAATGGTATACCGGAATCGATTGGATCCGATAATGTTTGTAAATCAATTTTCTGTTTGTGAAGTAAACTTAACGCCGGGACGTCCTCCATTTTATCTCATTCCTTTGACTGCAGTAGAAGGAGACACAAAATTAAGTAAATGTTAGTTTCGGGTGACATAAAACTAACAAGTACTATCTTTAAAAAAGATAGTCGACGCATTTAACTGTTAGAGATGTATGTAAAGTAGAACGGAAACTGAACAATAATAAAACATTTCTCAAACGAAAGAAAGAGACAAGAAACACGAATATTTTTTTCATTAATGCGGGGGGGGGGGGGGGGTTAAATAATTAACGTGATGACCATTTATGTCGTTATTTATCCCTCGCTATCGCTCGGGATAAAATAATACGACATAAATGGTCACCCCGTGGTAAAACAATGATAAACCACAGCCTCCGTGAATTATTTCTTAAACAACTCTCGACCCTGCCCTTAAACCTATAGGCTCTGGTCTCAAGTTGACAATAACCTCTTAACACATACCATGACAATAAGTGATGACAATACACTGATAAATCGATAAATTAGTTACAAGACACTATAATTAGCCAGGGATTTTATTCAGGAAGTAAATTATTTATGATTTATCGCGCGATTTTGGTTTAAAGAACAAAACAATCTTTATATGTTACTTTTGATAACATCGGATTGTATTACTCTTATTGTTTTAAATTATCTTGTTGTTAATTAGTATTGAAACTGAGGTATACCTGCCAAAAGGGATAAAACGATTTAAAAGCTGTTTTTATATCGTTACTAACAAATAAATTATTTTTAGATGGGTATATCACATACAGATGTGTCAACAAAATGTATTTGTTTATTAACAAGAATATTGTTTGCTTATTTTCAGTATAACAGAGATAACAAATTAGTTTAAAAAATGTTCTGTGATAGCTTGCATTGATTCAAAACATTTTCAATCAAAAGAAAAGTTTATTTTTTTTCAATTGTACACAGATTACATAATCTCTCTAAAGAGTCAAAAGACTGACAATCTGACGTACATATATGTAAATAAACAAATTAGGCCCAACACTGTCAGAATTAGATTTTTATACCATTAAATTTTTGCTTGTGCTCAGCGGGATTCGAACTCGCACCGTTGACACTGTGGCACCCATACGCCTGCATTATATCCAGCGCTTTAGACCCCTCGGCCAAATCGCTTAAATAACCAAAGATACACGTAAGTACGATGGATTTTATGTAACCAATACGAATTTATCTGACACTAATCTAATTCAGCATTTTTGTATATAGTATAACAGTTACTTGTCATAAAGTCACAGTAAGTAAATTATATATGTACAAATGGAAGGATATGGTCTAAAGGTTTCCCATTTGTCTTCACATAACAGGGGCAGCGACGCTAGATTGTTGTCATAATCGCGTTGTAAAACAGCTTGGTAAAAAATCACCGATAGAATAATATGTAAACAAGGAAGTATACTTTTTAAAGTTCGACTTTAAATTTTAAAGAAATTGTTAATTTATTCAGTCTATGAGATATAATGAGCATTTCATGTAAAGATTACATTTTTATGGGGTAGGGGACATCGGTGGCCGCGTGGCTACTAATAATAACGTGGCTGATATACTGAGTAGTTGTAAAATTGATAAAGTGGCATTAAACACTGTTCAAACAAGCAAACGAAAAAATTGTGTCGGTACCTCTTAAATAATTTTTTCTATCGTTTAAGATAAAAATCAAATTAAATTTAAAAAAAAACCATTGTGAGTAATTATGATTACTAGTAAATAATTTGTAAACCTGCTATATGATGTAACCCAGCATAATAAATCTTATATTTACCTGTCATTAACTTGAATCAGCAGCTTTCACTATCCCCGAGCGTTACATTTCGACTTTGAAAACATAATATTCAGTCACGTGAAACAGTTCAAAGTTTGATCTTCTTTGAATGATCATTTAAATGGAAAAACACGGGAATTTTCTTAAAATATTTTGTTAAATTAAATTTAAATGAAATGCAACACATACAAAGTATGGTTTAGTATGGAACGCCATGACTGCCTTATGTATAAAAAGTTCTTTGTATGCGGCGGTGCTAACTTCTTTATATGCGATGCTTTCGACTTTATATGTGGTGCTTTCGACTTTATATGCGGTGTTGACTACTTTATATGTGGTGCTTTCGGTTTACGTCTTTGTATGCGGTGGTATCTATTTTATATGCGGTGCTTACGACTTTATATGTGGTGTTTACGACTTCATATGTGGTGCTTACTTCTTTATATGCGGTGCTTCTTACTTTATATGCGGTGGTTACATGAAATTGTATACGCTTCGTTGGTCATGACCTTTACACGCAATTAACACGTATTTCTATGTATTGCTTTTGTCATCATATGTTACACACTGGACTTCACTGGTTTTCGAGAACAATTGTAATGACTGCCTTATGTATAAAAAGTTCTTTGTATGCGGCGGTGCTAACTTCTTTATATGCCATGCTTTCGACTTTATATGTGCTGCTTTCGACTTTATATGCGGTGTTGACTACTTTATATGTGGTGCTTTCGGCTTACGTCTTTGTATGCGGTGGTATCTATTTTATATGCGGTGCTTACGACTTTATATGTGGTGTTTACGACTTCATATGTGGTGCTTACTTCTTTATATGCGGTGCTTCTCTCTTTATATGCGGTGGTTACATGAAATTGTATACGCTTCGTTGGTCATGACCTTTACACGCAATTAACACGTATTTCTATGTATTGCTTTTGTCATCATATGTTACACACTGGACTTCACTGGTTTTCGAGAAAAATTGTAATTGTCCTTCTTAATTTTTATTAGTCATATATTTATTATTGCTGTGAGTCAAAGATATCAGCAGTCAAAGGAATAAACGTTATGTGTATTACTGTAATAATTTTATAAAATTTAAATAAATGAGCGATTTGTTGAATGTTTTTGATATTCCGGCTAAAGGAACAATAGTTAGAAATTTCTTATTCTTTATGTTTGTTTATGAGGGGGAGGACAAGGTATTGGAAGACAAGGAGAGAGGGTAGAAAGAAAGAAAGGGGAGGGAAAGGGAGCAGAGGGAGTGCATGTAAACGAAGCATCGGGTAGGGAAAAAGGAGAAAGGGGGTACCTAGCTGGACGTTGATCCATGCATGTATAAACATACTAATCGAAGTACAGTTGCACAACTGGTAATGTTTCATTCATGTAGTACGTAATACCTGTACATTATAAAGCAAATTCTTTTACAATGAAAAATTGGAAAAAATTCTAATCAGTCAAGCTATATTCATAATTACACTTGTCGAAATATTCTTTATTTCTACACATGGAAAGCATGTAATGCTCACATGATTTATCACAAACTTCAGTTTAATTTACATGAACATTACAATTTTTTTTAATTCTTATATTTTCCTAAAGTTTTTATTCAGCACCATATCTTGTACATAGTAGAGAACTGCTCTGGCACTATTTCTGCATGATTTGTGCTTCATAATGTCTGGTGATATGTTCCACAGTGGGGGCCATCTTGGATTTAGGATCTGCGCCAAAATCTTAAAATTTTTAGAGAACAATTTCGTGTACATTTTTGTACAATATCAGAATTCAATTTTTACTCATTTTTCAGATCATTTCAATGAATACAAATTATTTAAGTGGCAGAAAACTACCCTGATATCAGCTCTGCATAATGTTATTGAATTAACTGAAATAGTTTCTGAAAACTAGCTGTTTGTTTTTATTGCCTCTGGGGTTCTATGTTCCCCTGTTGTGACCATCTTGCTGTTAGCATCAGCACCAAAAACTGTGAGACTTTGTAAAGAACCATATGAGGTACATTTCTATAAGATAACAATACAATACAATACAATACAATACAAAAGAGGTTTGTTAAATTGTTTGACAATTGCAACCAAGGCAATTGAATACTGGACCAGGAAACAATTTATTAAGTACCCATAAATGAACATTTCCAACAAGTTGGATTCCAAAATGTCAAGTGGTTTTTGAAGTACAAATGTAACAAATGCAAGACAAGTTGGTCTGGACTCGGGAGACATCTATAGGACAATTTTATTTTAAGACAAAAGTAGTCAATCCATTGGATATGTCGGAGAATTCAGCCCGACTACTTGGACAATTCAGACTGTCTAAGAGAACCGTCTAAGAAAACAAAAATCAGTGCAAAAACAGCCACTATACATAGTGTATAATAATATACTAACAGCAAAATAAATTCTATTTAATTATATATAAAAGCATTAAGACAAAAAGTACTATAGTAAGTGCTTTTTGTTTACAGTTGGGTTTTAAAGTTTAAACCAATTAAGATGGCAAAAAGTGTAGAAGAATGGCAGGTTTCCTTTCTTGGCTTTTTGTTGAGTCTATGTTGCCAACTTTTATCATCATAATTAACGGATTAAATTAAGCTGTCGATTGTCAATAATTAGTTTTTTAACAGACCTAAACTGAGGAAAGATGTCTTCATACACGGTCTGAGTTTACTTTGTAGGCGGTCAGAGTTGTCTTCCTATATTGGTCGAGATGTCTTATATTTGTGTTGGGAGAAGAAGACTGAAATGAGGACACTTTACGAACAACGTAGATGGACGCTCAGTAAAAAGAATAAATCAAATGCTCCTCACGTGTCAAAAATCTAAAAATTAATAGCTAATATCAGTCAAGTTTCCAAATGTATTTAATAACTACAATTAACTCTTGTAAGTTGAACTCGTCGCTTACGCGGATTTTATTTACCTATACGCGAGGAAACTGTTTTAAAACATTATTTTTTATTTTTGTACATATTTCTTATTGATTCGCAATCTAATTAAAAATTAAATCTTTCACTTGCTTTGTGATATTTCCCTTAAGTAGTTATGGTCATTAAATTACGATTTTTGAGAAAATTTTAAGTTTTTATAATAAAACTTGAAAACTATAACTGCAGATTGATATTGTGAATTGCAAACTGATGAGCAAGACAATGTAAATCACTATGTTGGACCTAAATTTCTGATAAATCCTTACAAGTTTTTTTCCCTTTTATAACTATTTGTTATGAAATTGTCAGATTTAAAACTATAACAGCTAGAGTTAAACTGTAATACAGACAATTTATGTTACAGCAATAAATAATCCTTTTTACATTCTATTAACATGCACCATTTTGTCAGTCTAAATTCACTTTTTCAGAATTTTTATGTTGCTGTGGTAGTTAATGAATAAATCAAAAGTCTAAGATTTTAATTGAGATTTTTTTGAAAAATCTAGGCCTGAACATGAAATGTTTTTTAACTACTTAAAATTTTACCTTAAATGTAAAACTATCAAATGCTGCTTGCAACCTTTAGTGTTAATCTTGCATGCACAAGTTGTCAAAAAGTTTTAAAATAGAAGGTATTCTTATTGTTAAAGAATTTCTAACATGTTTGCTCATTCCAACTACACAGTTAACGTCCATAAAACATTTATTGTAGTAAAGAAATACAACCCCCGTTCACCCCCTCGTTTATGTGTGAAAACAGAAATAAATTTTATAAATTTCATAAATCGACGTATCTTGAATCGGGTTTTATGCTTTTTTGTGGGGGGTGGGGGGTGGGGGGAGTAAGCCGGACTATCTGGTGAAAAACTCCCGAACTTCAAAAGGAATGCTGGAAATTCTCCAATTAAAATTGGAGCGAGTCGAGCACACCCGCGGCAGTACAAAATTCGAACCAACATCCAACATTTTGATTTTGCACATAATTCGTTAGATCTTTTTATTCGCAACGCCTAAAACATGTTCCTGTTCGTAAGGGACAAATTATAAAGAGCGTGCGTTCCTACGCGCTTAACTAATTGGACAGTTTTATTTGTGTATATGCACACCAATGTTTTAAGAAAAAACATATTCTTGGATTTTTAAAATTCATGGATTTAACTAATATTAGAATAAATAAAGTGTACATTTGATAGTAAAAATATATTATTAGACAAATTCTTGAGGTTAGCCGAACTGTGAAATCAAAGGCTATAGATAGCATTATGTTAAATGAATTAATTAAATATTTACTAATTTCTTCGGTAATTTATTTAAGGAACATGTAAATCAAGCTATACTAGTTAATTTTACTAACAAGTTATACTAGCACCAGTATTTCAATCAATTGACTTGAATGTAATTCAGTTAATTGCTTCTTAATTTTATAAATAAAATCATGAACCACTGCAAAACTCAGAAAGAGGCACCGGTCCCACTCTGTAAATGACGATATTGATACACTACACTCCCCCTTCACGGAAAAAAACGCAAAGAAGTAGAAAGAAATTATAAATTCAACGCACGACTCTTGCTAAGACCGTTAAGAAAATTCACCTTCCATTTTTAAATTCCGCTTCAGGTAAATTTTAAACGTACACAAGCCGCCATCTGAGGCCGTACTAGAATGTTAATAATCATTTATTAACAAACAAAGTTAATATTTAAGTGTCAATTAAATAAAATCTTTTTTACTTATAGACACGTTACAATGATATGAAACTTATTCCTACCGAAGGTCGGGTTTTTTTCGGGAACTAAAGCTTATAAGTACTAAATGTTGATTGATTTAATTTGGTTACTTTACTTCCAGCAAGCAGTATTTATGCTTTACTCAAGAAAACAAATGCGGCACCCATTATGGTCCGCAGTGGCCTTTTCTATTATAAGCGACCAAGCCAACATCTAGAGGGGATACTATATCTACAATTTCGGGATACGCTGGACAGCTGTATCGGTTGGATTCTAGGTGCCCCTCCCAGTACACGGTAATAATGTGACCTTGTTTACATTGAAACCTGTAATATAAATATGTTATATTGTAATATTTTGTTGTCTTTACAGTTAATTAAAATAAACACTCAATTCATAACGGTTAATGATTTCAATTGAAACAAACATATAAAATACATAATGTTTACCTCATAAAATCATTGCACAATTTTAAAATAACATATAATGCGGATTCATCTTATGCTGTACATTAGCTGTAGCCACTTTAAAAATAACCGACAAACCGGTTCACCATAATTGTGTAAAGAATTTTTTCTGACTTTTTTAAAGTATCAAGAGATTTTAGTATCCTAGGCAAGTAACTGCTAAGCTATTACATTAATGTGAATCGAACGCACCATACTATAATCGTAAAATGTATAATTATAATATTCAACAAATATCATGACAATACATTGATAAATAGATTAATGATTTACTAGGCACTATAATTGGACATCAAATTGGGTTTTTATTCAGGAAGTTAATTATTTGTGCCGTATCCAGCGATATTGTATAAAGAACAAAACAACATTCAACGGTTACTTGTGATAAAATCTTATTGCATTTCTTTAATTTATATGGAGTAGGCATTGCCAAAATGCGAGCACAGACAATATAGTCCTTTATTGTTTATATATAATGTGCATTTCATAATTGACATTACTTCCGAACACCCTAAAAATGCTTCTACATTGCAGTCTTTCTTTGTAATGGTGACGTCACATGAAATGTCTTATGATTGTCAGTTTTTAAAGATCGATTTGGAAATTGCAAAAAATAGTATGTCCTAAAAAATAAATTTGTTGTTTTTTTTTTAAATATAACATTTATTTTTTATCAATGTCAACTTTATTTTTTAAGTCATTCTTTAAAATTATTTTTAGTGCCCTCCTTCATTCACTTTGTTACGGTTTTTTACGATATCAACTTCCTGACGAAAACAAATCAATATCAGCATTAAGCATATTTTGATCACGTGATTTCATTTTGATCACGTGACACGTAATTGCCGTAGAGCTCACCGCTTTTCGGGGACAGCTTCGCTGCCCGCTGCGAGCTGTGCTCGCTATTATGAAATTATCTTGCTTTTTATTTAGGATTAAAACTAAGGTACACCTGCCAAAAAGAAAAAAAAAGCTATTTATATCGTAACTAACAAATAATTATATTTTTAGATTGGAATATCAAATACAAAAGTGTCAACAAAATGTATTTGTTTTTAAACAAGAATCTGATTTGGGTTTTTCCATGTGTAATAGGGATAGCAACAAAGTTTTTAAAATGTTTTGGGTTTAGTTATATAGCTTGCATTGATTCAAAACGTTTTCGATAGAAAGAATAATTTATTTTTAGTTAATTACAGATTATTGAAACATAATAATGTGCTTTCGATCTATCTAAACAGTCTACAGATATTATTAGACAATAAAATTCGAATGGGATGCAATACTTATGAAGAATGTACCTGTTACTGGCTATCTGATGTGCATATATTTATATATATAAACACAGGCGCGACGGATTGTGTCTAGAGGTTGCACCTCTTTATTTACATGCCAAGCGCAAAATGCCTAGATGTTATAAGATATAACAGATCGATCAGCAAGTCATATCACAGGCTACTATAAACGAACGTCACAACGTCTATATTCAAGACGAGAACAAGTTAACTAAACTTATAAACTTGACAAGGAGGCGTCTTTGTTTTCTGGAAAGGATCGAGGCACTCCTCAAACACATTAGTCACTACTTTCCGCAGCCAAACTTTCGTAATACACCCTGACAAACCCTGTTTGTATGGTCGCAAATGTTTATGAAAACTGTTAGGAAACCTCGATCACTATTACAGATGAAACAACAATAATATAATTACATAGTTCAAGTGGTGCCATTACAAATATTACTGTACGCCAATCAACAATAGATTGCTGGGTAATTCATTATTTCCATCATCCCAAGTCAGGGGTTCTGAGTCCGCGTTCGCTCCATCATCACCCCTGACAACATACATATATATTTTTCGATCCGGAAGTAAAGTTGCTTCTGACCTTGAGAAGTACCAATCAAAATCGTTTTTACAAAATCTGCATGTCGAACGTAAACAAACACACGAGGTTTAAAGCACATGCGAATACTTCGCTAATTTGATTTGAAATTGATAAAATATATCATGTATCTTATATTTAAACGTGCGCCAACACAAAATAAGGTGTATGACAGCTAATGATACGGTTTTTTTTTAATTTTCTTCTCGAATATTTTGGACCTTGTCAATTCCACGACGACGTAGTCCGAGAATCCTCTGCCATCCAACGCTTTTTTTTTGCGTGGGACGTCAGAGAGCTCTCCATAGGCAAAACAGCGGATTTTGCGACACCGGTCTGGGTCGGCACATTTCATCGTGTCAGATTTAATAAAACATTTTCATCCAGTTAATCTATATATAATTCGCTTCTTAAGATATTTTTCTCTAGGAATATAATCATCCTACCTTCAATCAAGATGATTTAAGTTCATTTCTAAGCTCATTTCCATCGATACCCTTACATTCCTACATTTCACTTTCATTTTGAACAAAAAGTCACGTGACAACAATGTGACTTCAACCCAGTGCTTAAATTAGCTTGATTGAATGTATGATGATTATATTTTTGCAATTGCACATTTAGTTTGAATTTAGACTTTATGGGCCTGTACCATAACAAGTTAAACAATCTAAAATACATCCCATGTCATAACTAATGTTGACTTTAAGCTGCATACACATACAAGAATCACAGCTCATTTTAACCTAAAGGAGAACTAGTATATATTATAACAAGCCCCAGCATAGGACAGTTTGCTTTAAGCATGGTTTTAATTCTATGACTTGCATATTTTTTGAATAATTCAAAACAAGTGCAATTGTCACAGTCAAAAAAATTGCACTTGCAGCTTTTGCAGCTATGTGACCATTTCCCATGAATGTTTCTAGCATGACAGTGTCATTGACACTTTCTTGCCATGAAATACATGTACATCATCCTCCCATGTACGAGTATATAAAAAATTATTTCACCTCAGGTCATTACAATCACTCTGAGACTGACTATTTATAAGACAGAGACTTGGTGGTAGAGTATTTGAGGTAGTTTGTCATCTACTATTGATCACACTACTGTCAACACTGAGTTTGCAGGTTGGGCTTAGCTGCTGGCAGGGTGTACTTGACTCTTATGTCGACTGACAAAGATTGCCAGTTTTTCTACCGAAACATAGTCATACTAATTCTTTGTGTAAAAGTTCTATGACTTGTCAAGAACTACTAGTATGTGACCATTTTCCATGAATGATTCTAGCATGACAGTGTAATTGACACTTGCAATTTAACACAAAATATGAGATGAAGGCACAGTAGAAATTTTTCGCCTGGAACTTTGTTGCATTTTTTTATACTGATAAATTCCATGACTTTTCCAGGATTTCTTGACCCCTTTGGACCTTGTGGAAAGTTAGGAGTTTTCTCCTGGTAAACTGGCTTCCTCTCCAATAAAAACTACATGGCATTATAAAGCTGAAAAATTTCTAAAAGTAGGATGAACACAACAAACAAATCAAAATATGACAAAATGAAATGGAAATTAATGTGATAATCTGCAACAGGTTTTGAAACTATGAACATAATCCAAATGCATGAACATGAATACATTTTATCTTTTATTCCAGTACACATAATTTAAAAATCAGTCAGAATAGAAAATTTGCTTTCATGTGATAAAGTTTGACTAGTGTGCTGCATGATCAATTTTTAATATCCCTCACATTCTTACGTGTACAGTATATATTATTAAAACATTATCCATGTCCATTTAGAAGTTGAATGTTTTCCTCCAAAAATCAGTAGTTTTAACATGGTGCATAATTAACCAAATGTAAAACTGTTCACTAAATTTTACTTAAGTCCTGAATGTGATGATGTGAAGATTACATACATGTGTGCAATACATGTAAATGTCAACATAAATGTGTGGTAAACTTTAAATCACATATAATCCAATTAAATGAACAAATTTTGGTTGGAATATTTACAAATTGACATTCATCTGTCACTGACAGATCTGTCCAGTGTTAAAACAATCTTGTTTTGGGTTACTTCTACCACCTCTTTCTCAATCCTTTTTCACTGAGTTCTAAGAAGTACGTCCGGATTACAGAAAATTTTAATTGTCTATTAATTTGTAATTATGATTCAATCTTTTACTACTGCTTTCACATACTGCACGTACATAACTCAATTTCATTCTACACTATAGTCCACTACTTTATCAACATCACGTTCAACACGTGGAAGTATTCGGTACATCGAAAGTGTAAAAAAACCCCGAAAAGTGTAAAAACCCCGTGGAATAGTGTAAAAGCCCCCATATCTATGGTGAAAACCCCTCAGAAATGGTAGATATTATCATATATTATGATAATAATCCAATATTTGTGAAAAAATAATTACGCTTTATCCCACAGAATCGATTTTTGTAACCGCACAATATGTTCTATATTAGGTCAAATAGCTAGGGGAGAGCACTCCAATTCATTGCAATGAAAGTACTGCAGGTATATTTTCAATTGTACCTTCTTTACTAATGAACGTCAGAAATTTTTACCTTTTAACCTATGTAATACAAAAAATACAAATAGTTTCTTTGAGCTAATGAATTCAAGTGATCATTATGTTCTTATTGGCTTAGCTAAATTCTGTAAAATTGTAATGTCAATTTTCAAATAATATTTACCTTCCCACTAAATATTGTATCTTGTAAATATGTTTGTTCATGCATTATATCAGTATTGTTACATGTACTATCATGCCTCATGTGAGGCCTTTAGTGAAATAAAATGTTTCAATGTTTCAATGTAGGAATACTGTAGGTAGGAATAAAATATATTAAAAATTGGTCCCATAATACACAATTTGTAACATAAACAATGATTTTGAATAAGAATAAATGATTTAAATTTATATATAATGTAATTTATAGCTTTAGAATATATGAGTATTATTTGATTTAAAAAATAGTCCATACATGGAATTTCTAATATTGGACTACATTTTAATAGGAGATGCTTGATAGAATAAGTTTGTTTGTTTGTTTATTTTTGTTTTATTTAATTTTTTCAGAATGGACTACTTTGACATGTACGTTGCGCTTACTCCAGACACAGTAACTCCAGAGTGCCGTTTCATAAAGCGATCGCTAATTAACGTGCTCGTTATACCATGCAGTTTAAATGAAACGGCACCCTATTCTGTATTGTTTCGTGAATAAGTTATTTTTTAACTTTGTTCATAACTTTAAATAATAAAATAAACATTTAGATAGAACTGTAATTTATTTCATTAATTTAACATTTTAAGCCCCAGATTTATAACAAAGCAACTATTAAATTTTCACAAAAACACTAAAAATTTTTACAAATCGACTATTTCCTCTGTAGATTCCGTGTCAATTAAAAAATTTTTCCTGATAAGTTGAAATTAATTCCTAAAAGAATTTTTTAGGATAAATTTGTTTTATTCGGCAATTTGGGAATCGGCCAATTTGACTTGGCAAATTGGGATTCGGCAATCTGGCATGGATTCGGTATAGAGTGCTTAATATTTGCTTCAAGTGTTCCGCGCTGCGGTAGATCTCACCATTAAAATGTAATTGTCACGGAAAAAAGTTGGAAATGACATAACATGCTCCTTTTACATATATGATCATGGTTGTAAAAAATGTATTACTTTATTCTATATTTGGTAACATATAAAGACGACAAGCAGGAACATTAGAATTTATCAAAATATCTAGTAAAATTTCGTTTTTAACGGCTATTTTATAGATTAAGCCATGATTTCGAAGGTTTCATTTTAATTAGCAAAATACGAGATGAAATAACTTTACTCTGTTATGAATATAATACTTAAATAAATTTTAATAAAGTAACCCTCGCTGCAGCAAAAATTGTAGATATTTAATTGTTCATGTTGATTACACTTGTTATTTGCCTTGTCAATTAACACCTAGAAGCCAAACTTCTGGCACGTGCCGACAAATTAATCGATAGGGTCGTTATATTTTATTTTTAGAATATAGTTTTATACACGGTGTTAATTATATATATTCCTCCGTTATGTATGTCCTGATACAACCATTCATGTTACTGTTACAAAAAATAAATGTATTAAAATAGATTCTCGGCGTTTTCATCGTAAAAAGCGACTTTCTGTGCTTTATTTTTTTTAAATATAAACATATACCTCAGTGGCGGATCCAGGGGAGGGGGCGTAGGGGCGTACGCCCCTCCCTTTAAAAAAGGAAAGGAAAAAAAGAGAACAGGCAGGGTAACAACCAGCGCGCTAGCCTCTGTAATGACAGAAATGTCCGATTTACTCAAGACATACAATCCTCTAATTATATACAGAAGACATTAAAGACTACATTTAATAAATAAATAAATAAATAAATAAATAAATAAATAAATAAATAAATAAATAAATAAATAAATAAATAAATAAATAAATAAATAAATAAATAAATAAACTAATTAATTAATTAATTAATTATCAAATTAACAAATTAATTAATTAATTTATTTATTTATTTATTATTTATTAAATGTAGTATTTTGTCTTTAATTATTAAATGTAGTATTTTGTCTTTAATTAATTAATTAATTAATTAATTAATTAATTAATTAATTAATTAATTAATTAATTAATTAATTAATTAATTAATTAATTAATTAATAATTAATTAATTTATTAATTTATTAATTTATTTATTGCCACTTGTTTTAGCGAGCGATAGCTCGCTTAATGGTAGAGGTATCCTAGTGTATATATTATACAATTACTGTCTTTTGATGAGGTAAATGTGTGGAGTTATTGACTTTTGAAAAAACTGTTATTCACCGAGCCCAGCGGGCGAGGTGAATAACAAAGAGTTTTTTTCAAAAGTCAATAACTCCACACATTTACCGAATCAAAAGACAGTTATTGTTTTATTCAATAAAAAAGGATATTCACTAAAAATTAGTCTCTATCACCCAGACGCATATATATAAGCGTCTGGGATCACCTTGTTTTAAGTTCGCTACCAATAGATGGAGACAAAACAATTATTCTATATTTAGGGCCTATTTTTAGACCAGGAAAACCATCCAAACATGTCTATACTTATAAAATGACGTCACAGTAAGATTCTCTCTTGATTGTGCATAACAATAATATTTGTTTAATTAATTGGTAAAGTAATATATTATAAAAATATTTAAGTTTAAACTTTGGTACAATTTTTTATACACATTTGCTATGAACGGAAGTAATTTTTTAGACAATAAAAATATCATCCAATCAAAAATTACGCCCAGTTTTGGGCGTAATGATAACGAGTTCAATATAGAGTTGAATCCAGACGCACAAATGTAATTAAGCGTCTGGATGATCGAGACTACTAAAAATAAAATGGTCATTCACCGCGGGAAAATGCATGCGATTGTTATTTAAAAAAGGGAATAACCGGGATTCTATAAATAACAATCGCATGCATTTTCCCGCGGTAAATAACCATTTTATTTTTAGTGAATATCCTTTTTTATTCAAATTTTTCATTCACATTATTTTTATACAAAATGTTTTATATATTATTGAATAAATATCTTTATTCTCCAAAACTAAAATCAGGTACAGAGAAATAAATACAAAAGTACGACATATAATATCATATGCAAAAAAAAAAATATGTACAAGATGAATAATATAATGAAAAAAGGTACAGAGATACAGATAAAATACATAATTAAAGATTAGTAAGAAATTTCAATTTCACTCTACCCAGGAGATTCTAGTTTTTTGTTTATAGTTCGAATAAATTTACAAAGTTTGATAAGATCTGGTAAATGTTGGCAATTCATCAATTCCTTAAATTTTATAACGTTTGGGCTCGTATAGAATTTCGATTTAACAAACTGTTTTCTCTCTTTACAAAGTGATTTGCATACCAAGATATAATGAAATTCATCTCCTATATCCTGCGATTGACACAAAATACATATTCGATTTTGTCTTTGTATATTGTGCCATCTACCGGATTCTACAGGTAATTTATGATTCGTGGTTCTAAAACGAAAAAAGGTAATATAGTTTTTATCATTGAGTATATTAAAATAATTTTCGAACTCTAAGTCTTCTTTGTACATTCTGTAATTAATAGCTTTAGGGCTCTCGTGTAGGTTGGAAAGCCACTGCTGTTTAAAATGATCTGACAGTGTTTGTTTAATTGCGCTATGTAACCATGAAATACTTGGGAAGTTTTGAGAAAGCCACAGATTTGATTTACCACAGTCATCTAGTATAGATTTAATATAAGAGAGCCACGAGTAGTCATCGTAGTTTGAATAGGCTAACTTGTATAAAACGAAAGGCAGCTTACTCTCTTTACCACAAACTAATTTTCCCCAAAACTTAATCATTCTAAGTTTAATACAGATGTCAAGCGAATGTCTGCCGAGTTCACCATAAATCATGAAATCGGGAGTCGATTTCTTTGCATTCAACAAAAGTTTACAAAATTCAGATGTACTTGTTCTATAATAGAGTTATTACCGACACCCCATACCTCACAGCTGTAGAGCAAAATAGGTTGTATAATTTTATCGAATAAGTCAAGCATACATTCCAAAGATAAATTATGTAGTCTCCCCTTTTTTAAGACGTCGTACATAGCTCGAGTAGCTTTTTCGGCATTATATTTTTTTGCATTAGAAAAACTACCAGATCTGGAAAAACGAACCCCTAAATATATGTAATCTTTGACTATTTCCATCTCTTTATCATCATAATAAAATTTCATTTCATTTCGCAGACGTCCCTTTGAAAATACTACTATTTTACTTTTATCGACATGAACTTTAAGCTTCCACAATGTACAATATTCATGAAGTGTATAAAGTTGTTTTTGTAAATCTTCTTCAGATTCTGATAAAAGTACAGTATCATCAGCGTACAAAATAAAAAAAAGGTTTACATACAGACTAAGTTCTGAATTAATTTTGTTTTAGGTACTTGATAGACCACATATATTATTACTGATCATAAAACTTTCAAGGTCATTGACATAAAGAGAAAATAGTGCAGGAGACAGATTCTCTCCTTGCCTTACACCAATATTACATGGAAAAAATCAGAGTAATCTTTACCATTAAAGACACGGGATTTGATATTACTATACATGTTAACAATAATATTATACATCTTGCCATCTATAGATGAATTTAATAATTTTGACCATAGACCAGGTCGCCAAACAGTGTCAAACGCTTTTGCAAAGTCAATAAATGCACAGTATAGTTTTTTCTTCTTTCTCTGTAAGAGTTCTTGTAGTAAATGAAGTGTAAAAATACTGTCTATTGTGGAATACCCTTGTCTAAAACCAAATTGATTTTCATTCAGCAAGAAGAAGTTTTCTAAAAAATCATTTAACCTTGAATTCAAAATAGAAGTAAATAATTTGCCCATACAACTTAAAATCGTTATAGGTCTATAATTTTTTGGGTCCGCGTTTTCGCCCTTGTTTTTATAAAAGGGAAGTATAGTTCCGACGAGCCAAATCTCAGGGACGATTCCCGAATTAAAAATTAAATTAAAGAGCTTATAATAAATCGGCATAAGTGTATGGCAAGTATTTTTTATATATTCATTAATGATTTTATCATCACCACAACATTTCCCGTTTTTCAAATTTTGAATACATTTCATAATTTCGTCTTCTGAAATCATTTATCATGATATTGGACGGCTGGTTAACATTATGATCGTTGGGACTAGAATCTTCGTCATCATCCCCCTTATTTAATTCTTTGAAAAATTCGAAAAAAGTATCAATAGATAAATCGTGCTTATTTTTAGTTGAGCGTTTTGTATTTATAATATCCCAATAGTCTTTATTATTACTACTTCTTAGTGATTTTAGCTTCTTTCTCATTTGCCTCTGATGTTCTAGAATAGCTTTATTCATTTCTTGTTTATAATCTTTTTCTCTAGTCCGAAGGTCGTTTCGACTTTCGTCGGATTTTTTATTTTTGTGACGCCTTTTTGCCATGCGGAATGCTTTTCTCTTTTGCCAGCAAGTTTTAGTAAACCAAGGTTTGTTATCGATCTACTAATTCATTAATAACGTTATGTGAAATACTTTCAGAGTCTATTTTATTTATATTTTGTATTATACTATTGACTTTTGGGGAATTTATTTTTTCTTTATATTCTTTGGCATTTTCGTTGTCCCATTTTCTTATTTTCCTTCTATTACAACTATTACAATTACCCCCCTTTTTTGAGGAGTCATTATCTTCAGCTGCAATATTAAGAGATAAGGAAATTGGACAGTGAACGTCTGAGTACAATGATGAGAATTCATGGACAAATAAATTTTCAACATAAGATAAAAAATCCGCTGTACAAATAAAATAGTGAACAACACTTGACTGTCTACAAGTAAATTTACCAGTTACATCACCAACTACTCTACCATTAAGAATGAATAAGTTATTATTTCTGCAAAAATTCAACAGTTTATTACCATAATTTGTTTTTTCACTATCCATACTATTTCTAATTCGCAACATTTCATAATTAGGTAAAATATTTACATAATTAATTAAATTGTCAAATGGACTTTTGTTTTCATCTGCTATTTCAAAAAAATCTTTATCAGTGCCCGTTCTGCTATTAAAATCGCCATTTAGGATAATTATGTTGTTATTTTGAGAAAATTTCAGAAATTCTTGTTCTAATTCATCAAAAGCATTTTCTGCTTTGTAAACAGAATTTTCTGGGGGAATGTAAATATTTCCGACAATAATGTCTTCATTTAAATGTAGAAGGGTTTTAGAAATTTTAAACCAAGAGACTAATCTGCTTTCAGATTCTAAGTAGTGGACAAATTCTTCATATTCGGATTTGTAGCCAAATGCGATCCCTCCGGATTTAATTTTGCTATAGCTTTTTCTGTTTTTCATTACAAATTTGTAACCGGGGATAACAATTTCATCTAGGTCATCTGTTTTAGATTCAGTAATACAAATGAAATCATAATTATTAATCATATTTACAAATTCCGGGTATTTCATTTTTTTTTAAAATACCACCACAATTTAAATTTAATAACTTAGGTTTTATGAGTTTATTTTTTAAAATGTTGTCAGAGTCTTTCCTTTCATCTCCTTGGGTTTCCTAGTGTTGACCTTTCTGATGAGTGGATGATATTCGCCTTCGCTTATTTCCAGGGCGGTTTACCGGTGTTCTCTTGGTCGCATTACTATAAGTTTGTGCATGAGTTTTCGTGCTGGCTGGGTTGTCATCGTAGATTACTCCGTCGACGTAAAGGATGTCTCTAACTAATTTTACTCTACACCCTTGCTCCCTTTTCTCTTTCATTATGGGATACAAGCTTCTTCTAGCTTGTTCGATTTCATCTGGGAATTGACGATTTATACCGAATGGAGTGCCTTTCAGTTTATATGCGTTTGAAAGGACTGCCTCAAGATCTTTCATATAAATAAATCGTGCAATGATCGGTCTCGGTCTTCTTTTATGGCCACGTCCTGGAGTGGATCCGCTACCGAAGCGATGGACGTTTCCTAGTTGTATATCATATGTGATTCGGAGTTGTCTCTTTAAAAAAGAATGAATGACATATTCCGTGTCTTCGTTGTCATATTCTGTGTGGCCGGTAAATATTAAGTTGTATTTCATTGATCTACATTGTAGATCTAGCACTTTGCTTCTCAACTCTTCTGTTTGTTCTTGTGCATCACGTATAACTGATTTTACTTCGAGTCGCATTTCGCAAGCGTGGTCGTCTAACTCTTGCCTTGATTTGTCAAAAGATGTTTTTAGTTGATTTACTTGCTGGGTATTAATCTCATGTTTTTCTTTCAGTTCATCAAAAACATTACTCATTCCCTGTAAATCACTACTCTGGGAGGCAACTGATGTCTTTACGATTTTTAACACTCTATTTATTACAGAATAGTCTGTTTTAATTGTTTGTATTGAGTGTTCATGATCCTTGCTTGTTTTCTTCAAATTGTCGACCGATGACTCAATTTCATTTATTTTCTTTTTGATTTGAGAAAATCCAGTCAGTATATTGTTCATCGTTGCACTAAGTTCATCAATTTTTGTTATATTTGTTTCTATCCTGGATAGGCGACTGTCTATTTTAACCATTAGATTGTAGAGTGATTCAACGGTGATATCCTTGTCACCCTCGTTTATAACTTGTTCCATTACGATTGTACCTACTCCTGTAGACCCTCAATTAATTTAATGAGTAGATGTCAGTCGAGTTCACCTATAGTGAGTAATTCGGAAATCTCGGGGTTTTACGTTCATAATCGGGTCTGTATGCATAGTTCATTTAAGATAAATTAGATTAAATACATTAATTTTTCAAAGACCTCAAAGATGATATGATGCACTGATTCATACATAGATAGTCAAAAATGCTAGTTATGGAATCTCGATATTAATCTGCGGTTGATACAATATAAATTCGTAACTTATCTTGGCAGTGCAGGAAACTGTACCTCCGTGGTACCTTTTCATAGGTATCCTATGACTATTAGACTATAGAAGTTTAAAAAAAAATCTTGCAACCGGAAGTTTTCAATTTAATCTCCAATTTCTACACACAATCGCAAAATTCTCCGTTGTAGCAGAAAAGTGTGTAAAAACCGTTTCTAGGTTTCAAGAATTTAAATTTCGTTACCGAAAACAACTGACCACAACTTCAAATGTTTTTTCTTTTATAATGTCTGTTTTTCTGTTTAGAGAATATATTCTTGTATCCATTTTCACTCGACTTCTCGTTACGTTTAAAATCGCAACTACGTAAAATAAATGCAAAACTCGACTCGAGAAGAAAATACCGACGAAATATGTTGTTTTAATGTTATATTTATAAAACATTTATTCTTTAACCAAAGTATTTTATTTTTGATGTTATGAAAAAAACGGCAACGATAGTGAATTATTTTTCGTCTGCTTTGCTAGCTAACATGGATTCTGACGATACTTGACGTGAACTGATATTTGTGATCGTCTGCCGTGTAAGATCGTGTGCTGATCCTGGTTCATAAAAACAAACCCAATCTTGTTAATTGGTAAGTGTTAATTTCGTACATTATGACACGTTTCCAACTGAATTTAAACAGACTGCTCATTGACGTTGCAATTTCCAGTTTCTCTGTTCGTCTATGGGTAATCAGAGGGCGGACAGGGTAGCGGGAGATAGGGGAAGGGAAAACGGAGTAGAGGGGAGGGAGAAAGGAGCTGATGGGAGGGAGAAAGGAGCTGAGGGGAGGGAGAACGGAGAAAGGGGGAGGGAGAAAGGAAAAAATCAAAAAGAGGGAGGCAGTACTAGTACAAATATATTCTTTAATTCGTACCTGAAAATCATATAATAAGTGCCAATTCATTGATTTAATTGAAAAAGACTAAAATTATTTTCATAAAACTCCAGTAAATAGATAAATCCAAATGATCAGAATTTTTACTATGCTAGTATGCAGTAAGGTTTTTCCTAAAGCGTATGTCTGTCCTTTTCTATATTGTGATCACTTATTGACTGGTGTCTGTCATCTGTTTTCTGTCCATTGTTAACTTTGTAAACAATCTTCTCCTCTGACACCACTTAGCATCCTCCCAAGTCAGGGGTTCTGAGTCTGCGTTCGCTCCATCATCACCCCTGACAACATACATATATATTTTTCGGGTTTGAGTGTCGCCATCTGGCGGTGACCGGAGTCAACAACAGCCAATGAAATTTATCGTAACCTTCGCCTAATGTTTACATGTAAACAAAAAATGTCTGCGCCCTGTATCGTGGATTGTTTTAACGATATGTTGGACAGATTCCCTCCGGACCTCAAAAAGAAGCTGTATGAGCAGTGACAGCTGGTGCCATTTGTTTTTCAAATGAAATGTGGACGACTGCAATGGCATATACAAATTTGCATACGAATACTTCCACGTGTTGAACGTGATATTGATGAAGTAGTGGACTGAATGAAATGGAGTTCTGTGCAGTATGTGAAAGCAGTAGTAAATGATTTAATTAAAATTTTCTGTAATCCGGACGTATTGGAACTGAAAAAGGACTGAGAAAGAGGTGGGTGAAGTAACCCAAAACGAGATTGTTTTAACACGGACAGATCTGTCAGTGACAGAAGAATGTCAATTTGTAAATATTCCAACCAAAATTTGTTCATTTGATTGGATTATATGTGATTTAAATTTTTACAAGACATTTAGGTTGACATTTACATGTATTATACACCTGTATGTAATCTTCAACACATCATCACATTCAAGACTCAAGTAATTTACTGACCAGTATTATGCACCATGTTAAAACTACTGATTATATAGGAGGAAATCATTGAACTTCAAAATGGACATGAATATACTGTACCTGTAAGAATGTGAGGGATATTAAAAAAATTAATCATGCAGCACACTAGTCAAACTTTTTATCACATGAAAGCAAATTTCCTATTCTGACTGATTTATAAATTGTGTACTGGAATAAAAGATAAAATATATTCATGTTCATGCATATGGATTATGTTCATAGTTTCAAAACCTGTTGCAGATTATCACATTAATTTCCATTTCATGTTTTATTTTGATTTGTTTGTTGTGTTCATCCTACTTTCAGAAATTTTTCAGCTTTATAATACCATGTAGTTTTTTATTGGAGAGGAAGCTGGTGTGCCAGGAGAAAACTCCTAACTTTCCACAAGGTCAAAACGGGTCAAGAAATCCTGGAAAAGTTATGGAATTTATCAGTATAAAAAAATTACAACAAAGTTCCAGGCGAAAAATTTCTACTGTGCCTTTATCTCATATTTTCTGTTAAATTGCAAGTGTCAATGCAATTACACTGTCATGCTAGAATCATTCATGGAAAATGGTCACATAGTTCTTGACAAGTCATGGAATTTTTACACAAAGAATGAGTATAGACCATGGAAAATTAGCAATTCTTGTCAGTTAAGATAGGAGTCAAGCACACCCTGCCAGCAGCTAAGCCCAACCTGCAACCCCTGTGTTAACAGTGATCAAAATAGACGACTAACTACCTCAACCACTCTGCCAATGAGTCCCTGTCTTATAATATTCAGTCTCTGAGTGATTTTAATTACCCTAGGTGAAATAATTTTTCATATACTAGTACATGTACATTTGTTTCATGGCAAGAATGAGACTTGTATGGTACTAGTATACATATACTGTATGTACCTAATATCTGCTGGACCAGTTAAAAGAATAAACCCATGTTTTTTTAAGCAAAGGACTGGATGGTTATGAATGAATTGTTAAGTTTATCAACAAGGTGTTCTAGAAGTATACAATAAGTGGCAGAAAAAAAAAATATAAAACAGTGCAAACAGTTCAATAACAGATAATATTTGTAAACCCCTGGGTGTTGAATCACAACCAGCTGAGTCATTCAGGGTAATGGGACATCTTAGCAGATCATAAATTGTCACATGAGCTACATAATTGTATTAAGAATAATTTATAAGTACTGGTATGCTTAACACTAGACCATAATTAAAGGTTGATGATCTGTTTATTAAAGTTCTAGAGGACCCAATTAACAAAATCATGGACTTTAAGTGTCCTATTTGGGGGAAATGAAAGTTAAATATGATTGCAAGTCTAACTTAACTAAATTGAAAAATACATTTAGTTTTTGGCTCCAAATTGGGGTATAACTTGTCCTATCAAAATAGTGTAATTTTGTGAACATGTATATGGTCATGTTTTGGAATTGAACATGAACACATAAATCTTATTTATTTAATTTCTTGAACACTGCTTACCTAAAAGGAATAAATGCAAAAGCTGCAAGTGCAGTTTTTTTACTGTGACAATGGCACTTGCTTTTAATTATTCAATAAATATGCAAGACAAAGAATTAAAACCAAGCTCAAACTGTCCTATACTGGGGCTTGTCATAATATATAAGTAACTACATGTAGTATGGCACACTATGTAGTTCTCCTCTAGTTTAAATGAGCTGCGATTCTTGTATGTGTATGCAGCTTAAAGTCAACATGGCAGGCAGCTTAGTTATGACAGTGTATGGGATGTTGTTTAACTTGTTATGGTACAGGCCCATAAGGTCTTAAATCAAAAAATGTGCAACTGCAAAAAAAGCAACTTGTTGAAGATTGTGACTGAAGGAATATTGTATCGGTGTAATGCAGGCAAATACAAAATAGCATGTACACCACTAAGTGCATGTATGAAAAAATTATGAATGCTAATAAAGGCTAAACTTTCTAGTGTCCCAGTTCACTGATCCCTCAATTCATATCAGCAGACACTGAATTATGCATTTGTAAATAACAATTATCAATTAGTCACATACAATTTGTTTGGAACTCTATGCCACTTTCAGTAATTTTTTTAGCTATATACTGATATCCAGGTTTTATTTGATGGAGCTAGGCAGAAGTACCCAGTAAGTGTATACACAAGTACTGCTTTGGTATAAAAGTCAATATTTTTTGTTGAAATATTTCAAGGGTACATCATTAACATCTTTAATTTCTGGATTTTTTTACATTTGTAAAAAGTACATGTATAAATAACCAAACACATCCTTTATGCAGACTTGTGGGGGGGGGGTGGAAATAAAGTGGGTTCTAAAAATATAATACTGCTAAGAACAAATTCCTTTCTCCCTATATGCTCTCTTTGCTCAGTTGGGAATTACTTACTGTCTGATTCTTCTGGACTAATTGTGTCCAAAAAAATCCTACCCCCCCCCCTTTTCTACAAAAAGTAGTAGGTCCCTACAGAGTCATGATCATATACTGATACATGCTTACATAGCTTATGTCTCATAGTTACATATATGGATATAAGATTAATATTATTTATGATTTATAGTACAAACATACAAATATAAGCTTCGTCTTCGTGGAATTGACAATGTCCAAAATATTCGAGAAGAAAATAAAAAAAAACGTATCATTAGCTGTCACACACCTTATTTTGTGTTGGCGCACGTTTAAATATAAGATACATGATATATTTTTATCAATTTCAAATCAAATTACCGAAGTATTCACATGTGCTTTAAACCTCGTGTGTTTGTTTACGTTCGACATGCCGATTTTGTAAAAACGATTTTGATTGGTACTTCTCAAGGTCAGAAGCAACTTCACTTCAGACCCGAAAAATATATATGTATGTTGTCAGGGGTGATGATGGAGCGAACGCGGACTCAGAACCCCTGACTTGGGAGGATGCCACTTAGGGACCTAGTTTTAGCATTGTTATCCAAGTACATGTATGTAAAACAAATATTAATCAAAGCGCCGTTTGCATTGGTAGTGTTTTATTGCATGTAGTGCGTAATACCAGTAGATTTTAAAGCAAATGAAGTTTTGTTAATTCTTTTATATTGAAAATTGTAACAATTTCAATAAGACGTAGCGCACGTTATTGGGGCCTCTTCACGTATCGTCATTTAAGCTTTTTTGACGTTATGTTAAATATTTCGTTGTGCACCTTAAAAGAGAGTGTTATATCTAGATTTGTATGTCTATGTCCACAATAAATAACCATTCATTGCTCAAACTGTATTTAAATTCGCACACATACGTTTTGCGCATTAATATTTCCTTATCGAATATATTTACAATATGTTCATGAAACTTTGTTTATAATAATATCGTTTAAAAAATGTCGCGCTAACAAAACGACTATAGAAATAGATAAACTCGTGGAAATCTGACAAAATATATGTTGTACTCTAAAAATTCATGGAACAATTATTGAGAGAAAAAAACGTATATCTAAAATGATATTATATTTTTCAGTGTGTGAATTTAAAGTGCGGCAAATACGTCGAAAGTCGTAATAAGTCGGTAAAAAATTACACAAATGTGTTCGTAACAAATGTTACTAGACATGGTTGAATGTATAGCACTTTCACAATACATGAAAACAAATTGAAAATGGGCAAAATTTGAAATTTAGAAAGACGTATTCTTGGAAAAGTGTTTATTTTTCAATTTAAAAGTTTTATACAAATAAAAAACATTAAAATACGGCATCTTTTATAGGTATATTCCGTTATTCACAGTAATTCAGAGTAATGATTACGTCACTATACTAGATTTTGAGTACCTAACACTCATGGCAAATTTCAGGAAAATAATGGACTAAAAGCTCTGAATGTCCACATGACCTGGTCTTGCTTTTCTTGTTACAATTTAAAACACGATTTATGGGGGAAATCTTGGTTAAAAATTTTTTAGCTTCTAATTATTCAAGTATATTGGTTACCCAAAAGACAGATATAGATCGATTTGATCCACAACTAAAAATACAAGTGTATTGACACTTTCGTCATCCATTAAAGATCTCCGAACCAAAAAATATTTACTAGTATCGGAAACCAAAAAAGACACAACAACCTGCGGTAAGTTATGTTATATTCATAAGTACACATGTAAACAAAATTATTTCTACAAATGGAAAGCCTGTTAATGCTCACATTACTCATTACAAAAACTTTAGTTTAATCGACATGAACATTACATTACACAAAATGTGTGGCCATCTTGAATTTAGGATCTGCGCCAAATTCTTAAAATTTATACAGTATCACAAATATAGAGCTACACATAGAGCTACAAATAACTCGTTTGGTCCAAGATTGTCAAATGACTTCTTTTTTTTGGAGTTATTTCTCTTGAATGACAATTTTTGAAATATCAGTTTTCCCCTTTTAAATAAAAAAAATTATAGCAGCAAAAGTAAAAGTGTAAATAGCACAAATAATCAGGCAATGTATGTTACAGCAGCAAATAATCCCCTTTTCATTACATTTATAAGCACCATTTTTTCAGTTTAAATGCCCTTTTAAGTCGATCAGAACTGAGAATGTTTATGTTGCTGTGATAGTTAAGAAATAACAAAATAGTCTGAGAATTGATTTGAGTTTTGTTTTGAGAAATCAAGACCTAATCATGAATTAATTTTTAACTAATCAAAAGTTTACTCTAACTGTAAAACTATTAAATGCTGCCTGTAAATTAAAGTGTAGAATAATGTCAATCTTACAAGATAGTGAACACAGTTTTCTAAAAGTTTGAAAATACAAGATTGTCCTATTGTAAAGAATTGCTTACGTGTTTCTTAATCAAACTACACCGAGACAGTTAACAAGAGACCATAAAAACAACGATTAATTGTAGTTATGAATACACTATATTATTTTCTGAACATTTAGGTCTGTGTGGACTATGGGTGTTAGTGTACTAGAAATGTAAGTGGATTATAAATCTATGTGGAAAATAAGTCTGTATGGACCATAGGTCTGTGTGGACTATGGGTTGTATGGACTAGAGATCCGTGTGGACTACAAGTTTGGGTGAACTATGGGTCTATGTGGGCAACAGGTCTGGCTGTATGATTGCTATTAGGTTTCAGTGTCATGATTTCATAACTCTACAGGTGACAGTTTATGATCCTCATATTTTTTAACAAAGGGCACGATACACCAATTAAATTCATTTGATAATGTGTCATGAGTCATGCTTTGTTTGTAAAAGCCGTTTATATGCTTCATGTCCCAAATTTATATCAGTTTTGAGTCAAAATTTAGTGATCTTTTCTATTGCTAGAAGGTTTTAAAGAGGGAGAAGTGTAAAGAGGGGAGGGAGAAAGAAGCAAAGGGGAGGGAGAAAGGAGTAGAGGGGAGGGAGAAAGGAGCTGTGGGGAGGGAGAAAGAGAAAGGTACCTCCTGTCCTCCTCCTCGGTAAAACGTTACAGATGACGTAGAATCATTCTTTGCATTTCTCAATGAAACCGGTAGCGATAAAGAGCACGCGCTTCCTTGACGACTTTTAAAGTAAACAAACAACACGGAGTAATTAAAATCAACAAAAATAATATGTGCACGTTTTAAATCAGGAGCCCGTCTTTTTTAAATGAAAAAAATGTAAATATAAAAACTGAATGCATTATTTTGAAGTTTCATTGACGTAATTCATGAAAGCGTTGACTCAAGCACATTTTCATCATGAAGCACTCGCGATAGGGCTTCATTGAAAATGATCCGGTCAACGCTTTCATACGTCAATGAAACTTCAAAAGAATGCATTCAATTTTTTTATTAATTTTGCTGTTCAAAATGCCTCACAAAATGCAAAGTATGAATTTTATACTTCAAAATTATTGTCTTCCTTTGAATTGTATGTTCATGTGTGAAAAACAGTTTAGTTCCTGTGTTTTTTTAAGTGAGGATTATATTTTGAAGCTTGTTTTTTTGTGTTGCATGATCTACACACACTGATCTACTCTGTAGATATCGTTAATTGTGCACAGTTAATTTGGAAAGATGAAGAAAAACAATTAATGATTTATTAAGTAAGCACATATCTTTTTATCAGCTGGTTATGGATAACTAAAAAATCTTATCTAAAACATAGTTTTATGGATTTCAACAACAATAGCACCCCTTGTATTAACACGGCATGAAATCACTGTCTCTGACCTACATGTATCTTTGAACCAGAAAATTTATGTTTGTTTGTTTAAATGGTGTTTCAGTGCCACTTTCAGCCATTTTTAAACTATCTCATTGAGTACAGTTTTTATTGGTGAAGGATGCTGGAGTATCTGACCTTTGGTAGGGAAACGTGTAATCCTTGTCAACTTCAATAGAAGTTGAGCACTGTCCACATTGAAAGTCTAATCTTCAAACTAAGTGTTCCAGAAAATTTACAGGTGTGACATTAGTTCCATCCGCAATAATGACAGCGGTCTCTATTACTGTACTATTTGTTTTCCCCTAATCAAAAATCGCCCTCCTTACACAAATCGCTAATTTCTTTGGTCTTAATGGAATTCTTTATGTTTAAAGTTGTTAATCGTTTTTATTATTTTTTTTTAGGAAAAGACTTAGACACGACAAAAACAATTTCAACTTTTTAGCTCACCTGAACCGAAAAACCATGTGAGCTTTTGCCATCATTTGGCGTCCGTCGTCCGTCGTCTGGTGTCCGTCGTCTGTCGTAAACTTAAAAAAAATCTTCTTCTCTGAACCACTGAACCAAATTTTATTTACAAACTTGGCAATAATCATCCTTACGGTTCCTAGTTTTAAATTGGTACCCAGGGTGCGGATCAACAGACAAAGTTGGCCGCTGTTACTAAAATAGAAAATAGGTGTCAACCGACATTTTTGTTTAATCTCTCAAAATTATTTATAATAGCTAAAGAGAAAACCGTGACTTCAAATTGATCAGCATATTAAGGTCTACAATAGTTGCTATTAGTGTGAAGTTGTGTAAAGGCCTTGGGAGTTATTGCTCTTTAATGACGATTTTTGACAAAAACGTTTGGTATTTACAATATAACTTTAAAAGTATAAGAGCTACCGTACAACTGTAAATGTAAAAATGATCAGCAATTTAAGTCCTACAACTTACTTAATTGGTCCGAAATCGTCATGACTCCTTATATGAGTTATTGCCCTTAAACGGCAATTTTTATGCAATTTTCCCGTTTTTGTCCTGTAACATAAAATTATAACAGCTAGAGTGTAAATATAAATTGCAAAAATGATCAGAAATAAAAGTTCTACAATTCACTTTATTGGTTTGATATTGTCAGATTAAGCCTTATAGGAGTTATTGCCCTTAAAAGACAATTTTTTTTATCAAAATTTCCGTTTTTTGTTCTGTAACTAAAAATTTTAACAGCTAGATTAAACTATAAATGGAAAAAATGATCAGCAATACAATCCCTTAATAGGTCTGAAATTGTAAGATGCTTCCTTGTATGAGGAATTGACCTTGAATGACAATATTTTTATGAAATTTTCCATTTTTGTCCTGTAACTTAAAATCTTTAACAGCTAGAGTGAAACTATGAATAAAATAAATTATCAGCAATAAAAGATCTACAATTCCATAATGGATTTGAAATTGTCAGATGACTACTCATAGGAGTTATAACCCTTTAATAAAATTTTCGGTTGCATTTTAGCGTAACTGAAACTGTAAAGCAAGGCGTACAAATAATTGCTTCGTCCAAAATTGCAAGATGAATCTTTATAGAAATTATAGCCATTAATTGCGAATGTGGACAAATAATCAGTTTTTGTGTTATAAATTAGTCTATAACACCTAGATTAAACTGTAAATTTACTTAATTACCCCAAAGGACAAGGCCTACAAATCATGTGTGTTCAAAAGTTGTCTGATCGCACCTTATAGGAGGTATTGTACTAAAAAAATTTTTTCAAGAAATGTTTATTTTTTGCACAGTAACTTAAAAGCTGTAACAACTAGACTGAAACTGTAAATTGCAAAAATTTAAATTTATACACCTCGCCATAAGTTAAGCAACCCCTACAATTTTTTCTAATTAATTCACAAATCTGAATGAATATTAACTTTCTGCTATTTATGTACTAAAGCCATCATTCGAGCACGGAAAGTTACTTTAATTAACTCCTCGGGTAAATTTTAAAATAGCAAAACCAGTTTGTCATACGATAGTCGAGCACGCCTAAAAGCCTTGTTTTCCTTAACGATTAAGTGTTAACCCCCTGGCCTTTTTCGACTTCATCTTTACATTTTTACAATGCCTAGACGGACATTGAGTGAAGCTGAGAATAGGCAGATCGTTGGAATGTGTAATACAGAGCTTGCGTCAGAAAGCACAACCCTTTGCATTCACTTAAGTAATGTATCCCGGGTACTGAAACGTCATCAAGATGATGAAACTATCCAGGAACGTCCTAGGTCAGGTCGACCACTAAAAACATCTGAAAAGGAGGATAGAGCACTGGTTCATGTAGCCAAACGCCAACCGTTTGACATTGTAAGATATTATGGTGATGATTGGAATATTGCAACCAAAGTCGCCGTTCTAACAGTTAACAGGCACCCAAACAATTCAGAGCTCGTCGTCCCTTGAAACGTCCACTGTTGACACAGAGACATCACCAAGCAAGTTTAGAGTGGCCAAGATATCACTGCATTTGGAATATTCGAAGCTGGCGACGAGTACACTGGACCGACGAAGGCAGATTCCTCTTTGTCTTATTGATGGGCGCATGCGCGTTTGGAGACAACGAGGCACTGCTTACAACTGGAAGAACATCCTAGGCACTACAGCGTTTGGCGGTGGCGGTGTTAAACTGTGGGGAGGCTTTTCATACGACTGTAAACTGAATCTGTATGTGGTTGATGGGACAATAACAGGGCAGAAATATCGAAATGACGCCATTAACGCTATTATTGTGCCACATTTTGACAATCATGCACTTGGTAACAGACCCATCTTTATGAATGACAACGCAAGACCTCACCGAGGTGCTATTGTACGTGATGTTATTGAAAGGGAAGCTATTAAGCATCTTCCATGGCCATCTATGTCACCCGATATGAATTCAATTGAATATTTGTAGGGTTTCATTGGCCGTACAACCAATAACAGAGCAAGTGCGTGTCAAAATATCCAAAAACTACTTGTTGCCATTCAAAATCAATGGCAGAATTTATGACATGCTACACATCGTCGTTTAGTCAACAGCATGAGGAGGAGAGTTAATGAACTGTACCGGAAGCGTGGTGGTTACACGACTTACTGAGTATTTTTGCGTTTAACGCATTTCAAAGTGACTTTTCTTTCAACGAACGTTGACCTGTGATGATGTGTTTACTTAAGTTCATGAAATTGAAGTATGCAATTAAACTTATTTTTTTACTAATGAAAGTTATATTTGCACTGCTTTTTTTATATCTGCTTTAAACCTTTTTTCATCAATCAATAAGTAAAGCGACTGTAAACATATTGTTTGTATGTTTTATTTGTCATTAATGTTCAATAAATTGTCATTTCTTTAAAGAATATTAAAATATATAAAATCTGAAATGAATCCCTGGAAATAAATAGTGTGTTGCTTAACTTATGGCGAGGTGTATATAAAATTGCACCTACGTTTTAAATGATGAGTTAGGTAGTACAATTGATTGATGTCAACCTTACCAGATACATGTAATAAACAGTGATTCTATATACCAGAGTTCGTGCTTTCTCGTTAAAAACTCGTTAAAATATAAGACACTCGAACACCTTGGTGATAACTAGATATCAGTGAGATGGTATCCATCTCTGTCAAGGTCAAAGCTCATCAACCATGGTATGGGACACATCGCCTTGATATTATCTACCCACATTTCAAATATCAAAAGCCTATGTCAAAACAAAAAAAGTTACAACCCGAGCATAAATTTGTCATTCAAAACGCAGTAATGTCACCTTAAGGTCAAAGTTCAAGGTCAAAGGTGATACACCACGGTATGCGATAACATTGCCTTAATATTATCTACCCACATTTAAAAAATCAAAAGCCTACCTCAAAAGATAAAAAAAATTTACAGACCGGACACGATTAGTTTTGGTCGGACGGATGGTGTCTTATAATTATAGGTCCCCTCAATTTACGTAATTTAGTGATATTGATTTATTATGATAAATTAATGACTTAGATATAGGCCGCTATCAGGATTTCTCAACCAGCCGCCAGGGGAGATATATATACATTTTTGAGTGTTGACAAATCCTGTTAGGGACCGTATATCAAAGTCAGTAATTGTTTTATTAGACGAATAAAATCACCACCTTCCTTCATCAGAAAAACAGAGGATGATTACATTTTGTAATTGTTGTAATGCTGGTTACTCTTATTATTTTCTGTTAAAACTGGATTTTGATATTGATTTACTGATAATCCTGAAATTCCAGTTTTATCACAATTCAAATATTGAAAAGAGTATAAATAAATTAATAATTTTATTCTTACATTTTACAACAGTATATTTTATAATTACAGATGATTCAATGACCACTAAAACTAAAATGTATAGCTACGTTGGAACAGTCATGAAAAACAGGCATGAACTGGTCTAAACCAGGTGCATATTAGATTTCGCTTGACTGCTGTGCAACGGAATCTTGCAGCAGACAATAATTTCCATATTTTAATTTGATTTTTGCACTGTTTTATCGTGACTCAAAAGTGTTTTAGACCAATCAAACACACTCAAAATTCTGCATGTAATAATAGTCTTTAAATCAAGCCTTACTAGTCACAGCTGAATTTAAATGTTTGTCCATATAATAGATTCACACTACATTTACAATGATACCAGTAAACAGTCCAATTAATTTTAACAAACTTGTTTTTTTACACATAATTTGAAATCATACTAAGTAGTTTAGCTCCACACTGTGCCGATTTTGCCGCTTCATGAAAGCTTTTGATTAGGTCAGTTCCGTTCTGAATTGCTGAATCCGACAATCGCCATGTATCTAACATTCTCAATGTTTGTTTAACTACCCCAGCTTGGCTAGTAGTAATTTTGTTAACATCTTCATTCGAAAATCCCAATTTCTTCGCCATAGCCTGCCAATCTCTAGCTATAACATAAGCCATTTTTTCCAGGTTGTCATTAGAAAGAAGTCCTATACAAATAATATACGAATTTTAGTTCTGTAATAAAACGCTTTAATGTTTAAATACATACATGTAAAACATATTTAGAAAGTGTTGCATAATTGAATGTTTATTTATTTGTGTTTTAATACACAAAAATAACTATAATTATTACAATTCTAAAAACACAAGACACTCAAGTTTTTTCCAATCATCCTTTTAAATGTATGAAGTAAAAGACTTGACTAATATTTACAATAAATGGTTAAGCCATGAGGTAAAGGGAGATAATGAAAACTCAGAATATGCATGCGATCGACACCATAAAGAACTCGGACAATGCTCTTATATTTGATATCTAAGAAGTGTACAATCTTTATTACAATGATCGGCGAATTTGTTCATATTTTTAATATATAAACTTTAAGTTAAATCATATCTATATTTGTTGTACATTCAGTCATTACCAACTCAAACACAGTTTACAATAGAAATGTAAAATACTAAGTTCTCTTTGGAATTTGGCATACTTGTATAAATAGTTGTACAGCCAAACTCATTCCAAATAAAAACGTTATTAAAAAAGGCATTGTGATATGCTGTGCCATCACTCGATGCTATATTTGTCGAATTTGGTTGGTGCATACTGTAACAGCCAATTGTAGACTACGACCCGGAAATCGATTTGAGGTTAAAAGAGTATTCAAGGACCATAAAAACAATCCTATCAAATTACACATTACGATATAGAAACCATGTCAGTCATATCGCTCAAAATAGATTTATTGACTTTACTTCTCATATGTGCATAATATTTTAGCTCTTTCTTTCTACTACAGTAATCACTAACTTATTGAGTCTACATGGAAAAAACCCTCCAAAATAGCAGGACAAATTTATACTCAAAATAAACTTCATTCTAACCTAATAAAATCGACGTATTGAGTTAGTTCCTCGTTACAAGGTATGTTCGAGGTTTCATATCCGGTTGTTCTTAATGAAAGTAATCATGAATTTATACAAAAAAGTTAAACAAAGAAAAAACGGTATCTGTCGAATAGTACTCGTGTCTACGCGCATAATCACACATTTTTTGCTTACCCTTAGCGGGATTCGAACTCATACCGTTGTGACACTGTGGCACACATTCGCATCATTGTGTCCAGCGGTCTAGGCCCCTCGGCCAAATCTGCTATATAAAAAATATAGCTTCATTAACCGAGGTGAATCCCAAACATAGACATTGTACATGTGCCCTAGCATGTGACGATTGAATTTTCTTACGTATTATTCTGACAGTAATCTCATTCATGTTTGTTTGTTTGTTTGCATATTGTTTAATGCCACTTTCAGCAATTTTTCAGCTATATCATGGCGTCCGGTTTTTATTGGGGGAGGAAGCCGGAATATCCGGAGAGAACCCCCGACCTGCGGTAGGGTAATCTAATTCAGCATGTTCGTATATATTATATAGAATGACAAAGTTACTTGTCATACAGTCACAGTAAGTAAAATATATAAAAACGTCCTAGTATTGTGAAAACCATATAATATATCTATCCAGCGGATTTCTGAAGCATCAGAAATTCAGGGTTAATATCAAATATTTATATATACGTCCACAAATTAGGTCCAACACTATTAGAATTAGATTTAAATACTGTCAAATTTTGTGCTTACGCTCAGCGGGATTCGAACTCACACCGTTGTGATACTGTGGCACCCATTCGCCTGCATTATGTCAAGTTTTGTATATATATACAAGGTTTATTAGTTTCTAATTTGCGCTGTATTATTGGATTACATAAATAAATAAAAAAATTTAGATAACCACATACACGATATTTGTACAGTACTAATGGTGTTTTAGTTTTGAATGAACTATGACTACTTACGAATGGAAACCATGATACACGCAGAAATGAATTATACATACAATAGTTGCTTGACTGCACAAGGGAGAGTGGTATTGCATGAAACATTGATAATGCCCGAGCCAAAGGCTCGGGCATTATGAATGTTAAAGGCAATACCACCCTCTCGAGTGCTGTCAAGTATCATGACAATGCCAGCTATATAAGCAACTATTATATTTATTTAATTGAAGAATTAAGAAACCATGTGTTTAAGACTGTATTATGTATTGGTAGCTGCTTGCTGTAGGATTAGGCTATACACAGTTAGTTTTCTAAACTTTATGACATTTTTTCCTAACTTGGGTTGTACATGTACATATATTTTTTATAAATTTAAAATAAACAGTTGCATGTTGCTTGTTACTGGAGGGGGCATTACCACGACGTGATAACCAGCTGACCTTGTTTTATCCAATCGAAACAAACATAATTTTACTGATATAAAATAACATACAATATTACACTTATGTCGACAATACCTTTTCCAGGCAGGTATGGCTTAATAAACTGCCGTGCCTCAGCCTCGAGGTTCTGGTCATGATGTGATGTAATGATTTTTTCGATCTACAAAATAATTATTTACTATTACCACCTAAATACAATAAGATGAATCAATCTCTGCGTAAATAATGAGCAAAAAAAAACTATCAGATGATTATTGTCGTTTCTGTTTTAAACGAGATATGCTTACTTTTCTTCCGACATTTTTAAAAACATGGTGCAATATGAACTCGATGACAGACAGAGACTGTTAGGGAATTGCACCTTTCATTTTCATTCGTAGTTTTCTCTATCGACACCCAACAACTCAGATAATGTACAAAAAATAGTAAAACCTGAAAATTATAACAGTTAAAGGAACAATTTGAGATGTTGCAATTTTTAAAGCTACATATTGTATGCCATAAAAAGATCTAAATTTGTCCATGCCGAAGTGTCTATGTTAATCTTTATTAACATAAACGCAGGTGTAATCTTGACAAAGTGAAGATTTATATGTCTCATAAAAATATTTCTGACAGTTTATAGCGCTTTCTCCTTTAATTTGCAATCTGGGGCCAGTCGTTCAAAAGTTTCGTTTAAGTTAGCGACGATTAAGTTAACAACTCGTTAAATAATTAACAAAGTCGTTAGTTAATTTTTCGTTAAATTTTGTTGTTCAAAAACATTAAACGAGAAAATTAGCTAACACCAAAGAGAACCTGCTAACGACTCTTTGTTAATTATGTTTACCCATAATGCATTGCAATAATTGTACTTTCTGTCCAAAAAATATGGCTTAAGTTACCCAGGAGAAGGCTTCAAGAGACAGGAAATTGAATTTCAGTGCAGCTGAAACTCTTTTAATTAGTGAGAGGGCGACAAAAAATTGAGTTTGACTGATGAAATCTGGAGGAATAGACTAGACGTTCACCACAGTAGGATAAGGGAAGCTAGTGTGCCACTAGAAACACCAAGGACACAGGATGCTGAAATTGAAGAGGCATGGACTGTCCCTATCCTAACCAGTGCACAAAGTAATAAAAAGTACATTTGTAACTTTGGTTTTAAGAATACATGCTTATTTTTCAATAAAATTACCCACAACATATAGAGTTATATTTACATCACATATCTTTCATCAATATTATAGATTTCTACTGGTTTAAACCGTTACAGTCGACGTAGAATCATTCTGTGCATTTTCAATGAAACTGGCTTGCCCTTCAGTGAAAATGTGCTTTGGCCAATGCTGTCATACGTCAATGAAACTTTTAAAGAATGCATTAAATTTCTAATTGACATGTTCTGAATATAGCTTTTTTCAGGAAGTGAAAGTTAAACAAATTTGTCAGATTAAGCCATGACTTGATTGCATACATTTTAATGTTTTATTTTATTTAACTGAAAAATTACTTAAGTATTTTTTATCTATAACATGTATTATTAACTAAAACTTTAATTACAAAAATTCATAGCGTTTATTAAGTCCTAGTGATTTTCATGATTTCTTAATTACAGATCTGATGTTGTTCCACCACCTAGCAAGACAAGAAAAAACTGCAGAGGATATATATGCCTTACAATGTGCTGTTCTGGAAAAGGAACTGATAAAAAACAATTTACAGACACAGCTTCTTCAAAGAATTTTAGACAATTCCTTTGAAGATACTAATACTCTTGCTCTTTTCTCAGCACTACACTAAACTATAAATCAAGTAATACTAGTATCACTCAGCACTAAGGAAAATTTTCTACTTCTTAAAATTATTATTTATTTTATATATCAATATCTTTGTTGTTTGCAAATTGTGTCGTTATTGTTGTTTTTATCATGGTATAATAATGTTTAAAACAAGCAGAGCAAAGCTGTGATACTTTTTATTTTTAGGTGGTTATACATTCCTCATATAACTAATAATGATTTGTTATGCATTTCCTTAAAATAAAACTTCTGCATCTAATCAATGATAGACTTTTATTCATAAAGTATAATAATATAAAATCTTTATATCAATTTGTAAAATACATCTGTGTGATGTAGTCTCTTATTCTCCTTCCATCCTGAATGCCATGGTACTGTTCATTAATATTTTCAATAACAAGTTGCTCTGCATAAACATCTGGGTCATTCATTATTAGTGCTATGTTATGAAGAAATCCACAAGCTATAATTACACTGCAGGCTTTTGATGGTTTTATGCGAATCTGCAAAACAAACAATTAGGATCATTTGAGCAATTTCAGTGGGAGATAATTAAAATTATTATCAGCAGTTATGCAAATGGCATAATTTTTATGTTGTATCCAATATGAAAATATTTTTTAAACAAAACAAATAATGAATAAAAATTTACCTCTGAATGAAGAATATGAAATCTTCTTTTCCACCTCCCAAAGGTTCTCTCAATAACACATCGTGTTGTTGCATGAAGTCTGTTGTAACGCATCTGACTGTCTGTGGTGGCATTTGTATAGGGTGTCATTAAAAATGGCCTGCAGGGATAGCCACTGTCACCAAGAAGTATACCATGTTCTGGTGGGTTTTGTATACCTTCCAAGTATGTACAAACCTGAAAATAAAAAAAATATGAAACATTGCTAGCAAATAATTAAATGATAATTGATGTTGAGTGAAGTAAGTAACAGGTAAGTTTTCATGATTGCCTAATGAAAAAGATATTACACCTGGTATACATGGATTCAATGTATTAAAGTTAATTAGAGTAAGTTATATTTAAAATAATGTGATAAGTTGGTTTAACACCTGCAAATAGACTAAATACAAGTAGTATTAGTTGTATGTTACCTGGGAAGTACGAAATATGTGAGCATCGTTGGAACTGCCTCGCCGTGCTGCATTTATACCAGTGAATTTTCCTGAAAAAAATAATGTTTTAAGTTAATTATACAGTCTAATGAAATTATTTATGAAAAATTATAATTGTGTTGACATGTATATATGTGTACATTTGTGGATGTGCTGTTGCAGATTCAGGGGCCATTGAGGGTGGAGGGGCTGAGGGCTTATTCCCTAGTATATAAACTGTAGCTTTTTTTAAATGGATAGACAGATCATATTTTCTATCTTTCTTGTTTTTTGTTATTTTGCAATGTGCTTTTTATGAAGTTGGGAAAAGTTCAAAGTACAAACCATTTCCTAATAAAGAGGTCAGGTGGAGGTGGAAATAAAGGTATATTTGTATGCAAGTTATAATTATCTTTTAAAATATTATTTAGGCTTCCCCACCCACACAATTTGACGTGTAACATTGAAATAGACTATATTAATACATTGGCTCTCTAATAAAAGAGGAAGGGAGAATCCAGGAACAATTTTCATTGATATAAGTGTCAATTTACGTTGTGCATTACAAACAGCTTGCACATTTATAGAATGGTACCCTTTTCTGTTGACAAAGGATACTTCATCCACATGCGGTGCTGTTATTCTAAAACGTGTACCATCAACAGCACCTATCACATTAGGGAAACCACCCAACTTAAAAAAGTCTGCCTTCGTCACATTTCTGTTCATCTGCGTTACTGGCCATTTGATAAATTGGTCTTTCCTTCTGTACAATGCCTCAGTTGTTGCTTTAACCACTCTTGAAACAGTGCCTTTATCCAAACCTTATATAGAAAGGTATTTATTTTTACATGTATTTAATATACACACATCTTTAAAGATAATTTAATTGGTACAGGAAAAAAACATGTTCCTGTTGTACTATAGTATGTATCAAATTTTTCTTGTTTTTGTTTTTTTCTGTTTTTTTTATAGAGGGGGGGGGGATTAAACATGGTACAATTATTCATTATATAAATGACTAATAGTTAACACTATTTGTTTTTGTCATTGTGAGAGTAATGTGAATAATTTTACTGAAACTACTGTATGAAAAGAAATGTTTATGGGTTGAAGAAAAAAATTGTTTTGTGAAAAATGAACTTAGCAAAATTAATACAAAATATACTCTAAACTACACCATACCTAAAGTATCTCCAATAACTTGCAAAAAACTTCCACTGGCCAGGAATCAAAGTAATCATGACTTGTTGCTGGACAGTCAGGGCATGATTTCTGTTGGTGTTTCTTTGATGGACATCTTTAAGCATTTCTGACAGGAATAATATACTTCCGCGACCAAAGCGATATCTCTCCCTCAGTTTAGCATCAGAAAAATCAAGAGAACGTGCATCTTTATTTCTAAAATGCCTTTCCCTTTGCTGATGTGGAACATTAAACAGGGAAAAGGCTGCCATATTCAACAAGTCGTTAAATAAATAATCCTGGGTCAAAATGTAATTAAATTTAACGATAATATTAATAACATTTTAACGCAGGATATTTCTGAACAACATTTAACAATATCGTTAAATTTTAACGACTCGGTAACGAAACTTTAACGACTGCGTTAGTCTAACAACACGTTTGAACAACTGGCCCCAGAAATAACTGACAATAACTGAAAATCAAATAAATTAGTTTAATTTTCAGCTTAAAGCATTTAATTGTTGAAGTTCCATTTTTTTTATATAATTTTTGTAGCTGCAAAGTAGAAATAACATGTATTTTGTTAACAAATTAAGGTCTTTGTATTACCTTGTCGGTATCATATTGGGCAAGATGATTAGACCAGTACAAAATAAATGTCTCACATCTTTCTCGCTGTGGTGCGCCCTTTCTTTCTTCGTCTACGCGTTGTGTTATTTGATGATACATATGCTTATCACCATCAGTCAAATATCCAGCATGCTTAACCCATCTTGTTGAGTTAAAATTGTCTTTGGTCAGTTGCCATGAAATGAACTTTGCTAATGCTTTGACTAGAAAATAACTTTTATTAAACTCAATTATCTTTCAGATATATTATAATAGCATATTAACATGTACCAGTGAAGAACTCTGATTAACCCACGTTTCGTCTTTGGTTGCCAAGCAAATAAATGCTCTAGCCAGATTGTATTTTCTCAAACTAGCCACAAGTTTAAGAAGTATTGACGTGAATGTACTATCTCTGGTCAAAATATAAAAGAGAAAATCAAACAAATAAAGTATAAACTATTAAAAAGTATTACGCCTTCAAATAATGTCGCCTGGGACCATACTGGGGGGGGGGGGGTTTCCAAGTGCTCGACCCACAAAGATACGTAGCGCGTCACCTGGAGGCGAATAGAGAATGACATATTTGGAGACGCTCCTTGCATGATAAAGACCCCCTTTGTAGATTTAAAAAAAGAGTAAGTCCACTGTGTAGCCTCTACAAAAGGATAAATTTTCCGTCCTTACACAATGCTTCATACTTTTTCTTTGGCAGTCGAATTATGTTTCCGTTGGCCCACCCGTTTCCACATTAAATTTTATGGTATGTTACCTGGTACGTCCAATGTGAAAGGAAAATTGCCAATAATTTCTTCTAAAGGCTGAAATAAAGACCCGATAATTTAGTCGAGTAACATGACATCTTTAAATTAATTTAAAAATCAATTATATATTGAAAGAAATACGTGTGAAGTCATAGTTGTTAATGACATACATTAAATACTGTAAATAATATTTTATTATACAGCGTTAGTTATGAGACAAATATCAATATGATTACAAATTTGTTATGATTAAGTAGAAACGTACTTCACTGAGCAATGCTAAAAAGTATGTTTGTCTGAAATTTTAGATTCCAATTTCCAGCGGGATAGATAAAAGTATATAAAAATATCGAACTGAGTGTGAAAACAGTACTACCTTTGGGACATATAATATTAAAGATCCTTTTCGGGTAATTGATAGTCGACCAGGTAATACATTGTATGTCAGACTGCCGTGGTATTGTTCATCTTCGCCTTGGTCTCCTTTGTTTACAACTGATAGATTCCCAGAATGTCTGTCAAACGGAAGGTTTTTGTAAAATTTGAATTTTAATGAGGAATATTTGAATCTCTCTAAATATAAGTTTGGTTCTACTTTTATTTCTATTTCATCGCCGTCAACCACTCCAAACTCGGAACTTTCCGCTGGTCCGTCATTGTATCCCAATGCATCTAAGTGTTGTAAAGTGTCATGTAAATCTTCAGTCTTGACACACTGAATGATTACGTCGTGTGGATTTGCATGCTTCTGGCGACATATAACTGACACGTTAGTGACGCAGTTGAGGCTTTCAAGAATCTCTGCTGCTCTACAAATGTCCTCCTCTCTCATTCCGTCAGGTACCACGAGTCCAAGAACCCTGGAAGAATAATGTAAGAACAGTTACTACAAAACACAAAACGGTAAACAATAATGTTCCATAATATAAAATAAATCCTGTTTTAATATGACAATAACCGACTTAAGATCATTATATTAATAGATCCATTTGTTTTTTCGACATTTGGTATCATATGTTTAGTAATGAAATTTTCACTACATTTCTATAAACATTACGTAGTATGCTTAATACTAAAAAACTGCAGTCAATTTATTATAAGTAATTTGTTCTTGTGCAACAAAATTGGAGGAACAGTTCATTTCCGTGTGTAGCAATAATTCTTAGCTATAATTCTAAGTTGACTTATAATAAACCGTTATGTACTTACTGAAATTTATCGTGCCCTGAAGGCAATTTTAAGAATCTAGCCTTTGGGTGGTCTTCCAAAGCGTGTATTTGAACTATTTCCCACGATTGGCCTGTTACTTTTGAAACAATTCGGACCGTTCCTACTTTCTTTTCGAAATCTAAAAACATAATAGAAAAATGGCTAACACAATACATGTACTTAAGCAATTGTTTCCACGACTGAATTGCTTAAGTCACGGCGGTGAATGGTTTTTGGGGAAAACTGAGGATTCCAATCGTTAACAAAGACTCGCAAATACATATGGATATACCAGCTCATACGCAGACAAGTAAAAAGCTGACACATGCTATGCTCGAAATAAATCACGAGTAAGTTTAAAGTTAACATAAAAATGCAATATGTCTTGTTTCAGATGTTTTGCATTTGTAGCTCAATTTCGTCTCTTTCAGCAACAATGATAAATCCAAACTATGCCAAAACAAGAATCAGTCTAATCGAAGAAATTTTATTTCCCACGGGTAGTAATATATTTACAAGATTAATCAAATTTTATGTTATTCAACATAATCACACAAATGAATATTAACATTTACTATGATATTTATTTTACTGCTTATTATGAATATAATTATGATACCTGGATCAAAATCGCTGGCAAAGTTGTCCTCTGTTGTTTCTTTTACGTCTTTTCTAGAAAGATTTACTTGTGACTTAACGTCTAAGATACGATTTGCTACAACTGTTTGCGCTGATTTCAGGCAGTCGACAAACTTATCAAACTCTCCTTCGTTCGAGTCGTGCAGCTTACGCAAGATATGTCTGTTTTTATCTCCATGACTTTCTTTTGACTATAAAAAAAGTAATTACTTAAGTAAAATAATTAATTAAACTATATTTTAAAAGGTTTCGTTTGTACTTTAAATAATGCATAGTGTTGTCTTTTGTTGACTGTTTGTACAGTGTAACAGTTGTGCTCGCATTTTAATTGTGTATTCATAGTTAACAATTGAAGATTTAAAACCTTTATGGCATAGTTTTTATAGAGTATAACGTCTATGATAATAAACTTACGGCTTATAATAACTGAACATTTTCTATAGTCCTCATAATGAACTCAAACTCATTACTTAGTGAGATGCTTTTGTTGAACACATAACATTGCTGTCAAATATGATGATCTTATTGCAAAGGTTAGTTATTGTCATTCAAATATAATTTATTTCTAAAGTTTTCTTTTCAAGGTTTATGTCTGAAACTTCCTGATGATGTTAAGGGCTTCAAAGAAACAAAAATACCATAAGTTCATCAAGAAAGTCACTGTCAAAAATATCCGAGAGCACATTTTCGTCTGGATTCATGTGGTTCACTAACCATCTGCTGCATCTGTTAAGAGTTTCTTGGTTGACAGACTGATTCTTTTGCAACTTTTTGTCCACTAGAGTTATATAAATAAAGCAGAAAAACAATATTTTGTTAATTTATTGTAGTTCTTCTCCAGTTTTTATTGCGCTATTACAATGGAGTAAACTGTTAGAATCCATAATTGCCGGCAAGCAAATTGACACTCTTTGTTGAGTCCGAATTCCAGCAGATATTGAAACTTTCTCCTGACCCCGCATTGAAGCGCACCAGTCTGTCTTTAATACCCTTATGTGTCCCAAACAATAATAAAACAACTTGTTTCATATTTGCAATGTTGTTGAACTTGTTTGACCTCAAAAGTTAATAACAATAAGATCGACGATTGACATACATTTACAATATACCGTATAAGTGGTTTTTTTCGCGTGGGGAAAATTTAGCGTTTTTGTTAAAAAACTGTGTGAGTTTATTTTGGCGTAATGTAATTTTCGCGGTCCGTAATCATAATGAATAACTCTATCATTGGTCTAAATATTTCGCGAGTTTTTATTTTCGCGTCCCAACTTTTATCGCGAATATAGCGAAAATTATATCACCGCGAAAAAAACCACTTATACGGTATTTGGTGAATACTTAATGACTTACCGACCCACCCAAAGTCGTACATTTCTAAGTCAGAATCTTCCGCAATAGCGTTTTCACAGGAAATGTCTATGTATGACCCTGCTGTTTTTATGTTTTGCAACTCTATATATTTCTTTGAAGCATTTTTGATATCTTTATGTGTCCATGGTACTGCCTTTAACAAACAGAACAGCAAAAACATACTATCACACAAAATGATGTTTATATGTCACAACTACGTTATTACAGAATTTCATATCATATCTACAAATTTCTGACACATAAAATGAACAAATAATTGCTTACTTAGTAAGTATGTAAAATTATTAACGCAATCCTTAGCAGACTAGACTGAAAGTATAGTCTGTAACTCACTATAATTGTTAGAGTTTACATATGGCGCTCGTCATCTGCTTGTCACTGTTGTTTACACTATTTAAAAATGACATCATTGCTAAAGTAATGACGGTCAGGTCAGTCAGCCATGGACGCTGTTTTGATACTTGTATTAGTACAATGTGTATTTGTTACCTTGGTAGAGACACTTGTTTTTCCAGGAAAAGCTCTTGGTGGGAACTTCACCTTGATGTTTCTATCAACTTCAGGTTCAAATACTTTGCCACTTTCATCAACCTCAGTTTCGTCACGCTTATGTCTAGCCACAGCAACACACTGTATATTTTCTATTTTTTTAATTGGAATTTCTACGCCAACAAAACTGACACCCTAAGAACATAAAACATACAGTAACTGTTTAGTTTGTTTATTTATTGAGTTAATATATATTTTATGACACTACTTTTAATTTCCTTGTAGATATTAATAAGGTTTAGCTGTCAGTTTTGATTGTTTTTGTTTAAATGTTTTTTTACACTACTTTTAGCGATGTTTCAGCTATTTTATGGCGTCCGGTTTTTATTGGGGGCGGAAAGACGGAGTACCAGGAGAACACCTCCGACCTTCGGTAGGAAAACTGGCAACCTTTGTCAACAGAGAGAAGTCGAGTACACTCTACCCGCAGTGAGACTCGAACTCACAACCTCAGTGCTGACAGACCACATGATCAATAGTAGACGAACTATCTCAACCAACCACTCGGCACCGGGCCATCTATTAGTTAACCAAATACTATATGAACAAAATAACCTAGTTATGTAGTTCAACATTTTATTCGTATTAAAATATTTAATCAAGTCACACATTTTAATACAACTGAGTAACTAACAAATTATCCTCATCCGTAAGGCTGATATTTAATGATTGATTGTATGTTTGCTTAAGGTCCAGCAAGCATTATTTCTGTAAAATTCAGGACGAGAACAAAGGACACAACAAATCAACGGGAAAAGAACAGGGTAACGGGAAAAAATGTGACTGCCACTGGAAAAGTATAAAGAATTGGTAGGAGGCGGAAAATGTAGCCTTTTGTAGCGGCTGCAAGGGGCTTACTCTTACTCTTTTACGAAATCTAGAACGGGGTTTGTATAGAGTGTGGTAATCTGCAAACATGACACCCACTAGGGTCCAATACCAGGCTTTCTGTATTATGACCTCAAAACCCTTTACAAGAGGGCTTTCCTATCCGCCACCTGGAACGTTTTGGGCAGCTCTGTGGGTCGACCACTGGAAACCCACCCAGTATCATCGATAAATACTTAATGAGCTATTTATTTAAAAAAGATACAAAAAAGGTAATGTTATCGCATCCAGTTAGACATACGAATAAACCTTCCTAGTACAAGTGTTTTCACTTCTGACGATATTTAGCAATTTGTAGTCTGTATTTAACACCAAAATAAATTGAAAAACAAAGCTAAAATACATCTGCTATATTTTATTCGTTAATTCTGATAACTTATTATTATATACTGCAAAAGAGTTACCAATAATTTTGGAATTTGTACTTCAGGAAGAGCTTTTCCCGATCTCCATTTCTTGTCGTTAATTGCAAATTTCAATGTTGACACCAAAGTTTTGTCATGCGTCACAACTGGCACATATACTCTAATAGGCATCTAGTAATACAAAACATTAAACAAAAGCATTTAACAAAACCTGCAGTAAAGTCTTCAACTATGTACATTTAGTTAAATGTAATGATCGGTGATATAGATGTATAACATCTTTACTTAATGTTTTGTGTCCATTTTATCAGTGATAATTGACAGAAAATTTCTATGCAGTATGGGTTTTTACTAAATGTACACATAGACATATAGTAGACAATAGGAAATACACGAATAAATTTGATAATTAACATTATTTTTCGAAAAGGGAATTTAATCTTATCAGGTTCCAAGTTCGCAGAAATGTTCACCTTTTATTAAATGGGATTTTATTACTGTTTTATGCTTATTAAATAACATTCATAACGGACGTATCAAAAATAAACATATCGAGCAAATAGGATGAGTAGCTTTTTACAAACAAAACTAAAGTGGCAAACCAAATACAAACTTACAATACAATAAATATCTAGTAGACAGGGCATACAATCACCACAATTGACATAAGAATCAGTGAAAAACATAAAAGATAATACGGGACATAAAAAATTGGTTTGTAACAGTTGCTTCTACATTATGTTGACTGATTTAACCAGGTTAAAAGATCCCGAAACCTCCTAATATGCAGTAACGTCTATATGCCACCAATACAAAAAGGAATAAACAAACACAAGACAAACAACAAACAAATACAAATTTATAGAATTAAAAAAAATTGAAGCAAAAGTAAAAAGGATGAAAAAGAAGAGGCAAGATAGAAAGAAAATGATGGTCTAAACACAAAGCGTCTATAAAGTCTTAGTCAATGACACATGCCGCGGGTTATAGGAAAAACCATAAGGAGTAATTAAATCAACCAAGGGCAGAAATAAAAATATTAATTAGTTTACGATATAGTATAATTTTAATGGCCAATAAGATACAACGTAGCAAACGCCAGTCGGATTCAAAAGTTATATTGCTAATTATTGAATATAGATTTATTTTTATGCATATTTAAACGTTTGTCAAGATGAAAACGATTGTTTGCGCCAGGTGTATAACTAAACGTGTGAACAGAAAAACATAAGGTAAACAAACAGTGAAATTTTACCATACCTGAAACTTTCTGTTGTTATTTTTAGACTTAATTGTGATAAGTGATGATATGACTTGTTCATCGTTTGATTCAAGACATTTGCTCAAATCATCCTCATTATCAGAAGAGGTGCAGATCAATTCTTCTTTCGAAATCCCATCTGGCATAGCAAAGATAACACAGCATATCTCTTGATTAAATTTATTTCTCCTCGGATTATTATATCTGCAATACATACGATTCTTATATTTAGCATTTTATGAAGACATCTTGTGTTACAAAGTCACTTAAAATATTTTTGTTAATATAATGGTTCCAAGTTATTTATAAAATCGCTTTTAATATTTTAGGATAATTGAAAAAAAATTGATAAAATTATTTTCACGCTTTTCATCAAGAAAAAATACAAGACATAATTTGGAGCATCTTTCTAAAAGAAGCAAACATAACGTGTAATAGGTGTATCTTAATAATTTAGTTGCCGTTTAGCTGCATTTTGGTAAATGACGCTTCCGTTTTACTGCTCGTAGTGTATGTTATTTGTACAGTAAAAAATATAGTGTGTTCTGTGGCTGACCTAAGAAATACAGCATCTAGCATGGTCAATAAAAAGTGATTGTTATAATTACTCTAAATGTTTGTAAAAAATAGTTTAATAGACATTGACTCTTAGACGGGCAGCACACATAATATTAGTGCAACTCTTTCAGATGATCTCTATAAACCGCTTACGAAAGCCCTTGGCGTATGATTCATTTGATGACATTGTATATTATTTTACAACATGTTATATAAGAGTGACACAATACCGCAACTCATTTATGTTTTGTAGAAAACTATTTCTTTAATGTTATAGCAATTAAATTGAAACTCACTTATAATAATAAAGAGTAACACTGATATTATTTAGTTATTCATGAGATTGTTGGTTTAGAAAAACACTTGCATAAATGGAGGCCAGTTTTTCCAATCTCGTCGTTTTGCCTCTTCTTCTTGTTTTCGCCTCTTTTCTTCTGCTTCCTTTTTCTCACGTTCTTTTTGTCTGCGTTCAGCTTCTTCTTTTTCTAGCTTCTCCTTTTCTTTTTTTTCCCTCTCTTCTTCAATCCTTCTTTTCTCTTCTTCAACCGTTTCAAGACCGTCCCGCCATTTGCTGAGTTGACCCGATATTCCAGTTACTTCCGAAAACGATATATCAGCATTTATTTCGATTTTTAATACAAGGTCTTCAGTTTTTGCAATCATTGTCATTAGGTCTTGCTGCTGCTTTGCTAGTGCTTGCATTCTTTGAGTTTGCTCCACTTTCTTCTTATCAAAATCGGTCCTTGAAAATTTGGAAAATAGATTTATGGCGAAAAACGTCTTTATTTATGAAAACTATCCCCCACGAGAAAAAAAATTCATCACTGATAACGTCAACGGGTACAATGTTATTAAATTGTTCTTATAATATACGTGTTTTTAAGAAATATAATGAATAAAAAGAAAATATCTTAAGCTACACTACATATAGTTAATGTAATACATATCTATACCCCAAATATATTATAATGTTTACCCTTTTAGTGTATAAGGAACTCCTCCGGTACCTTCAACTAATTTAGCTGTAAATAAAAAAGTAGTTCGATATATTATTCTACCCAATTTGAAACCTATTGGACTTTTTAAACTTTAATTTTGGTTCTACGTTTTTTGTGAATTATGGTGAAACAATGCAAGTATGATAACTAGGAAAATATAATATGAATTGTGTGTAATAATGTTGTGAGCAGTAAAGTAACTCAGAATTACTTAAAAGTTACGATGGCACATAAAAGTCAAAATGATGTAAAGTGCGCATGAATGTCATTGTATAAAAAAAGTAAAAATTAGATAAATTTCAACAATTTTAATTTATCTCAAAATTTGAAAACCGAGAGAATAGGACATTGTTGGTATTTTTCACCAGTTTATAACCATTTTTAGACAAATTAATTCTTGTCATAACATTTAAGGTGAAAAAAGTATAAGAAGTATATTAAACAAATATATTTTAAAAGATAGCGCGAAGAAACGCCATCGCGACAAATAAAGGTAAGTAGCCATGGAAAACCACCCTGTTGATGATGAAACAACTATTTTACACCATTTTACTACGTGAGTTTTATTATAAATTAAGATTAAAAAAACTATTAGTGTTTATATATTCTACATTAATATGTGAAACTATCTAAAATGTGTTAAGACGAGCTCAAACATGTATATTAAAACAATGATGCAGTCATACCTGTATACAAGGTATCATCTTAAACCTAAAATTGTCGTAGAAGGTCATTAATTGTATTCAATTTGTAGTGAACCTATATTGTTTGAACCTACATTACAAGACCCAATGTCTTATAAAATAGCTTGTAATGAGTGCTTTGTTAATTCATGCACATATTTTCAAACCTTTCAAAAAATTGTTTTTCATCAGCTCTGCCATTTGCTCTCCGATCTTGATGCTGCATAGTTTAACTAATTGCCGGACCTTTCCTAGTTCATTTAAAATTTCCTCGGCATACACCGACACCTTTTTGATGTCTTCCTGGGTACCTGACATAGTATTACTAACTTGCGCTTCATATTGGTCGAATGATATTCCTGGATCGTTAGGATTTGGCAATGATTGTAAAGCACGCTTCTGCTCATGAAGTAGTCTTAAGGCAGGGACGTCCATTTTATTTTATAGCTTTGCTAACAATATGAAAAGTGAAGATAAATTTAAGCACAAAGTCATGATAATTCAATCACATTAAGACATAAAAAGGACATTAAAACACAATTCACATAAAAACAGTCATAGATTATAATTTGTAATAGTCGCACAAAAATTTTTATGGGATAGGCTTCAATCGGTTAAATGTGATACTTCACAATAAGTGAGAATTAAATGTCTAGAGTAATTTAATTTAAACAATGGCGAGTTTACTACTACGTTGAAATTAAATAACGAAAGATGATCATCAAATATTTATACAATACAATATATTTGCGGTTGCAGGTTCGAGTTTTTCTGCTGGCCGCTTGGTATGCTCGACTCCCACCGGAATTGATAATTTGCCAGTTTTCCTAGCGAAGGTCAGGGTTTTTCTCCGGTTTTCTCCACAGAAAAAAAACTGGACGCCATAGTACAGCTGTCAAAATTTGCTATAATATGCGTTAAACCCCAATCAAACTAAAAACGGCAGCTACTTTTAGACATTTATATTCGTTTATCTTACATTCAAGTTCTAACATGATCATGTTTTCTGTCTCATGCCCTCTTTTTTACACAAAATTCGTGTTAGAAATACACCTGGGTGTTTTTGGAAGTTTTGCACGTGAAATAGATAAATAAGGAGAATCAAAAGAGAAATAACCCTCACACTATTATTCCCCAAAGAATACATACCACGAGGCACATCAACAACTGCAAAATAATATAAAAATGAAATAATAAATTTAAAACTTACTGCTTACTGAGTCTAAGAGCATACAAACGGCATAAAGGGAGGTCACCCATTACGAAACCCAAACACTTGTTTTGTTATTACTTATATATTCGTACAAATAAAAACATACATAAATACTGAATGTGTTATCTCAATATTATTTAATAAAATAAAGTTAGTTCACTAAAAAATTCTAGCTAGGACCTATGAGTGGGTAGTTTAAATACTACTGTATATTTAAATAAATAAGTCTTTTGCGTACTGTACTTACATGTATTTGTTTAACACGTCAAACCGATAAAACAAACTAATAAAAATTTTAATATTAGAGTTCTTAATTTATAAAAATAAGAACAGATAATATATGGTAGGTTTGAAACAGCGTTATTTAAATTATTCAACATCTAGTTGTATGGTAAAATGACTAACTTACAAAATATTAGGACTGGACGGCTGTTTTTATTAAATGCGATCATCAATGTTTTTTTTTAATTTTTGTATCTTATGGTTTTCTTTTAGATAAAGAATACAGCTTAAGGCAAATTTTATTTTTCCAATGAAAGTTTTTAAATCACAAACATCAAACACCCCACTAATGAAAACAAAGATATATTTCTTGTTAGTTATTGATATGGGATTTTGTACTTGGAATTTTTTATTTTACCAACGCATCTTTAATTTATTCATAACTCGGCAGCTAAAATTTTGAAATTTTTATAAAGACAAAATAAATAAAACCAAAACAATAAACAAAAACTAAATAAAACCACACAAATGTATAATTTCAAAGAGATATACTTACTGTTTCGTTTTGTGAAGTATTAATATCTAATATCTTGTGCGTCTTACCCAGTTCTGGAAAACCAAGGAATGATTATACTTCCGCGTTGATTAATAGCATTAGGATTAGGTATTATTTGGGATTTAAACTTCAATGCTGGTTTCTTAACGGTATTTTTAAATTTATTTTTCCGTTTTATACTTAAAACTTCAATACGACAGTTTATATTATTCTTTTGAAAAGAGGGTCAAAGTATCGTTATCAATAAATATCCGTGTTAGTATTTTGACTTCGGAATTTTTAAAGCTTATTTATTTGGAATAGATATGAATCAACATGTGAAAAATTCAATTTAATTGTATTGTTGTTATTGAGTCCGTGAGAAATTTAATCCTTTTAAACATGTTGTATTTTTAAATGACTACTTGGTAATGTTAACATACAAAATAACAGGTATACAAAGATAAAGTTTTTTGGTAGCTAAATAATAGTATATGATTGTAGATATTTCCAGATCAGAATATTTTTATCAATATAATCTTCATTGTAGGCATAATGGCAATCAAGTTATACGTTCCTGTTGGAGGTACCCCTAGATATTGAAGTTAAAGCTGTCTTCAGATGACAGTAAAGTTGGTTTTATTTTAAAAGTGGGCCGAGGCATGCCATAATGCTCCACGTCAGCCGTATTGAGGCGTTAGTCCAAGATCCATACTCTTTAAAAGTGACAATTTCTGTGAAGCAAATGATTGTGAATGATCTGGAGTAAGCTATCTATTTGGCTCTTACGTTTTTATAACAAACAAATTCATTGACACAGTTTAGCTGAAATTACCTGAAATTTCTACAGCTGAAATATCGCTCTCTATATTTTTATGTGTTTGTTTGTTTAAGGTCAATTAAGGGAGGAAGCCGGAGCACCCAGAGAAAACCCCCGAACTTCGGGGTAAGAAAACTAGCAATTTTTGTCAATTAAGATTGCTCTGCCCGAAGTGAGTCTAGAACACTCAACTTCAGTGTTGATCAATAATAGACTAATAATTCACTGCCTTAACCACTCGGCCACCAAGGCCCCTACATGTTAATACCGGTAAATCAATCTTCCTGTATTGGACTTTCAATACAATGTGCGAATTATGAGTGGATAATAAACACGACGTGTTTAGAGTCATTCAATCCCTGTCATTATTACATGCCAATACGTCCTTCAAGTCAGAGTATTCACAAACACACGAAATGACATTGTATAACTTGCTGTTGAAATATAGTACTGTACTTTTTTTTATCATCAATGATTTTTATCTACCTTTTCACAGATATTGTCCAATATATTCCCTTTACATGATGGCATTTTATTTTTCCATGATTTTTACAATAAACTTTATTGTAATTTTTAGTTAAAAGAAAAGGAACATAAATGGACCGCAAACAGCTGGGTTTAGATCAAAGCAACAATAAAATGATTAACGAGAGCAGTAAACATATTCATTACATAAACGTGTTGAGTCTACATCGTATAAGCTTATCTCTCTTATCATCATAATTTTGAAATATTTCTGAGCGTTTTCAGAAAACGAATTATATTTAAAATATATACATTAATGTATTCAATTGTATGAGTTTGTTACACGAATTAAGGAGTTCATTTTTAATTGCAACCTGTTATGTATTCAATACCATAGTATGAACTCTACCAAAAAACACCCAGGTGTATTTCAAACACAAATTATGTATAAAAAAAGAGTGCATGAGACAGAAAACATGATCATCTTAGAACTTGAATGTAAGATAAATGAATATAAATTTCTCAAAGAAGCTGCCGATTTTTGTTTGATTGGGGTTAAACGCATATTGCAGCAAATTTTCGTCCAGTATTTTTTTTTTTGGTAGAGAAAGCCGACATTCAGTAGGGAAACTGGCAAATTATCAATTACGGTGGGAGTCGAGCATAAAAGGTGGCCAACAGTAAAGCTCGAACCTGCAATCGCAGTGTCGATATGCACGTAATCAATAGTAGATAACTAACTACCTTAATGACTCCGAGACCTGTTCACTGTGAACCACAGGAGGCAGTTGTTGCACTTTATTATGGGGACAGACGTCAGAATAAGAGATTTTTGCAAAGAGGTCAACACTTTCAATAGAGGAAGTGTTATGATGTGGTGTACAATATTGAACACCAGAAAAACCAATCTGGTGTAATTCCCAGCAACCTTAAAGATGTAATGTTTTGAAACCACGTGCTGCTTGTACTGAACGCCATCTTAATGGATGATTGTCAACACGACAATGTTCAGTCCAACCCAGTCTTTGCAACCGTTGGCTTTCTTGACAACAAGAACACAAAGTACCCCCTATTCTGTGCCGTCAAAGTCACTAATTACAAGAAAACATTAAATTTCATGATTTTGATCAACGCGTGCTACGCAGTCTTCAACCAACGCCACAAACACTGCAAGAACGGCGGCAAACTCTTGCACATAAATTCTGCAAGAATGTATGCCGAGTACAGGAGTCTATGGTGAAACGGGTCTACGTTGAGTAACAGTTTTAAAAGGCAAAAATCATACATTTATTGAAATGACCTCAACTGACTTACTAAATAATTTTTTTACATTTTCATTGTTCCTTAAAATTAGTGTAAATGCACAGGAACATTAAAGTCTCTTGACATGGTTTTGATACTACACATGCTGCTAGCAGTGTACCTCCCTAGGGACGATATTAAGGCACGACATTGATCAGCTGCAAACACCTGGTGCAACTGTTAACTTCCTGCAAACTTAACAATAACCCCATGCCGTGCAAATAACTGGATTAGAACTAACAAGGACATTTGTGATATGCAATAATTTATAGCTATATTTTGGCTCTGGTGTTTTATTGCAGGTGGAAACCCATTGCTGTGTAACAGGCTGTTGTGATACATTTTTATATTTTGTTGAACTTTAAAGTACAAATAAGCAGTGTGTTGTGATGTCTATTTATGTATTTCAACTAATGGGAGAGTAAAAGCAAACAGACAACCTTCCGATGGTTATGACAAACTATATTTAATTTACATCATTTTATAACATGAAGTGCCCATGAAAATAACTATGAAAATTCATTTAAGCATTAAAAACGAACGATGTGTATTCAGTGTCAATTAGAAGTTTTCTTCAGACAGAAACGACTGATATTGTTATGCTGCCAGCCCCCCCCCCCCCCCCCTCAACATTTTCTGCATCATCATACGAATTAAGGATGATGTGGATGTATATAAGCCTTATGAGTGTTTTATATTATTATGTTAAACTATACATACATTTGTTACTAAAAAGTTAATTTTTGAAGTGAAGCCGAGCAAAATGGAAGGTGAACGTATGAATTCAGCAATCGCCCTTTCTTATAGGGAATAGAGACCATTGTTAATAAATGTTTTGGTTGCTCTGTTATGATGGTAAGATTTAATGCAAAGAAGTTGACATTTCAAGTTATCACACGCATTATGAGGTCACATTTAATTCATAGAATGATCGCTGTCATATAGAATCATTGGTTATAACATTCATTATGACGTCAAAAAGTATAGTTCCGACAAAAGTACATCTTGTATCACATATATAGATGATACAAGATTTCGTATTACACGGGTTGTATCAATCGCTAGTTTTTTCAGATTTTGCCAAAATACATACTTAATTTTAGATAAATGAAAAATATAGTTTTCTAGTGTAAATCTATCTAGACAAATGGGACCGGACCGAGTGAGTTAATTCTGACAAACGCCTTCTATACGATTTAGTCAATGTGGTCGTGCCATGAGCCGTTGCTTGAGATATATATACCTAAGTGTTTGTGGCTAGATACTTCTTGCAGATTAACATTTTAGGCAACACAACATCCGCTGTCGCATTAACATCTACATTTAATCATCTAGTTTTTGTTTACGTTTATAGTCACCTTTGATTGGTCAAAAGGGTTTAAAACAGTAGATCAGTCAACAGTCCCTCTCGTCAATGCATTATCAGCGGACATTCTGCAGGTCATCTGCAACTACTTGCTAATGTTGACTCGGTACAATAGTTTAATATAGTTTGGTGCCGAACCTACATCTTATTTATTAAGTAACCGAGTCAGTGACGCAAACTTGTCTTAAAAGTTGTACGTTTAGCTCTTTTGATAAACAAAGCTACAAATTTATAGCATTTAAACTACTTTATCATTTGAAGCAGCTTCGAGATTATTGAACTGGGACCGGTTGGCGAATGGGAATACCTTCTCGTTGTTTGGGGGTGGGGGTGGGGTAGGGGTTGTCAGGTCATAATAAGGAAAACCTTGCCGCGGACCATAGTAGGTTACGTGTTTGGAGAGTGTCACGCTCTTTGCACGATTACAACTTCTTTTGTAGATTCCAAAATAGTAGGCTCATTGTAGCCGCTACGAAAGGCTAAATTATCCGCCCCTACAATTACTCAAGCAGTCAAACTGTTGTTTCATATGTCCCACCTTTTTTCTGTTGATTTATTGTTTGTGTAAAACTGTTTGGCTTTATTTTATTAGTAAGCTGCTGTTGTAAAGCATGTGATACACTGCTGATTTGCACCTAAACGTGTAATCACGTGTATTGAGGGACCAGCGGGTATTTTTAGATGGTTGATTACAATGTAGTTTTTCAGGTTTCTTATATGTGAAACCGCCTAATACCCAATACCAAAACAAAAATGCGTAAGATCCTGGGACATTATATCTCTTAAAATATAACTAATAATGATTACATTTCAAAAATCCGTTTATTTTATAACATTAACACATATTCACTTTTGTCTAAATTATCGACAATTATTTATCTATATACTAATGTGCGATATATATTGAAGTCAGGAAACACAGATCAAAATGTAAATAACAACATTAAATGATGTTTTTATCATACCACATGAACATTAATTACCGTATAGTATATGAATTACAGTAAAGTCAATTTCTATTGGTTATGTTCTAACATGTGATTTCAATTCATATTCCACTACATCACCACCAACTCTGCTCCAAAAGTCAGCATACATCTTGTGACAAATTTTTCACATGACATATGTTGACTTTTGGAGAGGTATATTTCACTACCACAACTAATTGTGGACAAATGGGTATTATCTTCAGATACGTTAAAGCAGTGTTTTTGTTAATTGTAAAATTGATGCCCTTTATTGTTTAAAAAATTTGTCTACAAACGAATTTGTCTTATTTACCAAAAATAACGAAACTATTTAATCGGTATAATAAAACGATTGATTACTGTTTATTGGTCAGTGGTAGGAAATAATGAACCCTCGACTTGGACTCTCACTGACCTGACCAGTATAGGTCTTGGAGTCCATTATTTCCTGCTTTTGACCACTAAAGCAGTAATTAATTGTATAGTGTAAATATTATTTGAAGAGTTTATTTATGGAATTTTAATCAACAAACAGATGACAGTTGCCTTGCGCGCCCTTATAGGTCGCAGATATTATGAGCTCCACTTTTGGCCAAATGTCAGGTAAATCAACAAGTACTGTTGTGAGAAAAGGTTCCCTGATGGTACCCTCGTTCTATCAAGCAGGTTTGAAAATAAACCGCACAATATGGCATGATCCTACGAAGATATTGACAAAATTTCAGTATGTATTATTAAGCATTGCCGAGCAAAATGAGACAAAATGGTTAATGACAGACATAAACAGACCTAAAACAGTATATCCTCGATCTCCTGTGGGGACATATACAGACTTAAAACAGTATATCCTCGATCTCCTGTGGGGAACGGGGTAAAATTATACAAATAAAAGACCCTCTTCTTTATGAATGACAATCACATATAAAAGTTTCCATTAAGATTAGGTACATATCTGAGTTGATTTTATTATAATTTACAGTAACGTTTGAATTAAAATAAGCAAACAGTCATATCGTATATGATGTATTCCTTTAACAATATTCTGGTCGAAATTGCAAAATTCGACTGCTAGTTATAAGGTTGATTGACTAGCTACATTTACCTTCTTTAAAGATACTCTATATGATAGACTTGCGTGGGGCAATGTTAAATTTGAACAATTTGAATAATGATATCTTTTTATTAGGGTACATGTAAGTATTTTTCAATTTTTTGTATTCATACTGCTGTAGAGCGTATTTATAAACAAAACACTTCAAACTTGAACTCTATATAGAATACTAAAATATATATGTAAAAATAACAATACTATTTAAACAAAATTTGAAATCATACTAAGCAGTTTAGCACCACATTGAGCTGATCTGGCTGTTTCATGCAAGCTTTTGATAAGATCGGTGCCTTTCTGAATTGCTGAATCCGACAATCGCCACATATCCAACATTCTTAACGTTTGTTTCAATTTTCCTGCGTACGTGCTTGTGATCTTGTTGACTTCATCATTAGAGAATCCCAATTTCGTTGCCATCACTTGCCAGTCGCTAGTTAGAGTTATAGCCATCATTTCTAAGTTGTCATTCGAAAGAAGTCCTATACGAATTGACAATGTAGAATTGTATGATAATTAAAACAGTATAACAAGGGTTTCTGATTTCTGATTGGACGAACATTTTAATTAACATATAATTTAAATTTGTGAAGACATACGAAGACATTTTAAATCTGACAATAAATTGATACCAAAGACGAGTCGCAAATTAGGCAATACGGAATTGTATAAAACTAGATATAAGTGAGATGGTATCCATCTCTGTTGGACTCCGCTGATCTTGAGATCAAAGTTCAAGGTCATCAATCTTGGTATGCGACACATTACCTTAATATTATCTACTCAATTACCGAGTATCAAAAGCCTAACTCAAAAGATTAAAAATGTCAGAGCTAGGACACGATTGGTTTTTGCAGGACGGTCGCACGAACGGACAGACTGATCACTATAGGGCGTTTAATTAATATAATAAATAGGGATTTTAAGTAAACAAACCTTTTCCATGAATGTATGGCTTGATGAACTGCCGTGCCTCAGACTCAAGAGGATGGTCATGATGGGATGTAATGATTTTGTCCACCTACAAAAATAACAAAAACAAAAATGATTATTACATTTACAGCAGGAAAATACCGAGATATAAATAAATTCCGGTAAATAACATGTGAAATAAATTCAGTTCTTCCACTCTATGGAAGTGACGTCACAATGCATGTCATTAAGACGTCGCTAGTAAACATTGACGCGAAAGAATTTTCAAAACAAAGTCCCTCCAAGTGTTTGATAATATATTAAATATTCAACAATGTTAAACATGTTAATCAATTGCGCAATGTAAATATAATAAAAATATGAACACAAGTGCAGTAGAACGCATCAGAGTAAACAAGTGCGCGGAACTTGTGATTATATAACTGCTAGACACGGGGAAAATAGCATTAATTTATTTCTTAACCTGCTTTCAAAATTATTCAATTAGATGTACTTGCATCAAATAATGCTATTGGGCCATCAGCGAACGCAACAATCTAGAACTTGTGGATTTTATTACCTTGTCGGTATCGTCTTGAACTTGATAATTAGCCCAGTACAAAATAAACACCTCGCATCTTTCTCGTTGTGGTGCTCCTTTTCTTTCTTTGTCAACGTATTGCACTATTTGATGGTAAATCTGCTTATCACCGTTCGTCAGATACCCAGCATGCTTAACCCATCGAGTTGAATTAAAGTTATCTTTTGTAAGTTGCCATGCAATAAACTTTGCTAACGCTTTTACTAAAATAAACATTAATTATATTTAAATCTTGCTGCCATCTCTCTATCCGGCTCTATAAAAGTTGTTTAAACATTTCCAAAGACTTAAATGAAATATATCTTGCCCTTAAGGAATTCAAGTTATGCTTACAAGGTAGTTAAAGGTTTCTCACTGGTTACTCCGGCCTACTCATTAATAAAAATCTTAGCACTATGATATAACTCAAAGCATTGCTCGTAAAACCTTACGAGAGCCAGAAAAAATTGATCGTTACCTTGTACATCCAGAGTGTAAGGGAAATTGCCGATCATATCTTCTACAGGCTATAAAATTTAAATAAAAATATGCTAGCATAATTATGTTTAATATCAACAGAACAAATGTCAAAGTTGGTATTGGCAAGTGTAGTTCATACACTATGAACCAAACTAAGGACTGACATTACCATACACAGTTCAAATTTGATTGATAGAAACTGATAGTTACTGTAAATGTACTGTTCACGATCTGTAAATCACTGTATACTATGCATACAGTTCTCGTCAGTCATTTACAATTTTTATCTTTTACTGATCGCTTCTGTCCTGAACTGAAACAGTTCATGACAGTTAAGTACAGTACTTTTGTAGGACTGAAAATAACTGTTAGTCACTGCATCAGATCATGTCAGTACTTTTAAATTTTTACCTGGATTTAGAATGACTGACATTCACTGTACCAGTCCTTGACAGTGATTATCAATATTTACCTGTATTTAGAATGACTGATAATCACTGTAGCAGTCCTTGTCAGCCATTATCAGTTCTTACCTTGATTTAGAATGACTGATGTTCACTGTAGCAGTCATTGTCAGTCATTATTAGTTCTTACCTTGGTTTAGTACGACTGATGTTCACTGAAGCAGTCCTTGACAGTCATCATCAGTTCTTACCTTGATTTAGTATGAGTGATGTTCACTAGCAGTCCTTGACAGATATCATACTTTCTCTTCTATACCGTTATATATATATTGTCATTTGTAAACAAAGACCAACAACGAAGACTTGATTAAATGAGAGTTTTAATGGATAAAAAAAGGAAATTTGTAAAATTAACCCCACAAGTCCATTTGTTTCCTAGTGCCAAAAATAGTTTCGTTTAAAATCATTGTTCGTCCTAATATTAACTCTTCTTTCTTCTCATTTCACATTTGAATTTACATACTGCGGCACAAATTTATTTGAACACGTTTTTACCAATGTTTGTAATAAACAAGGTGCGATAAATTACCGGCATAAGCAGCTACATAACGTTACACCTGTACATATTTTTAATAAATTCCACAGAGCAGCCCAGTGCATCCACCAGGTGGACAAGGGACGCCTTCTCGTTAGGGGTGGTCAGGTCATAATACGGAAACCCTGACCACGGACCACAGGGAGTAACATGTTTGGAGAGTGCCACGCTCCTTGCATGATCTAGACTTTTTTGTATATGTCAAAAAGAGTAGGCTCCTTGTGGCCGTTACAAAATCCCAAATTTTCCGGCCGCCGTACCTAAACCCCATACTTTTGCAGTGGCTTTTAAAATATTTGTTCTTTCGATCCAATTGTTTGTTAACATGTTCTCGTCCTGAATAAAGCTGAAATTATAATCGATTGATGTTAAGCAAATATCCAGTCAATCATTCAATCAAACATCATATCCTCTGGACCAACTTTATTGTTTGACATGCACCTTTTTGGATACCGAAATATATTTATTCCACTATACATTTTACTTTGTAAATTTCCTAGATTTGTGTAAGACTTTTGTTTTAAAATAACGGAGGTTTTAGTTGGGAGTTGCCTCTTTAAATAATTACAAAAGTTATAATTTCTGGAAGCATATTTTTTATACTCCTTATTTACAAATATATTTAAGACAAACTAAACAAATGTTGTAGTTTAATCCTAATAAATGTTTAAGGTGTGCAGTGGGTCATTATAGTATCGTGGTTTTATTTCAAAAATTTAATGACCAATTATATTTCCGACATGTTGATGCAAGTGAACACAGATAATTAAGTTCCAGCTGTGACAGGATGTTATTTACATCTTCATGTATATTGCATTTCTCCAGCAGTGTTATGTAACACCTGTGTTTATCTGTTTTTGTCTTTTCTGTACTTAACTTTACAAATTCAATCACAAACGAGAACTTAATGAATTGAATGGTTTGTTTGTTTTGTTGGTTTACATTTTTTTATTACACTAAAATGGATTGAAATTGTAGAGTCACTTCATAGTTTTTGTTTAACAAAATCATCTTTGTTTTTTATTGTCTATATGCATCAGTATGGTAAATAAGTGTGCATCGCCTAGGGAATATAGCGAATAAACCGGCTTTTCTCGTGTGTGTGTGTGGGGGGGGGGGGGGTGGGGGGTTGCAATACAAAGGTTTAAACAACGTAACACTGTAGTCACTGCAAACGCTTAAATAAAATAATCTTTGTTTTCTTTTTGTTTATATGCATCGGAAGGAAAACAAATTGTGTGCATCGCCACGGGAATATGCCGAGTGTAAACAATGACACGTTTTGTCAGTTAAGGAACACCTAGGTAATTGTGCGCAATCATCCTGAAGAAGGATTTACTAATTTTATAATAATAATAATATAGATTTGCAGTTATGAAAGTTTCTGGTAACATTAGAATGTTCGATCATCTCCGTTTTTGTAAATATCCGACCATTGTATTTACAGACAACGACAGGAGAATCGCCGACCCTGGTTAAGTAGAGTACAAACTTAAATTACAATCGAGTGCACCATTTCTTTTCATAATGGAAAGTCAAGTACAAAGCAATGCCTCCGCATGAAATTTAGTTAGAAAAACATTTCGGCAACTCATCCACTCTTGAAAAGTAACAATAATATACATGGATTCAAATGAGACGAAAATTGAAAACATGTAAAGATTTCAGTAATTCTTCTAATAAAAAAAAAACGCAAGTCATCTTTCCAAACAACAAAAATTTAACGCGTTGTTAATACACGTAACACGTTATTTACACTAAAGTTTACCATGACATTTTTTCGTCAAATTTTTAATGGCAGAAGAACCTATAGAACTAGTGATAGTTCATACCCACAACTTTTCGGCTATTTAAGTCGTAATATAGCTATTAGGTCCAGTAACTTGTTTTAACATTTAAGAGAAAATTTTTGCATGTATTTGTATAATTTCTTCACTGTCCTCTTGCTATTTTATTGAAACAGACATTCGGTGTGTTTTGTATTTCTATGATATATTTTTATCAATTTTAATATAAATTAAAAAGAAATTAAATACGCAGGAGACCTTTGTATCTTTATGCACTAGAAAGTGATTTTTATTGCGTATAAAATTGGTTTTCGATTTTAAATATCTGACAGGTGTTTGAAAATGTGACGTGTACATGTAGCTACCTGGGGTGCAAAGGTAAACTAGAGATGTTGATTGTTAATTTGTTTATTGCAATAACCACACAACGATGATAAGATGTTACTTTGAAGTGATTTTATTTAAGTTTTATAACAAATTTATATCTTGATAATTACTTTTAATTCAGAGTAACTGTGTAGGATCATATTAGATTGAAGAAAAGGTGTTGGAGATACATGTATTTCTTGAGATTAATAGTAAAACTTCATCTGTTGGAGAAGACAATTTAAAAAACGTCCGATGTTCACAAAAAAAATATATTTCGTATATATTTCATCATTTTGATAAAATTACAGGACATTCTAGTTAATATTCTGGATAAAAGTTATAATTTCAAATCAATTAGGATGCAAACGGTCATATTTAAAATACTAAAAACATATACCAAGTTGTGGTTAATTACCAATAAACATAGATTAACAAATAAAATGTCTCCCTTTTTAGAAAAAAACATGCATGTACACATGTATTTATCCCATCGGCTTAAACTCGTACATTACATAGGTATAAACTTATTATGTAGTTGTTAATGTTTTTTGTATCTGTATCTTCTGCTATAAATATTTTATCCATAATGCGTATATACATTTATAACAAAAGGCGGATGTATATATGTTTAGTGTTCAGGGGCGTGCGTGGCTGAATGGTTAAGGTAGTGCGTCTACTATTAATCACGTGGTCTGTCCATACTGAGGTTGCGGGTTTCATTCTGCGGACTGGGTGCGCTCGACTCCAATCTAAATTGACAATGATTGCCAGTTTTCCTACCGAAGTTCGGGAGTTTTTTCCTGGTACTCTGGCTTCTTCCACAAATATAAAAACTTGACACCATGATATAGCTGAAATATTACTGAAAGTGGGGTTATATCATTCAAACAAACAAAAACAAACTATTCAGTGTTATATTTTATTATATATTTCAATTCATCTTATACATATATAAACTGCCCATATATGAACATGTTCACAATGACTAGGTCAGTAAAAAAGCTCATGAAAGAGATTTACTTTGCTTATAACCGCACCAACATTGAACAAACTTCTTTTTATTTTCCCGATGAACTCATATTGACTTGAAGGGGCCTCGGTGTGGTCTGTCAATACTGAGATTTCCGATTCGAATCTCACTGCGGGAATGTGCTCTTGACTCCAGTCTTAATTGACAGGGATTGCCAGTTTTCCTGCCGAAGCTCCGGGGTTTTCTACGGCTTCCTCCCCCCCCCCCCCCCCATCTCCAAATAAAAACTGGACGCATTGATATAGCTGAAAAATTGCCGAAAGTGGTGTTAACCATTCAAACAAACATATCGACTTGAAACAATGTTGTGACTTTAAAAAAAACCTTTAATGCAATATTATAGTGTTAATGTTTATATGAAAAGCTGACATACTTTGATGGATTTTGCATCACCTTTTAAAAAACATATTTTGCAATGCTAAAATAAAAAAAGCTCAAATATCAGTTATTCTAAATCAAGGTAGGAACTGATGATGACTGTCAAGGACTGCTTCAGTGAACATCAGTCGTACTAAATCAAGGTAAGAACTGATAATGTCTGACAATAACTGCTACAGTGAACATCAGTCATTCTTAATCAAGGTAAGAACTGATAATGGCTGACAAAGACTGCTACAGTGATTATCAGTCATTCTAAATACAGGTAAATATTGATAATCACTGTCAAGGACTGGTACAGTGAATGTCAGTCATTCTAAATCCAGGTAAAAATTTAAAAGTACTGACACGATCTGATGCAGTGACTAACAGTTATTTTCAGTCCTACAAAAGTACTGTACTTAACTGTCATGAACTGTTTCAGTTCAGGACAGAAGCGATCAGTAAAAGATAAAAATTGTAAATGACTGACGTGAACTGTATGAATTGTATACAGTGATTTACAGATCGTGAACAGTACATTTACAGTAACTATCAGTTTCTATCAATCTAATTTGAACTGTGTATGGTAATGTCAGTCCTTATTTTGGTTCATAGTGATAGATACTGCACTAAAAGTAAACTAAAGTTTCCCCAACGTATTATAAAATTGTCTTAAAAATCAGGCATGATACAGATACATGTACATAAATAAAACAGTCAGTTAAGTTACCTGATTATCTTAATTGTCATACTTTAGAATTTTTATATACAGCCCGATTGCGGTTAAATATTAAAAATAAACTGCAGTAGATCCAGATAACGGTATTTCATCTCAAATTTTGAAATACTGTCCGAGTAAAAAATATATATCCCTACTGCATCTGTATGCTGATACAGTTCCATGACGCTTTTTAATTTTTTTCATTACAAACACATCCTCTTAGAACTGATATGTACATTTTAGTCCTTTATTCGTCACATACGTGAACTTATTTCCTCCGCAAGAGAATGCAGTCCATGTACCAACTATTTTCATGGACTATAAGAGCGCTTTATGATGAAAATGTGCATTGGTCAAAGCCTTCATACGTCTATGGAACCTCAAAAGAATGCATTCAATTCTTATATTTACATTTTATTTCATTTAAAACAAGTCCTAGTCACGATTTAAATCATTCACAATGTATTTCTGTTGATTTAAATTACCCGGCTTTATCTGTGTACAATGGCCTTCGGCAAGGAATCACAGGTTCTTCTTGGATAACCGTTCATTGAGAAATGAACAGAACGATTCTACGCCATTCGTTACGGTTCGAACCAATAGAAATCTAGATACTTGATGAAAGACAGATGTCATGTAAGTACAAGGTTAATTTTCGTTGTATTTGCATATAAAATAGTCGCCTTAAGCAATGCATTTCGCATTAATATAATATACAGTTTATGAATTTAAAGTATTACCTTTGGAACATATAAAACTAGTGACCCAGTTCGCTGAACAGGAATTCGACCAGCTGCTACACAGTATGTCAGATAACCATTGTATTTGTCATCTTCATCTTGGTCATTTCTCTTTACAACAGCTAAATGGCCAGAATATCTTCTTAATGGAAGATTGTTGTAAAATTTGAACGTAAGTGACGATTGTTGTTCTTCTAAATACAAGTTGGGTTCTATTTTTATTTCAATTTCTTCTCCGTCAATGACACCAAAATCTGTACTTTCCGGCGGTCCACTACTGTATCCCAATGAACCTAGCTGTTCTAAAGTATCACGTACATCGTTTGACTTGACAACCTCTATGACGACATCATGTAAATTAGCGTGATTTTGACGACAAATTACTGATAAGTTAGTGACGCCATCGAGACAGTCTTCGAGTAACTCTGCAGCTCTGCAAATGTCTTCATCAGCCATTTCTTCAGGCACCACAAGACCAAGAACCCTAATAATAGTATATGTTGTTAGTCTTTTGTCATGCTTTGTTCTGATGGGAGGATGCGTCCCATGAGCAATATAACATTCTTCGATGGATGAAGGGGACGGAATTGGTATTTCAAAATTAGAGAACATTGTCTATAGACGGCAAATTTAAAATCAGAATACATAAGATGATAATTATTAAGGTTTTTAGATGTGCGTAGTATTCTGGCAGCACTGGACTTCAAATCTAACGTCACCATTAGACGGGTTATGTCTACGTTAATCATTTGACCTGTTTCTTTTTTTAATTCACCCAAACGTATGGAAGATAAGTTAATATCGCAATTTCCCAAAATACACTTTTAAATAGCAGAGGTGAAGATTTAAAAAAATATTTATCTAAAACATAACTGATATTATAATAATAATTATTATTATTAAATATACATTATAAACTACATGTATATATATTTTATGATAAGTGCTTACTGAAATTTATTATTTCCGGAAGGCAGTTTCAAGAATCGTCCCCTTTGATCTTTCAAAACGTGTATTGGAGCAACTTCCCATGATTTTCCTGTAACTTTATGAACTATTCGAACAGTCCCTTCTTTCTTCTCAAAGTCTTATATAAAATACAGAATTCGTGAAACTATTAAAACACATGTTTATGTCCTTACAACACTAATACTAGTATTTGTGATCGCTAGACATATTGTGTATATTAAACAATGATCAAATACAATACAGCAAATATCAAATATATTGATGAAGGTGCAAAACTTTAAACATCTCTCTGTTCACTGTTGCTGACAACTCAAATAAAGATAGTTTTGTAAATAGGTTGATGATCTATCTTCAGAAGTTCTATGGTCATCAACTCGATTTAATTGATCGTTATGGAAAATCCATCTCTCAATACAATTAGACATTTTTGCTATTCCGGATTTAACTATTTTGGACATAACAATTCGTTACCCGATAGGTATTTAATTAGAGGCAGCCCCTACTTACTCCTCATGGTTTTTATTTTGGCTTTGGTTACTTACTTTGTTTGTTTTTTGTATTTGATTTTGTTTTGCATTATAAACGTTTGGCCATATCCGGATTTGTGATTATCTGTTGACTTTCTTCTGTTGTTGTATAGTCAGTTTCTTGCTAAATTTCCTAATATTCCATTTAAGTTATTTCTCTATATGTAACACGGTTTCATTAGAAATACAATCATATTGTAGAAACAAACACTAATGGACTTTGTGCAAAACTTTCTATTCTTTATTGTTCTTCGTTAATGCTGAAGTAAAGTCTTTCTTAAATATTTATGAATACATCCAGGCCATCATAAATAATTAATGCCAATTAGACTGAAATAAGTTTTTTGTAATATTCAGCGTTCTAATATTAACAATATTGCATTATCTATGCTATGAGCTGAAAATTTTCTCAAGGTTAGAAGAAAAATTGCACACTCAAGAGGTCGTGCATTCCTTAGAGCAATACATGATCTCTGCTGTCCTGGAGTAATTTTGTATAAATATAAAGGCTTGGAAGTATAAAGGGCAATTGATCATCAGTTTACATTACGATATTTGATAACGAGAAAAATCTTTAAAAATGTATTGAAATTATTTTCGTATTACTCCCATTCACCGCCCGTATGTCATCCATTGCCACTGACATTTGAAGTTAATTTAAACACATTACCTGGATCAAAGTCACTGGCAAAGTTGCTTTCACTTGCTGTATCCTCTCCTTTGCTCGAATGATGTTTTTTAACTAGTGATTTAACGTCCATTATTCGGCTTGCTACCTCAGGTTGGGTTGATTTTATACTTACAACGAATTTTTCGAAATCACTATCTTTACATTCCCGTAGTTTATTTAAAATATGTCTAGTCTTATCTCCCTTTGTTTCCTTTGTCTACAAAACCAAACATTAAACTTTCTAAATAATAAAAATCTTTCATATATCTCTTGTTTTTACATCTTCGCCGTTTGACTTATACTATATGGACAAAAATAATATTGTTGAAAATTATGTCTCAATTTGACATTCTGAATTATTTTGTTTGTTTAAAGATATATTAGAAGCAATACACACAACAGAAAGCACTTAAGCAAACCAATCGTTATAAGAAAGAGATCAAATCACATACATTTACGAACACTATGATAAAAATATGTAATACAGGACTGGAACATACAATTTGTGCGTCGTTATTACACCAGTTTCATAAGAAACACAATTGCAATTATTATCAATTTTAGATTTCCTCTGAAAATCTCAATGAAATCTCTGTTAAGCACAAATTTATACAACATAAGTTAAAGAATAAACTTTTTAATTGATCTATTGAATAATGTACGACGTCATTTTTGGACTTAGAAATATGTGTTTTAAAATGTTTAAGGACATATACGAAACACGTCGTGAATATTAAAATTGATATTAGATTTGACCGCCAAGAGATTTTATTGCAATTCAATAAGTACCTCAAGATCAGCAACAAAGTCACTGTCAAATGCATCGGAAAGAACATTTGTATCTGGATTCATGTTGTTTACTAACCATCTTGTAGATCTACTTAGAGTTTCCTGATTGACAGATTGGTTCTTTTGCCCATTTTTGTCCACTATTTAAAACATAATACACAAATATACAGCACAATACGATATTTTATTCGAACACTATCAATGTGCACATGCACGACATACTACAAAGACCCAGCCATTATGTTATATTCAAGATTTTGATTACCTTGACCACGTTTAAACGTTTATAATTTCTGAATATGATTGCTTAAATTTAATTTCATACAATGTGTTTTGTAAATTTCCCTGTTCTGTTTCGTACAAACACTGCAAATCTGCGTTGAGAAATCAACCCAACCAAATGTTTAATTTACATTCACACCACTTTAAGTTGAAATAAATAAATTTGTTATTGATTTATTTTTAACAAAATGCAATTAAGAGTTTCCTTTTTTTCTGATTTAAACATTTTGGTTAAATATTGATTTTGACACTAATTATACACTATTGCTTGCAGTTTGATCCTCCATTTGTATGAAGCAGACCTCTTAAAATCACTTTTGGATAAGAAAGACTGGAAGCACGCCTAGTCCTTTAATATCAGCTTCAGTTACATTAATGATGTTCTTTTACAAACTAATCCTTAATTTTGTTACTTTTTCCTAAAGAGATTGAGATAAAATACAAAACAGACATAATTAGGCCCGCTTCATATTTGTATTTATATCTCGAAATCGACACCGAATAAAGGCTTTAAACTAAGTTGTACGAAAGGGGAAACCTCAACTTTCAAATCCTCAACTTTGACTTCTTGTCCATTCATATTCCACAGATGTAGGTTTGTCGTAGAGTTTGTGTAGTATCTTTTTTTACGGACTTCACTTACAATGGATTACATGCCATCGACACAACGAGTAAGCTGCAACTGACATGAAGTGCTAACTATTCTGAAATACCTGACTTTGCTCTCATTTGTTAGAGTTCGGTTCGCAATATTTCGTTTTTGTGTTGTTTTGTCCTGTTTATTGTTGTGTGTCCTAACACAAAAACACGGAAAAGAAGTGTCTTGAAGATTTGATTGGCTCCTTGGTATTGTTTCGTTTATTACACGAGAGACTAATGGGTACTTTTTCAGAGGCGTAGACTATATAATATATAGAAGTTCACTATGTTAGAATCATTGTTGTGTAATCGTTGTGTGTCATAACAAGGTGTACAAGAAATTAGTATTAAACCAGAATGAACAAACAACTTGAGAAATAATTAGGTTGCAATCAAGGCCGTAAGATATTGAAATACAAACTGCAGAAAGAGTAAAAATATGTAAATGTACTTTAGTTGAAATCTTTGCACAAATACAAGCATTTGGTCACTTCAATTTTAACTAAACTAAATGCCAACCCCCCTTGGAAAAAATTGTTTGCTAGCATTTTTTCATTATTTTATATTTTACCTTGTTATTACGAAAATTCAGTAGAAAAAACGTAGATACAACAACCTGTCCATGTTTTATAGTATGCCTCTGTATTTAAGTTGTTACAAATCGTCCTTGACTTTTGCTACGGAAATTTCACATAATAAGTCAGCCATTTTTGTTTCTTAAGGGACCTTACGATGTTTACAAATGTTCGTCTGCTTTCGTGACGTACAATGGTATTCGGACAAACCGCGAGACTTTTCCCGCCTAAACTGCAGACGACATCACCCGAAGAATTTCGAGTAGACAACAATCGATTGTTCCTAAAGTACAGTTCCGTTCTAATTAAGGTCAAATTTTAGTATGAAAAATCGCCCGTTCAAAACTAAAAAACCGCTTTATTTCAAAACGCTGAATATCTCGGGGAAATAATTATTGATTTCAAAAAGGTCCCTTCTTGATCTAAAAAAGGAGCATAAGCTGAACCATACGCGGTAAGCAGTTTTCATTTGTAACGCAAAAAACACTGTACAACCTACATCAACACTTACTATAAACGTCTTAGTGCGTGGTAACATTTTATTGAGTTCAACTTCCTTTGCTATAAAAAACAGATGATACAAGATTCGAGCATTCTGCATTGATAAACAATTTTAGGTACCCGTTTGTTCACCAATATTAAGAATGACTAATTAATTCACTATTTGGGGGAATCGGAGTTCTCGGTATTATCTTCGAATAAGGTCATAAGAAAAATTAATCTGATGACTTACCAACCCATCCAAAGTCGTAAACTTCTAATTCAGAATCTTCAGTTACCGAATTTTCGCAAGAAATATCAATGTATGAACCTGCTATTTTGGTATTCTGCAATTCTTTGTGCTTCTTTGCTGCATTTTCAATGGTCTGATGTGTCAAAGTAACCGCCTTTAAATAACAAGATATTATACAAAACCGTACAAATTAATATTTGAAGACATAATAAGTATAACTACGAATCATTTGATTTGTGCGTTCAGAATTGTAGCATTACTTCTGTTTAAAACGCAGTCAATATGTAAAAGGACATAAATTACAATAATTGTTAACAAAATGGCATTATATGGCAAAGCAATTCATGCCTCAAATGTCGTACCTAATTCAAATATCGGTTTTCAGAGTACATACAGAAATTAGACTTTTTTCTTACAAGAAAGATCACATGTTATTAGAAAATACTTGCAACAACACAGGGAAACTCTCATATATATACAATACTATATTACCATACTTAGTTTACCTATATATAGTGTTCAACTTGTTTTCATTGTTTCACGGAAAACAGTGATAAGTATTGACAAGTATATATAAATGCATTTACATATTACACAAAGGAAGTCAGCAGAAACTTTATATATTAAGAATCAAAACAATACAAATGTTAAAGGTACCTGAATATGAATACATTTAACATTTAGACAGTACCGTTTTAGTTACCTTTGTTGTTACTATTGTTTTACCAAGAAATGCTTTCGGTGGAAATTTTAATTTGATGTTTCTATCAACTTCGGGTTCGTATGTTTTGCCATTTTCATCAATTTCTATTTCATAACGATTGTGACCTGCCATAGCCACACATTGTATCCCTTCAAAACGTGTAATAGGTATTTCTGCTCCAATAAATGTAATGTCCTAATAAAAGAAAATGTATAGTATTAGGCTTTTTTCAAAATCTTGTTTACCATTTTATTTTAAATACTCATCTCATGACTAAATACGGTTATTTGCAAGACAATAGATTTATAGACCAATTTTGAAAAGTCTCGATACTTAAATTACCACTTATAACGAGATGATTGATGGTTTTAACTTAATCTCAGATATAATAATAAAAAAATGTCTGAAAACATGCGTAAAGATGTTAAAGAAGTGTAGGCACATTTTTCCGCTACGAAATGCTGTATTCTGTCTTCCTACTCAATGCTACATACTTTTCCCGTGGCAATTATACTTTGATCCGTTGGTCGATTCTCTTTTCTCATAAATTTATTGTTTATGAATTGCTCTCCTGCTGAATATATCTCAAATATTGCATGCTGGACGTTAAGTAACCAATGAAACAATAGAAAAATGTTGATTGCTTCGGTAGGACGTTTATTAGACACTGTTAGTCCCCGAGGGTATCACCAGCCCAGTAGTCACACTTCAGTGGTGACATGAAAATCATTCATTCTAACAGTGATAAAGTCATTGTCTAAATTTCCTGACTAGAAATTTCACAAAATATTTTAATTCTAAGGTTCTTTTTCTTTTTCAAGGTGTAGATAGCCTTATCCGGATTTGATATAACGTTTTGGAATTTTGGTGACAAAAGCTATACAACATCTTAATCATTTGGATTTTTACATATTGTTTGGTTTGAGCGCCACTGATGAGTCTTGATTAGACGAAACGCGCGTCTGGCGAAGAAAATTTTTTTTGTTAACCTTGGTATCTTTGACGACATTTTATTATACTTACTTATGACGTACGAACCAACAGTGTTATGTTTGCAAACTATTAAAAACAGTCAAGTGAGTTTTTTTAACTTGCCGTTACATCTGGAATTGTTATTTCAGGTAGAGATTTTCCAATCATCCATTTCTTTCTATTTATAGAATATTTTAAATATGTGACTAATGGTTCATCATATGATATTACAGGGACATACACTCTGATTGGCATCTGAAAAAAAAGTTTAGCTACTATGTAACTTAATATATATTTATATTAGTGTTTCGTTCGCTGCACATGATATATCTTAGAGTTTCACACATTCAAATTAAAATACAGAAGCTTAATGCGAGTGTTTTATTTGCTTATTGTGCTGTCTTTTCACAACACCATCATTATTATTAGACAATGAAAATTTTCAACACTTGCTATTCTACATGAAGAAGCACGTGTTTTTGGTACAGTCCAGGATACAGCTGAAAAGACTGCCCACAGAACTACATTGAACGTTTCTGGAGATGCCACTATCAGGATATCAAACGGAAACCTTGCCGCCACATTGGCTGAAGATTTTGGTGTTCCAGCCTATGTACATTTAAGCCACTTTTAATATATGTAAAACAACGAAATCTTTAACCAATTATCTACGCATTGGTCTATCCATTAAGATCAATCTTTCATTCAATCAATCAATAATTATTATTTGAATACTGTGAACATATTGTGAGGAGTCGCAGTGCGCGACCCAAAGAGCTTCTCAATCAGCGCTTCACAACGTGGTGGATAGGGGTTTCCCTCTAGTTAGGGGTTGTCAGGTCATAATACGAAAAGACTGATCGCGGATCACAGTGGCGAGTGCTATGTTCCAATGCGCTATAACAACCCATGTTGAAAATGTCGAAAAGAGTACGCTACACAGGGCTAAATTGTGTACCCTTATCCACAAGTTTCTAGTGGCATTCAGAATTTGTCCATTTATTTTGAGTTCATTTGTTGTTAGTTAGCTTGTTTATGTTCTGAATATAGCAAGCATTAAATCAATCAGGTAACATTAGAATAAAACAACTTGTTGCGGCAGGAGACAAATATATATCTTTGACATTTACTCAAAATAAAACTGTTTATTTCATCCATTTACATATAAAATGTGCATTTAATAACGTTTCTTCATTACGATAGTCATGTTACAAAACCCCAAAATTTATATTTAAATAGTCTCTGCAAAGTGTAAAACAAACTAATCAACGACACAAAATAATTTGAAAACAAAAAATAAAAAACTCAAATGGACTGAACACTTTTTTATGGGGAGGGGGGTTAAAATATTGAAATTATATGACACAGAGTCAAAAACCGATTCTGTGCAGCATCATCAATTTCGCATTTTACGTTTGATGATTATAGATGAAAATAAAATAAAAAATGAATAATCTAATTTCATCAGATTAAAAAGTTAAATGCTGATTGGTTATCTCAAATGGAACATCCCCGGTTATACGGTATAACCTTCCTTGGACACATGACGTATAAAATTAAATTGTTAAATGTAAACCTGGTTTGATTAATTTTGCTTTTAAATTTATACTATAAGGAATATTAAAGCAAGTTATACTCACATAACCTCCTTAGGATATGTTTATGCCATCACCAGATAGTTTACCCCAAAAACTAGCGTATAGAGCAAACATTTTAACACCGTATCAGATATTTATGACATTTGTTCTTTTAGAGTAAATATACATGTATATTGGGGTTGCCACACATATAATTAAGACGGATATAATTTTTTTGTTGTTTCATTATGACTAAGATGATTGCATTTATCTTTGTATTCCAAACATATATTATATAGATTGCAGGCGGTTTCAACACCTTCATAGAAAAGTTTAAAGTGATAATACATTGATTTCTATATATATTTTCAATATTATTTCAAAATTTAATTCCTATCAGCAATATCATAAATAACTTGTCTAAACATGGGAACAACTGATTCTAGTTTTAATGTGCACAAGTAAACTGATAGGATTTAGTTATCGTCTCAAAATTATAATATCAAAGTAATTTAAAATGTTGACTTGACTCGGGTTTAGCACATTGTTTTAATGGAATCCATCACGCAGTTCTAAAAGATTGCATTATGCTTTTACTAACCTTGAACACCATGTTTTTGAGTTTGGACCTAATTGTGATGAGTGAAGAAATTATTTGTTCATCGTTAGTTTCCAAACATGTGTCCAAATCATTTTCACTATCAGTTGCTGTACATATCAATCCATCTTGTTTGATGACATAAGGCATTGCTAATACAACACAACATATTTTTTGCTGAAACTTATTTGGTTTCGTATTGTAATATCTGCAATAAACATCTTGTTAAATTGTTAACATACTTACGATAAATGTTTGGCTTGCATTCTTCATACAAAAATATATAAAATACTAAATACAAATAGAATACCATATATAACATATCATTTATTGAAAATAAGACAAAACAAATGACCCTCTCTTTGCTCTAAAACAAAACTAGACAATGCATAAGAATGCATAACAATGTATACACAGTTAAATAGATGATTACTGTAATATATATTTACCAGATAGAAATAATTTAAAGAATCACTTGTTTAAAATATTTAGGGTAAGAATAAAAAAGTGATTAAACTCGTTACTTACATGCTGACAACCCAGCGAATAAGCATTGGATCTTACTTTTGTATGTGTGAAGGCGAGGAATTTAACTATCGAGATTGGAGAAATCGGTAATCGTTTATACTATTTAGCTACAGTGGTCACCTTTAGAACTGTATGATAATTAGCTAACTAAAGAGTAAGTTCATTGTTATACACTGGGACCATACTGGAAGGGTTACAAGTGTTCGTCCCACATAGCTGATCAGTGCGTCCCATGATAACAAATACGGGAGGTCATATTGTTTGGGATTGTCATGTAACAATACGGAAATCCTACCCACAGACCCCAATATGTACCGTTTTAGGGTCTTCCACGCTCCATGCCTGAAAAAGACTCGTTTTGTAGATTTCAGAAATGAGCATTGTAGCCTCTATAAAAAGACTAAATATTGCGCTCCAACACATTTTGTTCCGTAATTCCAAACCTATGCCCTGTTGATTAGTTATTTATTACCTTGTTTTCGTCCCAAATAGAGATGAAATATTGTTCATTTCACATGACGTGAAGGAAACATTAATTAAATCAATAAATCATTACAATTTAATGCGAGTGTTTGTTTGTTTGATGGTGTTTAACGCCACTGTTTTCAGCTTTATCGTGGCGTCCAGTTTTTATTGGGGAGGAAAGCTGGAGTACTCGGAGAAAACCCCCGACCTGCAATAGGAAAACTGGCAGTCCTTGTCAATTAAGATTGGTGTCGAGTACACCCTGCCTGCAGTGGGAATCGAACCCGCAATCCCAGTGTTGACAGACCACGTGATCAATAGTAGACGAACTACCTTAACCACTTGGCCACCGAGGCCCCTGTAATGCGAGTGGTTTTATATGCTAATTACAACTGTTGAATTGGAATAAATGGTCCTTAACTGGTCAAAGTCGCCGACACATTTTGTTTATAAGAATTAACTGTATAAAAGAAACCACTTGCATAAATAGAGGCCAGTTTTTCCAATCGCGTTGTTTCTCCTCTTCTTCCTGCTTACGCTTTTTTTCTTCTGCTTCTTGTTTCTCCTGTTCTTTTTGTTTCCGTTCCCGTTCTTCTTGTTTCCTTTTTTCTTTTTCTTCTTTTTCTGTCTGCTTTTGTCTCTTTTCATCTGCGTCTCGTTTCTCTTGTTCTTTTTGTTGGCGTTCAAGTTCTTCTCGCTTTCTGTTCTCCTTTTGTTCCGCTTCTGCCAGCTTTTGTTTATTTTTTTCTGCCTCTTGTTCTTTTTCCCTCTTGTTCCGTTTGTCTCTCTCTGCATGCTTTAGTTTATTTTCTTCTGCTTCCCGTTTCTTTAGTGTCTCAAGTCTCGATTCCGCTGCTTCTTTTCGCTTGTCTTGTTTTTCGTTGTCCACTTTCGCCTTCTTTCTTCTCTTCTTTTCTTCTGCTGTTTCAAGACAATCACACCACTGATTTATTTTATCTGAAAGCTCACTTACTTCAGACCTCGAAATAACTGCATTACTTTCAATTTGTAAAATGAGACCTTCTGTTGCCGCCATCATTGTCATTAACTCTTGCTGCTGTTTTGCTAGGTTTTGTAATAGACGTATTTGTTTCAGTTTTTCTATCTCCAATTCTTTCGACATTGCATGATTTGGATTCTTATTAAATTTCTTTTCGTTCCTAAAACATTAAAATAATTAATTGTTTTTTCTGTGTCTAAACGCCCCGTTTATAAAATAATTATTAAGAATTATAGAACACCCGTTAATAATTGAACCTTACAGGCTTGATTAACCAGACGTTTAAGGTTTGAAATCGTTTACATCTTGGTAATGTCATACTGGTTAAAAAAATTGCCGTAGTATTTTTTTCTTTAAAACATTTTATTTAGTAATTCTGTAACGTCTGAAAAAATAATGTTTGTAATATGTTTTAAAAGCTCTTACAATAATGGAGGCAGTTTAATTCGTTGATTCTGTTCTGCTGACTTTTTTGTATCTTTTTTGGAGGTTTGTACATGAATATCCCTATTTTCATCTGAAATAAACGTAAATAGTTTTTAGTTGGAAAACCATTGATTTACAGGGTAGAAAATACAATAGCTGAGTTTGAATTAATCCATTGTTCCGTAAGAGTAAGCCATTTTTTATATTTACTACCGAACGTACTTTCTCCAGTCATTGACAATCAATCGCATGAAAGGAAAAGGAATTGAGGGTAACTTACGTCACGGTAAAAGTCATTCGTGGTGAAAAAAATGAATGAATATTATGATTACTACGAAACAATGGAGTATTATAAATTTGGGTAACTTCCCTTGCAAAGCGAAAGCTTGTTAATGTTTACAAAACGCTCATTTCAAGAATGTTCCTTAATATGGCATTTGATACCGCAGGCAACCGCCCGAACTTATAAGATACAGCTAGAGCTATATTTATGGGATTTCCTGCCGAACCCCCCCTGCCCCTCCCCCCCCCCCCCGAAAAAAAAACGCAAACGCAGGTTGTGGATAACAGAGGAGCCTTCATTGCATTAATGGTGTCAGGTTGTAATTCGGAATGCCAAGACATGGACCATAGCGTTCGGAGAGTTCAACTCTCATTGCATGATGATGATGATGCTAAAGATCCTATTATAGATTCCAGATATAAATAGTTTTAAATGGGTTTATTTTCCATCTTTTCCTTTGACACTGACAGCAAAAATGTGTTCATGTTGGACTATCTAAATGTCTGAATGTTGAAATAGTAAAATCAGTATAAGAACAGATTGTTTATTGTCTGCACTTGTATATGTACGCTAGACAAGCCATCTGTTTACATCAAAGCAGAGTTTGTGAAACAATGGAGGAATCTTCATTTTATTGTAACTGCAAATTCTGAAAGAAACTAAAAAAAGGCAAAGAAAACCGACCGAACAACATTAACCAAAAGCCAAGGGAAGTTACAAATCCGGATATAGACAAACACAACACAAATACCAAAAACATAAAACAGATAAAGAGAGTAACCCGAACTGTGCAAATAATGTATATGAGATTTTTACATCACATATTTTAAAGTGGCAAATGGTCAACAGATATATACTGTTCGTGTTAAGGACTACATGTAGATCAACAAAAATGTATCATTCTGATAAACAAATTGTGGTTTAAATTAAGTAATTCAATACAATTCTTTCGTTGTAAGAATAATTAAGATCGCCGAAATTAAAGAATGTGAAAAAGAATTTCAGAAAAGTGGCTTACAACTAAAAGAGGAATAGGGACTATGGAAAGGTTTTATTCTGATTTCTCTGCTAGTTTATTTTAAATACTTCCATGATTTAAACGAATAGTTCTATTGAAGCTTTTATAATATAATTTCATTTCATTTTCCGGAAAACTCGCCATACATGTTCACAAACAAATTGTATGAAGCAATGTAACATATTATTGGTTTTTTGCAGCACCAAATGTTGTATATAAATTACTATATTAAGTACCAACAGCCAATTTGTAAAAGTGTATAAGCTTTTTGGTAACATATCATGTTTGATGACAAGTTATGCACTGATTTCAGAGAAGATATACATACACAAAGTCAACACACGGACAACGGTGCACAATAATGTCTTGCAAGTTAAAACAAAAATTTAAAATGACCATGACACATGCGGACAATAAAAACAATCCTGCATAAATGATAGATGTTGCAAGGTCATATACTAACTTTCTACATGAATATTTTTCATCATTTCTTGCATTTGCTCTCCAAGTTTGATGCAACACGAATTAACTCTTTTTCGAACTTTTTCCAGCTCTTCTAAAATCTGTTTAGTATACTCCGAAACTATTTCAATGTCTTTCTGTGTACTTGACACTGTTCTCCTGACGAGGGCTTCATATTGGGCAAATGGAACATTAGGTGAAGTCGTATAAGGGAGCTGCTGCAAAGCCATCAGCTGTTTATGGAGTAAACCTAAGGCTTGCACGTCTGTGTGTTCCATTTTGTCTACAAAATCGTTGTTTTTTTTAAATAAATTGATATTAATACATAAATTTTAATAAATAAATAACTCAACTATACCACGTACTTTTTGTGACTTTATAAGGTATTAAAATGTTTTAATTTTTTTTCACTGTCACATGTGATTCTGTACAATTTCAAATAAACAGCAATTTTATAAAATTGTATTTTTTTAGATAAAATTAATAAAATCGTTCGCTACAAAACAAAAGCTTTAGTAAAAATCAGAACTATAACAAATATTACTACTTCAACATTTATTATTACAAAAATGTTTTAACAAATAAAATACACAATCTTTTTTAGGCCATGACATGAATTTGAGCATGCGACATTTTTATAGTCCATTGATAAAGGTGACCAATAGTAAACTGCAAGTTTTGCATATGAACAGATTCATTTTTGTTATACATTCAAAAAAGCATAACCCCATATGATTTCAAATTGCTTGTCCTACAAGTAGAACTTTACGTATTAAGACAATACAAGCGATGTTCAATTTAAAACCACCCACAAAAGGATTATTTTCTAAATGCTTAATACACTTTTAAAAAATGTTTGTATTAGATTCACTTTCCATTTTCTCGTAAATAAGTATTAGTCTTTATAAACTGTCGTAAATGGTATTATGTATACTGTAGTCCATATATCTACCATACTACAATATAACTCGAATTTGTTGTACTTAATTCCCGACATTATGATTCAGTAAAAAAAGACCCTTGACAATTGGCAGTTTTGTTATTCCTGTGGTTAATGTACATTTTGCATGGTAAATTTGAACTGAGCTATAATGTTTTACAAAACCTAAACCTTGCAGTTCAAAGAAATTAGACGAAAGTTGCAGATTATCTGTAAAATGTATCCAAAATATAAAAGAAAATATAATTTTTAATTTCAAAACTTATACATGCTTGAAAATTAACCCAGTTCTCAAGATTATTTTACACTTGTTTATTGGTACAATTAAACGTTTATTAAGTATAAGTAAATAAACTCATCACAACTAATGTTTTTCACAGTAATTTTAATAGGTTGTTAGGCGCATCTTGCACCAATCGCGCCTCGGTTGAAACATTATTATCCAGAAGATTTTAAAACAATTTTGACAAAGATTTCGTTAATTATGATATTATTTTCATAGCACCCAATTACTCAATGGTATTCTCCTTTTCTTCTGCTGCATCTTTCAAATTTGAATCGAATATTTTATTTGCAACGCGCATTGTAAACTAAAAAATATGGGACACAATGTCTAAATTTTGAAAACATTATTATTTTTTTACTGTTATATACATACCTGTTTATCTTCCTTGTAAAGTCCTCATACTAAGTACATGTATCGGTGAAAACAAGATAAGATGCAATGGATTTTTGACTTATTTGGTCTCGTTTGTCGCGAGATCGTTGATTTAGAATGGCAATAATTTATAATATGTTGTTTAAACTGTAAAAAACGTCCACTTGAGTTTTATTGTGACAATTTGCACATTTCGTTTGTCATATTGAATATAAATTTGTTTGATTATGCATTTGGTACCCTGAAATGTAATTTAACAACTGAAGAACTTCGATTAGTTTGTCCTTGTTTGTTTTCTGTACTTTTTCAGTATTACAGATTTTATTTAATGTAATCCTTTAACGATACAGTAAGACAAAATATAGATTGTGATATATAAATATGTTGTAGCTTTTGCCATTAATGAAGAAGTATCTAGTGAGATATGCTTTACTTTTTCTTCCTCAGCGTTACAGGGTACCTTGTGGTCTTGTGTTGTAGCTAGTTAATCATCAGCGTTTCAGGGTACCTTGTGGTTTAGTGGTGTAGCTAGTTAATCCTCAGCGTTACAGGGTACCTTGCGGTCTAGTGGTGTAGCTAGTTAATCCTCAGCGTTACAGGGTACCTTGTGGTTTAGTGGTGTAGCTAGTTAATCCTCAGCGTTACAGGGTACCTTGTGGTTTAGTGGTGTAGCTAGTTAATCCTCAGCGTTACAGGGTACCTTGCGGTCTAGTGGTGTAGCTAGTTAATCCTCAGCGTTACAGGGTACCTTGTGGTTTAGTGGTGTAGCTAGTTAATCCTCAGCGTTACAGGGTACCTTGTGGTTTAGTGGTGTAGCTAGTTAATCCTCAGCGTTACAGGGTACCTTGTGGTCTAGTGGTGTAGCTAGTTAACCCTCAGCGTTACAGGGTACCTTGTGGTCTAGTGGTGTAGCTAGTTAATCATCAGCGTTACAGAGTACCTTGTGGTCTAGTGGTGTAGCTAGTTAATCCTCAGCGTTATAGGGTACCTTGTGGTCTAGTGTTGTAGCTAGTTAATCCTCAGCGTTACAGAGTACCTTGTGGTCTAGTGTTGTAGCTAGTTAATCATCAGCGTTACAGGGTACCTTGTGGTCTAGTGGTGTAGCTAGTTAATCCTCAGCGTTACAGGGTACCTTGTGGTCTAGTGGTGTAGCTAGTTAATCATCAGCGTTTCAGGGTACCTTGTGGTCTAGTGGTGTAGCTAGTTAATCCTCGGCGTTACAGGGTACCTTGTGGTCTAGTGGTGTAGCTAGTTAATCATCAGCGTTACAGGGTACCTTGTGGTCTAGTGGTGTAGCTAGTTGATCATCAGCGTTACAGGGTACCTTGTGGTCTAGTGGTGTAGCTAGTTAATCCTCAGCGTTACAGGGTACCTTGTGGTCTAGTGGTGTAGCTTGTTAATCATCAGCGTTACATGGTACCTTGTGGTCTAGTGGTGTAGCTAGTTAATCATCAGCGTTACATGGTACCTTGTGGTCTAGTGGTGTAGCTAGTTAATCATCAGCGTTACAGGGTACCTTAATTGTGGTCTAGTTGTGTAGCTAGTTAATCATCAGCGTTACAGGGTACCTTGGGGTTTAGTGGTGTAGCTAGTTAATCATCAGCGTTTCAGGGTACCTTGTGGTCTAGTGGTGTAGCTAGTTAATCCTCGGCGTTACAGGGTACCTTGTGGTCTAGTGGTGTAGCTAGTTAATCATCAGCGTTACAGGGTACCTTGTGGTCTAGTGGTGTAGCTAGTTAATCCTCAGCGTTACAGGGTACCTTGTGGTCTAGTGGTGTAGCTAGTTAATCATCAGCGTTACAGGGTACCTTGTGGTCTAGTTGTGTAGCTAGTTAATCATCAGCGTTACAGGGTACCTTGTGGTCTAGTGGTGTAGCTAGTTAATCATCAGCGTTTCAGGGTACCTTGGGGTCTAGTGGTGTAGCTAGTTAATCCTCAGCGTTACAGGGTACCTTGTGGTTTAGTGGTGTAGCTAGTTAATCCTCAGCGTTACAGGGTACCTTGCGGTCTAGTGGTGTAGCTAGTTAATCCTCAGCGTTACAGGGTACCTTGTGGTTTAGTGGTGTAGCTAGTTAATCCTCAGCGTTACAGGGTACCTTGTGGTTTAGTGGTGTAGCTAGTTAATCCTCAGCGTTACAGGGTACCTTGTGGTCTAGTGGTGTAGCTAGTTAACCCTCAGCGTTACAGGGTACCTTGTGGTCTAGTGGTGTAGCTAGTTAATCATCAGCGTTACAGAGTACCTTGTGGTCTAGTGGTGTAGCTAGTTAATCCTCAGCGTTATAGGGTACCTTGTGGTCTAGTGTTGTAGCTAGTTAATCCTCAGCGTTACAGAGTACCTTGTGGTCTAGTGTTGTAGCTAGTTAATCATCAGCGTTACAGGGTACCTTGTGGTCTAGTGGTGTAGCTAGTTAATCCTCAGCGTTACAGGGTACCTTGTGGTCTAGTGGTGTAGCTAGTTAATCATCAGCGTTTCAGGGTACCTTGTGGTCTAGTGGTGTAGCTAGTTAATCCTCGGCGTTACAGGGTACCTTGTGGTCTAGTGGTGTAGCTAGTTAATCATCAGCGTTACAGGGTACCTTGTGGTCTAGTGGTGTAGCTAGTTGATCATCAGCGTTACAGGGTACCTTGTGGTCTAGTGGTGTAGCTAGTTAATCCTCAGCGTTACAGGGTACCTTGTGGTCTAGTGGTGTAGCTTGTTAATCATCAGCGTTACATGGTACCTTGTGGTCTAGTGGTGTAGCTAGTTAATCATCAGCGTTACATGGTACCTTGTGGTCTAGTGGTGTAGCTAGTTAATCATCAGCGTTACAGGGTACCTTAATTGTGGTCTAGTTGTGTAGCTAGTTAATCATCAGCGTTACAGGGTACCTTGGGGTTTAGTGGTGTAGCTAGTTAATCATCAGCGTTTCAGGGTACCTTGTGGTCTAGTGGTGTAGCTAGTTAATCCTCGGCGTTACAGGGTACCTTGTGGTCTAGTGGTGTAGCTAGTTAATCATCAGCGTTACAGGGTACCTTGTGGTCTAGTGGTGTAGCTAGTTAATCCTCAGCGTTACAGGGTACCTTGTGGTCTAGTGGTGTAGCTAGTTAATCATCAGCGTTACAGGGTACCTTGTGGTCTAGTTGTGTAGCTAGTTAATCATCAGCGTTACAGGGTACCTTGTGGTCTAGTGGTGTAGCTAGTTAATCATCAGCGTTTCAGGGTACCTTGGGGTCTAGTGGTGTAGCTAGTTAATCCTCAGCGTTACAGGGTACCTTGTGGTCTAGTGGTGTAGCTAGTTAATCATTAGCGTTACAGGGTACCTTGTGGTCTAGTGGTGTAGCTAGTTAATCATCAGCGTTACAGGGTACCTTGGGGTTTAGTGGTGTAGCTAGTTAATCCTCAGCGTTACAGGGTACCTTGTGGTCTAGTGGTGTAGCTAGTTGATCATCAGCGTTACAGGGTACCTTGTGGTTTAGTGGTGTAGCTAGTTAATCCTCAGCGTTAAAGGGTACCTTGTGGTCTAGTGGTGTAGCTAGTTAATCCTCAGCGTTACAGGGTACCTTGTGGTTTAGTGGTGTAGCTAGTTAATCCTCAGCGTTACAGGGTACCTTGTGGTCTAGTGGTGTAGCTAGTTAATCCTCAGCGTTACAGGGTACCTTGTGACCTAGTGGTGCAGCTAGTTAATCCTCAGCGTTACAGGGTACCTTGTGGTCTAGTGGTGTAGCTAGTTAATCATCAGCTTTACACGGTACCTTGTGGTTTAGTGGTGTAGCTAGTTAATCCTCAGCGTTACAGGGTACCTTGCGGTCTAGTGGTGTATCTAGTTAATCCTCAGCGTTACAGGGTACCTTGTGGTTTAGTGGTGTAGCTAGTTAATCCTCAGCGTTACAGGGTACCTTGTGGTTTAGTGGTGTAGCTAGTTAATCCTCAGCGTTACAGGGTACCTTGCGGTCTAGTGGTGTAGCTAGTTAATCCTCAGCGTTACAGGGTACCTTGTGGTTTAGTGGTGTAGCTAGTTAATCCTCAGCGTTACAGGGTACCTTGTGGTTTAGTGGTGTAGCTAGTTAATCCTCAGCGTTACAGGGTACCTTGTGGTTTAGTGGTGTAGCTAGTTAATCATCAGCGTTACAGGGTACCTTGTGGTCTAGTGGTGTAGCTTGTTAATCCTCAGCGTTACAGAGTACCTTGCGGTCTAGTGGTGTAGCTAGTTAATCATCAGCGTTACATGGTACCTTGTGGTCTAGTGGTGTAGCTAGTTAATCATCAGCGTTACAATGTACCTTGTGGTCTAGTGGTGTAGCTAGTTAATCATCAGCGTTACAGGGTACCTTGTGGTCTAGTGGTGTAGCTAGTTAATCCTCGGCGTTACAGGGTACCTTGTGGTCTAGTGGTGTAGCTAGTTAATCATCAGCGTTACAGGGTACCTTGTGGTCTAGTGGTGTAGCTAGTTAATCATCAGCGTTACAGGGTACCTTGTGGTTTAGTGGTGTAGCTAGTTAATCCTCAGCGTTACAGGGTACCTTGCGGTCTAGTGGTGTAGCTAGTTAATCCTCAGCGTTACAGGGTACCTTGTGGTTTAGTGGTGTAGCTAGTTAATCATCAGCGTTACAGGGTACCTTGTGGTCTAGTGGTGTAGCTAGTTAATCATCAGCGTTACAGAGTACCTTGTGGTCTAGCGGTGTAGCTAGTTAATCATCAGCGTTACAGGGTACCTTGTGGTCTAGTGGTGTAGCTAGTTAATCATCAGCGTTACAGGGTACCTTGTGGTCTAGTGGTGTAGCTAGTTAATCATCAGCGTTACAGGGTACCTTGTGGTCTAGTGGTGTAGCTAGTTAATCCTCGGCGTTACAGGGTACCTTGTGGTTTAGTGGTGTAGCTAGTTAATCATTAGCGTTTCAGGGTACCTTGTGGTCTAGTGGTGTAGCTAGTTAATCATCAGCGTTACAGGGTACCTTGTGGTCTAGTGGTGTAGCTAGTTAATCCTCAGCGTTACAGGGTACCTTGTGGTCTAGTGGTGTAGCTAGTTAATCCTCAGCGTTACAGGGTACCTTGTGGTCTAGTGGTGTAGCTAGTTAATCATCAGCGTTACAGGGTACCTTGGGGTTTAGTGGTGTAGCTAGTTAATCCTCAGCGTTACAGGGTACCTTGTGGTCTAGTGGTGTAGCTAGTTAATCATCAGCGTTACAGGGTTCCTTGTGGTCTAGTGGTGTAGCTAGTTAATCATCAGCGTTACAGGGTACCTTGTGGTTTAGTGGTGTAGCTAGTTAATCCTCAGCGTTACAGGGTACCTTGCGGTCTAGTGGTGTAGCTAGTTAATCCTCAGCGTTACAGGGTACCTTGTGGTTTAGTGGTGTAGCTAGTTAATCCTCAGCGTTACAGGGTACCTTGTGGTTTAGTGGTGTAGCTAGTTAATCCTCAGCGTTACAGGGTACCTTGCGGTCTAGTGGTGTAGCTAGTTAATCCTGAGCGTTACAGGGTACCTTGTGGTTTAGTGGTGTAGCTAGTTAATCCTCAGCGTTACAGGGTACCTTGTGGTTTAGTGGTGTAGCTAGTTAATCCTCAGCGTTACAGGGTACCTTGTGGTTTAGTGGTGTAGCTAGTTAATCATCAGCGTTACAGGGTACCTTGTGGTCTAGTGGTGTAGCTAGTTAATCATCAGCGTTTCAGGGTACCTTGTGGTCTAGTGGTGTAGCTAGTTAATCATCAGCGTTACAGGGTACCTTGTGGTCTAGTGGTGTAGCTAGTTAATCATCAGCGTTACAGGGTACCTTGTGGTCTAGTGGTGTAGCTAGTTAATCCTCGGCGTTACAGGGTACCTTGTGGTTTAGTGGTGTAGCTAGTTAATCATCAGCGTTTCAGGGTACCTTGTGGTCTAGTGGTGTAGCTAGTTAATCATCAGCGTTACAGGGTACCTTGGGGTTTAGTGGTGTAGCTAGTTAATCCTCAGCGTTACAGGGTACCTTGTGGTCTAGTGGTGTAGCTTGTTAATCATCAGCGTTACATGGTACCTTGTGGTCTAGTGGTGTCATCAGCGGTACAGGGTACCTTGTGGTCTTGTGGTGTCATCAGCGTTACAGGGTACCTTGTGGTCTAGTGGTGTAGCTAGTTAATCATTAGCGTTACAGGGTACCTTACGGTCTAGTGGTGTAGCTAGTTAATCATCAGCGTTACAGGGTACCTTGTGGTCTAGTGGTGTAGCTAGTTAATCATCAGCGTTACAGGGTACCTTGTGGTCTAGTGGTGTAGCTAGTTAATCATCAGCGTTACAGGGTACCTTGTGGTTTAGTGGTGTAGCTAGTTAATCCTCAGCGTTACAGGGTACCTTGTGGTCTAGTGGTGTAGCTAGTTAATCCTCAGCGTTACATGGTACCTTGTGGTTTAGTGGTGTAGCTAGTTAATCCTCAGCGTTACAGGGTACCTTGTGGTCTAGTGGTGTAGCTAGTTAATCCTCAGCGTTACAGGGTACCTTGTGATCTAGTGGTGCAGCTAGTTAATCCTCAGCGTTACAGGGTACCTTGTGGTCTAGTGGTGTAGCTAGTTAATCATCAGCTTTACATGGTACCTTGTGGTTTAGTGGTGTAGCTAGTTAATCCTCAGCGTTACAGGGTACCTTGTGGTTTAGTGGTGTAGCTAGTTAATCCTCAGCGTTACAGGGTACCTTGCGGTCTAGTGGTGTAGCTAGTTAATCCTCATCGTTACAGGGCACCTTGTGGTTTAGTGGTGTAGCTAGTTAATCCTCAGCGTTACAGGGTACCTTGTGGTTTAGTGGTGTAGCTAGTTAATCCTCAGCGTTACAGGGTACCTTGTGGTTTAGTGGTGTAGCTAGTTAATCATCAGCGTTACAGGGTACCTTGTGGTCTAGTGGTGTAGCTAGTTAATCATCAGCGTTTCAGGGTACCTTGTGGTCTAGTGGTGTAGCTAGTTAATCATCAGCGTTACAGGGTACCTTGTGGTCTAGTGGTGTAGCTAGTTAATCATCAGCGTTACAGGGTACCTTGTGGTCTAGTGGTGTAGCTAGTTAATCCTCGGCGTTACAGGGTACCTTGTGGTTTAGTGGTGTAGCTAGTTAATCATCAGCGTTTCAGGGTACCTTGTGGTCTAGTGGTGTAGCTAGTTAATCATCAGCGTTACAGGGTACCTTGGGGTTTAGTGGTGTAGCTAGTTAATCCTCAGCGTTACAGGGTACCTTGTGGTCTAGTGGTGTAGCTTGTTAATCATCAGCGTTACATGGCACCTTGTGGTCTAGTGGTGTCATCAGCGGTACAGGGTACCTTGTGGTCTTGTGGTGTCATCAGCGTTACAGGGTACCTTGTGGTCTAGTGGTGTAGCTAGTTAATCATTAGCGTTACAGGGTACCTTACGGTCTAGTGGTGTAGCTAGTTAATCATCAGCGTTACAGGGTACCTTGTGGTCTAGTGGTGTAGCTAGTTAATCATCAGCGTTACAGGGTACCTTGTGGTCTAGTGGTGTAGCTAGTTAATCATCAGCGTTACAGGGTACCTTGTGGTTTAGTGGTGTAGCTAGTTAATCCTCAGCGTTACAGGGTACCTTGTGGTCTAGTGGTGTAGCTAGTTAATCCTCAGCGTTACAGGGTACCTTGTGGTTTAGTGGTGTAGCTAGTTAATCCTCAGCGTTACAGGGTACCTTGTGGTCTAGTGGTGTAGCTAGTTAATCCTCAGCGTTGCAGGGTACCTTGTGATCTAGTGGGTCAGCTAGTTAATCCTCAGCGTTACAGGGTACCTTGTGGTCTCGTGGTGTAGCTAGTTAATCATCAGCTTTACATGGTACCTTGTGGTTAAGTGGTGTAGCTAGTTAATCCTCAGCGTTACAGGGTACCTTGTGGTCTAGTGGTGTAGCTAGTTAATCCTCAGCGTTACAGGGTACCTTGTGGTTTAGTGGTGTAGCTAGTTAATCATCAGCGTTACAGGGTACCTTGTGGTCTAGTGGTGTAGCTAGTTAATCCTCAGCGTTACAGGGTACCTTGTGGTCTAGTGGTGTAGCTAGTTAATCCTCAGCGTTACAGGGTACCTTGTGGTCTAGTGGTGTAGCTAGTTAATCCTCTGCGTTACAGGGTACCTTGTAGTCTAGTGGTGTAGCTAGTTAATCATCAGCGTTTCAGGGTACCTTGTGGTCTATTGGTGTAGCTAGTTAATCATCAGCGTTTCAGGGTACCTTGTGGTCTAGTGGTGTAGCTAGTTGATCCTCAGCGTTACAGGGTACCTTGTGGTCTAGTGGTGTAGCTAGTTAATCCTCAGCGTTACAGGGTACCTTGTGGTCTAGTGGTGTAGCTAGTTAATCATCAGCGTTACAGGGTACCTTGTGGTCTAGTGGTGTAGCTAGTTAATCCTCAGCGTTACAGGGTACCTTGTGGTCTAGTGGTGTAGCTAGTTAATCATTAGCGTTACAGGGTACCTTGTGGTCTAGTGGTGTAGCTAGTTAATCATCAGCGTTACAGAGTACCTTGTGGTCTAGTGGTGTAGCTAGTTAATCCTCAGCGTTACAGGGTACCTTGTGGTCTAGCGGTGTAGCTAGTTAATCCTCAGCGTTACAGGGTACCTTGTGGTCTAGTGGTGTAGCTAGTTAATCCTCAGCGTTACAGGGTACCTTGTGGTCTAGTGGTGTAGCTAGTTAATCATCAGCGTTACAGGGTACCTTGGGGTCTAGTGGTGTAGCTAGTTAATCATCAGCGTTACAGGGTACCTTGTGGTCTAGCGGTGTAGCTAGTTAATCCTCAGCGTTACAGGGTACCTTGTGGTCTAGTGGTGTAGCTAGTTAATCCTCAGCGTTACAGGGTACCTTGTGGTCTAGTGGTGTAGCTAGTTAATCCTCAGCGTTACAGGGTACCTTGTGGTCTAGTGGTGTAGCTAGTTAATCATCAGCGTTTCAGGGTACCTTGTGGTCTAGTGGTGTAGCTAGTTAATCATCAGCGTTACAGGGTACCTTGTGGTTTAGTGGTGTAGCTAGTTAATCATCAGCGTTACAGGGTACCTTGTGGTCTAGTGGTGTAGCTTGTTAATCCTCAGCGTTACAGGGTACCTTGTGGTCTAGTGGTGTAGCTAGTTAATCATCAGCGTTACAGGGTACCTTGTGGTCTAGTGGTGTCATCAGCGTTACAGGGTACCTTGTGGTCTAGTAGTGTAGCTAGTTAATCATTAGCGTTACAGGGTACCTTGTGGTCTAGTGGTGTAGCTTGTTAATCATCAGCGTTACATGGTACCTTGTGGTCTAGTGGTGTAGCTAGTTAATCATCAGCGTTACAGGGTACCTTGTGGTTTAGTGGTGTAGCTAGTTAATCCTCAGCGTTACAGGGTACCTTGTGGTCTAGTGGTGTAGCTAGTTAATCATCAGCGTTACAGGGTACCTTGTGGTCTAGTGGTGTAGCTAGTTAATCCTCAGCGTTACAGGGTACCTTGTGGTCTAGTGGTGTAGCTAGGTAATCATCAGCGTTACAGAGTACCTTGTGGTCTAGTGGTGTAGCTAGTTAATCATCAGCGTTACAGAGTACCTTGTGGTCTAGTGGTGTAGCTAGTTAATCATCAGCGTTACAGAGTACCTTGTGGTCTAGCGGTGTAGCTAGTTAATCCTCAGCGTTACAGGGTACCTTGTGGTCTAGTGGTTTAGCTAGTTAATCATCAGCGTTACAGAGTACCTTGTGGTCTAGTGGTGTAGCTAGTTAATCCTCAGCGTTACAGGGTACCTTGTGGTCTAGCGGTGTAGCTAGTTAATCCTCAGCGTTACAGGGTAGCTAGTTAATCCTCAGCGTTACAGGGTACCTTGTGGTCTAGTGGTGTAGCTAGTTAATCATCAGCGTTACAGGGTACCTTGGGGTCTAGTGGTGTAGCTAGTTAATCATCAGCGTTACAGGGTACCTTGTGGTCTAGCGGTGTAGCTAGTTAATCCTCAGCGTTACAGGGTACCTTGTGGTCTAGTGGTGTAGCTAGTTAATCCTCAGCGTTACAGGGTACCTTGTGGTCTAGTGGTGTAGCTAGTTAATCCTCAGCGTTACAGGGTACCTTGTGGTCTAGTGGTGTAGCTAGTTAATCATCAGCGTTTCAGGGTACCTTGTGGTCTAGTGGTGTAGCTAGCTAATCATCAGCGTTACAGGGTACCTTGTGGTCTAGTGGTGTAGCTAGTTAATCCTCAGCGTTACAGGGTACCTTGTGGTCTAGTGGTGTAGCTAGTTAATCATCAGCGTTACAGGGTACCTTGTAGTCTAGTGGTGTAGCTAGTTAATCATCAGCGTTACAGGGTACCTTGTGGTCTAGTGTTGTAGCTAGTTAATCCTCAGCGTTACAGGGTACCTTGTGGTCTAGTGGTGTAGCTAGTTAATCATCAGCGTTACAGGGTACCTTGTGGTCTAGTGGTGTAGCTAGTTAATCCTCAGCGTTACAGGGTACCTTGTGGTCTAGTGGTGTAGCTAGTTAATCATCAGCGTTACAGGGTACCTTGTGGTCTAGTTGTGTAGCTAGTTAATCATTAGCGTTAGAGGGTACCTTGTGGTCTAGTGGTGTCATCAGCGTTACAGGGTACCTTGTGGTCTTGTGGTGTCATCAGCGTTACAGGGTACCTTGTGGTCTAGTTGTGTAGCTAGTTAATCATCAGCGTTACAGGGTACCTTGTGGTTTAGTTGTGTAGCTAGTTAATCATTAGCGTTAGAGGGTACCTTGTGGTCTAGTGGTGTAGCTAGTTAATCATCAGCGTTACAGGGTACCTTGTGGTCTTGTGGTGTCATCAGCGGTACAGGGTACCTTGTGGTCTTGTGGTGTCATCAGCGGTACAGGGTACCTTGTGGTCTTGTGGTGTCATCAGCGTTACAGGGTACCTTGTGGTCTACTGGTGTCATCAGCGTTACATGGTACCTTGCGGTCTAGTGGTGGCATCAGCGTTACAGGGTACCTTGTGGTCTAGCGGTTTAGCTAGTTAATCATCGACAATTGCTCACTGTTTTTTACTGTTAACATTGATGTAGGTTTTAAACGGGTGGCCAGGGAATGTCACTGAGTGGAAAAATTCATACAATAAAAAGAGTTTCAAAACAGCTTTTTTCTGCATATTTTGGGCCACATGTGCAGAGCTTGGCGCATTTAGTCTTATATATGAAGCTTTCATAGCATAAGACTTTTATTAATAAGTTCTTAGTTATATGTGAAATACAGCCCCAAATGTAAAAAATGTTTGGTAACTTACTCAATTCCTGGTATAAACTACATTATATAACTAAAACATTTATACATATGATGGTTAATACAAGCATTAAGAAATGATTGTTTTATAATGGCCATAATGGTTACATATTATTGTAGTGGGCGACGTGTTTTGAAGAAGGCCACGCTTCTTGCTCAATAAAGATCCTTTTTTTTTAGATTTAGGCTCGTAGTAGCCGCTTAAAACGGCTAATTTCTCCACCATTACATGTATACTTAAATATTTAACTCGTGCATATTTTTCGCGTACAATCAGTCAAAATAAACATTGAGACTTAACAAAAATAAATAACATTCGTTTCATTTGTTAGAACAATGCATTTTATACACATTTATTAACTCAATGTAAAACGTGTATCATTTTACATTTGCTTATAACTATAATCAATCGTTAGACGCCAAAATAGTTTGTAAAATAACACATTAAATGTCCATGCAATTTTGAAAGCTTTTTATTTATCCGTTGGAGTACCATGCTAAATAGTTTAGTGAAAACAAATTAATAATTTATTACAGTTGTATTGGTTTTAAATTGATCAAATGTACTTTTATTAACTACGAACAGAAGTTGAGTGCACGCTACGATCGTAGGTTTTAGAGGACAAAACCAAATTCAAGTGTGTATATAAACAATGTACTTGTGAGTTCTTATGCAATAAAATAAACAATTTACAACGATTATTAGTCCAGGTAATTTTCATGATGCGTCTTGCCATTTTCTACACTTTTTAAACAAGACATTTCGGTACTAAAATTTGGATTAATTGATTGATTGATTGATTGATTGATTGATTGATTGATTGATTGATTGATTGATTGATTGATTGATTGATTGATTGGATGTTTGCTTTACGCACAGATAGCAGTTTTTTGGGTATAGTCAGGTCGAGTTAACAAACAATAAATCAAATCGGAAAGAAAACAAATTTGAACGACACTGAAAAACTATGGGGTATGGGTTGGGTGACAAATTTAGTCTTTTGTAGAGGCTACAACAAGCCTACTCCTATCGACATCTATAAAAGGCCTCTTTATCGTGTAGGAAGGGTGGCACTTTTCAAACACGGTACCAACTGTTTTCCGCGGCTTTACGTATTATACTTGACAACCATCCAACGAGAGGACATCCCCTGTGGGCACGTGCTGTGGATTCAGTAATGTAAACCCTCACAGTATGGTCCCAGTAAATAAGTTAGAAATAATAAAAATAAATTCAGTACAATGATACAATATACTAGAAATGTGTACAATTAAAATTTGGAAGGTGTTTTGTTTAAATAATATATTAATTTCTATTTTACTATTTAGTTGACCACTACAGTTATTGTTCAAATTTGGAAAGCCAATTCGTATTAGAATTTAGAATTGCTAAGACAAATAGGATATTATCTCTCGACAGTTGTAGACTATAGTTCAAATGGAAACACCCTAAAACGACAAATTTAAAACCAAGGAATACCTTTAAATAATTTAAATAAGTTTCAAAACACATTGCTCCCAAGTAATTTTTTGAAGGTAAAAATAATCAGAATATTTACATGAAAAAACTCCTTGTTTTCAGTTTACACTTGACATAAAGTGTCTGCAGACAGTAATATGAATGAATTAGAATGTTGTTGAACGCAAGCGGGACATTTTGTATCTATACGTGAGAAGAGGTATATTTTCTGTTATAAATATTTAACTTCTATGTCTGCTTTATACTAGACCAATACCTTGGCTGGATTTGTTGTAATCACAATGTACCAAATGCTAGCAGTTGTAAAGACTGTCACTTTGACATACTATTGACTTTAAGACTATCTGTCCATACTTCATTTCTTTAATGTTGCATGCCATGAATTCAGTATTTTATAAGGTAGATCCAGTGACAGGTAGTTATTCATTTAGTATGGCGTGTCAACACTGTACACTACATTCGAACAAAATCTACGATAAGTTTTCTAATGTTGGCATCAATGAATTAATAAATATTTTCCCTTGTCTTACTTTTTTCTATTGAACTTGTTTTTCATTCTAATTTGCAACCAACAATGCATATTTTAATCTTTAAATAAGTTAATTTAATGGTTACTTAAGGTTCGGTGAACACTATTTCATATATATGTAGGAAGAAAGCAAGTTAACAAAAATGAAAAACCAGTTTAGAAAATTGGTCTGACTAATGACTACACTGTCTTAACTGCCATAAGAATGTTAGGTAGAGATACATTGTGTTGCTTTTGGTAGCTGATACGATGCACCTACGTTATTTCCATACCTTCAAAATAGTCTATGACATGGTCTGCTATCCACCACCATGGACACACTGTTCAGGTTTGTTAGTCAAGCCCAATGAACCGTCCCAGTACCCAGTTTTAATTTTTGCAGTCATTTTTTAAGTAAAAATAAAGGTATAACATGAAATTAAAAAATAAATTAACTTGGTTCTTGTTTTAACGACATCAATATTACACATATGTCTTTCTAAACAGTAATAAACACAATTCAAACTAATTCGGAGGCGGTTTAAATTTTTCATTTGAATCAGGAACCTATAAATCTTATTCCCAGTTTGAATAAAATCAGTAAATACATCCTATTCGTGTACGATTAAAGAAATGTTGTTGCATCTAAGTAAAACATTTATATTTTAATACAAACATATAATGCTTTATATTCACGCTAAATCATGTACATTTTAGATATATACGCCATCGACAAAACAACTTATATTAATTGAAATATATAAATATCTATTTATATCTTAATTTAAATCGTTCAGTCGCCATTGTATTCCGGGTCTGATAAATGTATATACGTGTAATTTTTGCTGGGAACTAATACTTAATTTAATATACTCACTCAAAAACGAAACGCAACATCGGATAATTTTTTCAAATCATTTTTTGCGGACAAATAACCTATAAATATTCAAATATATATACACAACATCATAATTACACCTTAATTAAAGGTTTCCCGGTGAAAACATTTAAGTTCATCCACCCGTTAACGACTGTGGTAGAAATCTGGAACACACTATGACTGATAACGCATTGCTAAAAACCGGGTCGACTTTCACGTGCAAATCATTTTAACTCGGACAATCGGTATAAATCCCCGCTATTTCTTTTCTTGACTGCATTAGTAAAAATAAATTCGGATGAGGTGACGCTATGCCAAGGTTAGATGCTGCTACCCGGAATATCGCTATCGGCCAAAGCGAGGCCGGGGAATCGCAGAATGCTGTTGCCAGAACGTACAAGGTTCATCGTAGCACAATTTCACGCTTTTGGAGACGCTAACAGCAGCTTGGTTCTACGACAGACCGACTACGTTCAGGGCGTCCGCGTGTTACAACTTGGGCGCAGGATCGTGACATTAGATTATTCAATCTACTGAACAGGACTATTGCTGCAACAGAAACAGCTGTAAACGTCCCTGCGTTGCGCCGTATATCACCTCAGACAGTACGCAATCGGTTACGCTCTCATGGATTGCGGCAAAAAGACCTTACATCGGAGCAACACTGAGACGCCAACACCGCCGAGCAAGGGTTAGATGGTGTACTACCGTTCGTGTATGGAATTTAAGAACAGGAGAAGAGTGGTTCAGTGATGAGTCACGTTTCAGCTTGAAAAGCGAGATGGTCGTAAACGAGTGTATAGGCGCCGAAATGAACGCTTTGCGCAAAACTGTGTTGTAAAAAGAGACAATTTTGGCGGAGTCGGGTTATGATGAGGGCCGCTATCTCTTAAGCCATCAACACACAGCTGAAACATATTCAATGCAATCTTAACGCTTAGCGCCAACGACAACCACCGCCGCAAAATCTGCAACAGTTATAGCAGACACTAAAGTATGAGTGGCAAAGGATACCGCGTGTTCGTACTCAACATTTAATTGAATGAATGCCAAGAAGAGTAAGGGCTGTGTTACAAGCAAATGGTGGGCACAACAGACACTGACATTTTTTGCGTGATTTATTGACTATATGCGACAAATGTTATATTCCATGGTAAAAAAACTCATGAACAAGAAGTGTGCCAATTTTTACATTTCTGTATCAATTATTTATATGATAAATTGTTAAAATAATATATGAAGTAAAATTCCCATTTATTGTGTGTTGCGTTTCTTTTTTAAGTGAGTATACATGTGAATAACCGTACTTTATTTGCCAATCTTTTTTTACGTTAGCATCCTACTGTGTTGTTTTTGGATTTTTCATTTTAAGATGGTTAAGTTTTTTGCTTTGCTAATACGGTATATTCATAATATTCTTTTTTAGAATATTTATTGCAACCCGTTATCTATATTCCAATAGTTTATGAAGGCTAGCTGGTCCAACTAGTCTGTATTTGTAAATATTTTTCTACATATATAAATCCGCTCGTAATGCAATAGCATAAAAATAATTAATAATAATTAAACATTTACTGGTCAGGAGAACAATGGAACCTGATGATAAAAATTGACCCGATGGGCTGTTTAATCCGACAACACATGTGAGAGATTCATCATGAAAGAGCTAAAAATCAACAGGACTCATTTCAATGTTATTTTTCGAACATTATCAATAGTATTCAACGTTTATTTAGAAATCAAAATTTTTTAACAATTGACACATGTCCCTTTTTTATTATTTACCAACCTAAATAAAACTGATTCCGTCCTTCCTGAATATTAAACATATCTATTATTGACTAAATAAAATATATATTTCTGAAGTATTACACATTCTACCATCAATACAGTTGCATGCAAATTTGTAAAATGTTCGTCAAATACGAACAATATATGCGAAATGATCATCTGAGCACGATACTTACTGTTACTGTAATGTACAAAATACTTGAATTTTTACTTGTCTATGGGTTTTTAAAATTTTTTATAGCTTAACAATGTTTATATTTGACAAATTAAATATTAATCCTTGTGAATTGGTTGTAACGTTAAACGATCAATTTGATCAGGCTGTTAATAAAGCTTTAACATTTTTAGTTGGGCTTTTACATTGTTTTCTTCCGAGTAAAAAATGCAGTCGAATTTGGTTCTTACAGGAATAGCTGTATTGACAATTATAATAATCGTTAATGTTTAACAAATTTATTTAAATACTTGCTTCTAATTTTGTATAACTTCCGAGTAATTCTTCAAATTTAATTTAAATTTTGGTAAAAACTATTTTAATTCACAAAAATGTAGTTAATGTGTGTCGGAGCCAAAAAACTGTGACCGACGTCTGGCCTAAACTCACAAATGGTGCGTTGAAAAAAACAGATCATTAGTGGATCAGTAAATAACAAGACGAATCTGCCTCTGAAACCCTGATTAATAAATAACAACTTTAACAAATATAAGTTCATTGGTTCTCGGAAAGTGGAAAGCCTCAATTAAGGATCTGTCATCGCTCGGTATAAAATACTGGGGCCATGTTTTCGATCGACACTGTCCTTAAATAGGTCTTAGGACATAAATTAGGACCGACTTAACAGTCTTAGGATGTGTCTTAGACCTCACATGGAAGGTATTTTAAGACCATCCTAGCAAAGATGTCCTAACTCTGTCTTAAGTATTCTATTTAATCATGTTTTATTAATAAATAATTTTATATATTTCGATGTGGACTGCACTTAAAAAAGTAAATCAACGTTTTTTAAATATGTGGTAATAAATATACAATTATATGTATTAAACAAGATTGTTAAGAATTAAAACGTCAAATGGCTTTTATGTGCATTTCAATGTAATATAATTTGAATGAGTTTATAATCGAACAAAACCAGTTTGACTGCAAGGACTATTCTTTGTTTTTGGTTAAAAGGCTACTTTCGTGCTGTAACCTTACTATTGTATATAAATAAGGCTAACATTTGACTTTTAGCAAACATTCTAATGTTATTTCAAAAATTTAAAGTTTAAGATGTAAAATTTAAAATAATTAAAATTACGACCATCCTAAGACCATGGTAGGACATCAGCTATATCATGGCGTCTAGTTTTATTGGGGGAGGAAGCCGGAGTACCCGGATAAAACCACCCGTTTCAAAAGCAACAGTAAATAAAATAATATGAGGTTCAATTGTAAATTATACCATTACTTATCTTTCAAATTACAAATTAAGATCTTTTGTAAAAAAAAACATTAGACATAAATTGAAATCAAATACGCATCAACGATGTTGTAAACCAAACATGGTTGTAATATTACAGCATTATATATTACTTTGTCAATATCAGCAGGATAGTAATGTATTTTTACCACAAAAATCTGTTAATTTAATGGTTGAAAAAATATGAAATAATTACTTCGTCCCATCATCTAAAAACTACTTGTGTTAATATGTAATGACTCTGTACGTGACCGTTTAACTTCAAGGTCTATTCGTGATTTAACATAAATTTTCTGTTGAAGTCCTACAGTGTAAATTTTGACGCATTATTATTTATGCATGCTTATGACAACTTTATAATTACATGTTAAGAACTTCGCTGATAGTATACAGCATTTGTCATGGTTTATAAGGCATCAATTTTTGGAGTTTTTTTGTTTTCTTCTTTAAATATAAACAATGTCAAGGATAACAATTTTTGTCAACTTTGATTGCGTGTAATGCATATTTATTTAGGTCATTTTCGTTTTCAGAAGCCAAATTGCTTAAATTTTCTTTATGATATATTTCTGTCGCGCCTTAAAACCCAGTCGGGGATAAAACAGGTGTTAAATCATTTTGATATTTTGCAAAACGTATTTGAAAAGCAAATCCATAATGAAAACCAAGCTCTTTTAAAACAGTAGAAATTATTTTTTATCCAATCCTATTTGACAAGTATTGATAGTTTTCAAACCGAAGGTCGGGGGGTTTTCTCCGGGTACTCCGGCTTCCTATCCCAATAAAAACTGGACACCATGACATAGCTGAAAAATTGCTGAAAGTGGCGGTAAACACAATTCAAACAAACATAGTTTGGCAAAACATTTTACCAAATCGTGTTACAATATCTTTTGAAAATTTCGTAAAAGCTAAAAACTCGCAAACATTTAATATATTTTACCAAGACCCTTTAATAAGATTATAACTGGCCGAGAGCGATTACATAGAAAAATTCGCAATTTCATTGTAGAATGGTTGATTAACGTCCAGTAAGTGGCATTCCAGCAATATACAGGTAGACAATAACTCTGCAAATAATTAATTATGCGGAAATAGAGACAGATAAATAAAGACCAATTTGTTCTGCGTCTCTCATGCGCCAATTGCCATAAGGAGCTTGGCAATATCCAAAGCCGTCAATTTATGTGTTTCGTGGCCTTTTTTGAATTTAAAAATTTATATCTCGAAAATAAACGAAAAGGCTTCCCTCATTGCCCCATTTTCTAGTTAGGAACGTGCTGAACCCTGGCAACCAGAACAATTTGAAATGACAGTGTCCATTTTATTACCTCCGAAAGGATCTTATTTTGTAGTAAATACCAATGAAAAGGTGTAAAGTAAATTATGTAAGCAAACGAAATATGACTGCTTGTCAACTCGGGGACTTCGGTCCACAAAAAGGCATTGCTCCACTTTTTGGAGTGTCATCAAAGATACCAAGGTTATACAATTTGCAACGTTAATGACAAGCTTATTTTGTCTAATCAAGAATTATTAGTGCTGACCAAACTGAAAAATATTACCTGACAATCCACCGTAAGATGTATTTATTTTATAAGTGCCTAAACCGCACCATATTTAATGACTTTAACACGTGGTCTATGATTTTTTGTCAAAAACACTGATGTCATTGCATGCTGTGATGAGTGAATTGATTGAGTTTCCAAGGTCAAATATTAAATACCATGACAAGATCGGTTACTGGTACACGTAAACATTTTTATGCAACCTAAAGATTAACAATAATCTTATACGAAAAAAACATATTGTAATTATATAAATATTGGTTTCATAAGAAGTTACAAAGGCGAAACACCTAAGGTTAAAACAAACGGTGGATACAAATGTAATAAATTATATATCAATGATGAGCTGATTTCTGTTAAGTGTAAAAATATTTTAATTAATTATGCTAATTTACTGAAGGGTTAGTCTACTAACCATGATTAGTTGAGAATATATTTATTAATTTCTAAAAGCTAGTCAATTGATACCAACTACAGTATGAAAGACGTGCAGACAGGTTATTGTAATTACTATACAAGTAAATAACTTATTTACTTACCATAAAGCACCTTTTAAATAAATGCGATTTTTGCTTAAAAAAACAAAAATGTCCACATGTAACAACAATGACATGTAAGTTGACAAAAGTACAATTTTAAATGCTAAAATGGTGATTCTCGCATAAAAAATGTATAAATAAATGTTACTTACACCATACTGATATGGTTCCCAGTGGTCGACTTACAGAGCTGCCCAGTGCGTCACCGGATGGCGGATATGAAGCGAAGGCCATCCAATTTTGGGGAGGGGTTGTCAACTCAAAATGCGAATATTATGACCGCAGAACCACAGTGGGTAACATGTTTGGAGAGTGCCAAGCCCTTTGCACAACAAAGACCCCATTTGTAGATAGGTGTAGGCTTATAAATTTACCTGCCGCTACCCATACCCTATACTTTCAATATTCATTAATAATTTCTGCCCATTGGTCCATTTTTCCTGATTGGATTTATTGTTTGTTAACTTGTTCTCGTCCTGAATATACTGCTCACTAGATGTAAAGCAAACATCCAATCAATCAATGATATATTTTACTAATTTTTCTAAAATACCTGCTTAGTAATGGTTGTCTTTACCATTACAACCAAACTTTGTGTAATTTGGTATATTTCCACAACATAATGAATATTCTTTACATTTTTTGATTGAATAAGAAAAAAAAAACAGTTCATAATGAAATCAGCGTTCGTTCAAATGTCGTTTTTATTCGGGAGAAAACAGAAAGCAAGTCAATGTTTTGAATTGTTTGTATACTTTAATATACTTGTTATATTTCAACAATTTACTGCATAAGATATTCATAACATTGTAATTTTTTTATGCCATGCTTATTTATTGTCCAGACCCTCCAAACATGTCAAAATGCATAGCCAAATTTATATACATTAATTAAAACTATTTTAATTTTGATTTAAATTTTAAATTTTATGCATCATTAAATTCTCACCTGGACATCATCTAGAGGTATAAAATGTCTGGTCATGATTAAAATAAGTCCATGTTGACACCTTTGTATCCACCATGTTTCGCTCAATCGTTTGGCTTATCATCTGTGTTGAGATTTCATTTGCATTGAGAATTGGCTTAACGGATTCTGAGAAAAAGGTTATCCTTAATGCCCACAACGCTGACCGAAGTATTGAAGCCTCGCAGGGTCCATATTCAGCATCGAATATGATGAAAATGGTAAGAATATTTCTTTAATTTAGTCTTGGTATCTTTTAGTGATTTTTATTTCCAACTGCTTTGTAAATGCGTATGTTTATGGACTTTTACTTCCCGAGAGTATCACAAACCCAGTAATCACTATTTGGGTCCATACATAAAATGTAATTTATATTGTCATCACTGTTTAATTTCTGTCCGTATTTGCAAAACTATTTCATAATGCTATGGGTTTTCTATGCAAGTTGATAATTGAGCTAGACAGGTTAGCGGTAACTTTTGAATTTTTTCGGCAAAAGCTCTTAAACATGTTAATTATTTTGTTTCATTAGGAAGGTTGGTGTTGCTGATGAATTTTAAGTGCATGAAACCCGTTCTTGTCGTTATAAATTTGACTTTAGTATTTTCGATGAATATGAAATAATATTTTATATCAAATATGTTTAAAAACTATTTGGTTTCTGATACCAAATCTTGAAGTCTATCATTTTTACTTGGCTATAGTCCTGGAGTGGCGACTTGGCTAATATGGCGCAGACATACGCTGACAAGTGCATATATCAACACAGTGACGCTACAAAGTTCTCAATTGGTGAAAATTTGTTTATCACAACAAGTAAGTTTCTTTATTGGAATGTCTTATTTCAGGATAATCGTTATAACTTATTATTAATGTTCTCATGGTTTAATAAAAGACTTAAAATTTATTACACTGCAATTTCGCCAACAAAATCAAAAGGGTAAGCATCTTGTATTCTGTCGATACTGCCTTATGTCTATGTAAATAACGCCTTTAATGAACAAAAAAGTTGTAGATTTCCTCAACAGATACCGTAAAAAATTAACAATCTAGCACATATAACAAAATACGCCGATGTTGACGATTCATTTTTGTCATTATCGGGATTGAAACGAATTAGAAATTTCTTGTTTCTTATTTATGCAACAGGCTGCTTCTATACACGCTATAAACAAAGTGAACATCTTATTTTAATCGTATTTGTTTCCTCACAGCGCGGGTTTTATATGGAATACCTAAGCAAAGAGTCATGATTTACAAAAAGACGCCATAATGATTTTTATAGTAACGTGAAAAAATTTTAATTACAGAAAATATATCGAATGAAGGCGTCGGGACAGCTGTTGAAACTTGGTACAATGAAAAAGTGAGTTACCATATTACGTCTGACACCTGTGATACTGTGTGTGGACACTATAAACAGGTATGTACCTCGATCACTCTATTAAAATTCAATATCGTATTGCATTTTATGTCCGGCATCATACCCAGGCACTTGGGGTCAGGATAAATTTTTTTTATGGAATAAAAAGCCAATAAATGAGTTAACAATGTGTATTCACTCATTTGGTAACTAGTTTAACATGTCTCATTTTGAAATATTGACCTCAGAAAAATAATAAATTTTTCATTTTTATATAAGAACAAGGCATGAATCTTATCCAAGTTCTTAAAATAGCTCAAGTTTTATTTACTGGAATCCCCACGTTTTATTTAAAAAACATACTGTTCCAAGTGTCCAGTCAGGAATGAGCTATGTCCGTTTAATATTCTCTTAATAACTACCACTTAACTTCACTATGTTACATCGTATTTCATTAAAATTTTGTGTTTTGTTCTATCCAAGCGAACAACAATTTTTATCGGGACGGAAGTCACTTCAAACATTTGAGGGGAGATAATTTCCCGTACTTAGAGGGTTTCCGATACGACTGCTTTACATGTAAAGTCTTAGTGAGTACCGTATGCGATTAATTTGGCGCGAAATTTAAAACAAAAGAGAAATTAGTCTTTATTATAAAACCAATATAACGTATGGATAATCGATGCCAGAATGTAAACAGGATTTCACATATTGAAACAAGAGTATAATTACATGGTAAGATGCTCAAATTTTAACAGTGAATGTAAATTTACTCTGCAAAATTATCTGCCCCTTAATGTTTGAAGTGACTTCCGTCCCGATAAAAATTGTTGTTCGCTTGGATAGAAGAAAACACAAAATTTTAATGAAATACGATGTAACATAGTGAAGTTAAGTGGTAGTTATCAAGAGAATATTAAACGGACATAGCTCATTCCTGACTGGATACTTGGAACAGTATGTTTTTTAAATAAAACGTGGGGATTCCAGTAAATAAAACTTGAGCTATTTTTAGAACTTGGATAAGATTCATGCCTTGTTCTTATATAATAAAGAAAAATTTATTATATTTTCTGAGGTCAATATTTCACAATGAGACATGTTAGACTAGTTACCAAATGAGTGAATACACATTGTAAACTCTTTTATTGGCTTTTTATTCCATAAAAAAAATTATCCTGACCCCAAGTGCCTGTGGCATCATATACTAGTAAAAAATCAGCCGCGGATCCAATAACAAGTGTACCTTGAGTATCGCCCCCTTTTTGAGAAGAAAAATAATATACTTGGATGAAATTAGTAAAATCGAAGAAAGAGTCAAAGAAAAAAGTTGCAAAAGAAAATTTTGAAAAGAACCTTGATAATATAATATTGGATATTGCTACAAATTCTAAAACCTACTGGAAAATTATGAAAATGTTAATAAAATCAAATAAAGGCTGTTCTAATATACCCCCACTTCAGAATATAACTCATGATCATAGTTTGGGAGATGTAGTCTATGGAGACGACGAGAAATGTAAGCTATTGAATACGTATTTTAGCCAAATTTCGTCCGTGAAGGATGAAAATGTTATTCTCCCGGATTTTGAACTTAAGACAAATATACATTTAAACAATATTATTATCAGTAAAGAAGAAATTGTTGACATAATAAAAATCTTAGAACCTAATAAAGCATCAGGGCCAGACATAATAAGCCACAAAATGTTAAAAATGTGTCCTGAAAAAATAGCAATTCCACTTCAATTGATTTTTAACAAATCTCTGCACCAATGCAAATATCCATCTATTTGGAAGACTGCAAATGTTATTGCAATATTCAAAAAGGGCGACAGTTCAATACCATCTAATTATAGGCCAATATCACTCATTAGCTGCGTAGGGAAGATAATGGAACGTGTTATTTATAAATATGTTTTTAACCACATGCAAAGAAATAATCTAATATATAAATACCAGTCAGGTTTTCTCTCTAACTGTTCCACAGTCCATCAGTTGTTAGAAATATACAATTGTATTCTAAATTCACTCGAGAAAAAGGAACTAAATTGCTTTGTTTTTTGTGATTTTTCTAAAGCATTCGACACAGTTTGGCATAAAGGGTTATTACATAAATTGAAATCGTATGGTGTAAATGGAAATTTATTAGAATGGTTTAAAAACTATTTAAATAATAGGCAGCAAAGAGTAGTTATAAAACAATCATCTTCTGTGCTTTGTAATGTGACTCCTGGTGTTCCTCAGGGATCGGTATTAGGTCCATTATTATTTATTATTTATATTAATGATATAGCCGAAAATCTAGTCTCTCTCTGCAGACTTTTTGCTGACGACACGTCGTTCAGCTACTCTAGTCGGGACGTTTCACAGATACAATCTGTGATTGATCACGATCTTAGAAAGCTGAACGATTGGTCAAGAAAATGGTTAATGTCGTTTAATCCGGAAAAAAACAGAAATTATGTTATTTTCAAATATATCACAGCCAGAAATGAGGTTTTCATTAAATAATATAGATATTCCAGTTACTACTTTTCATAAACATCTAGGAGTCACTTTTAGCAGCGATGCTAAGTGGAACATACATATTGAAAATATTATATGTAGTGTTTCAAGGCACCTAAATGTACTAAGGAAGCTTAAATACAAACTTAATCGAAAAAATCTAGAGAAACTCTATTTAGTCTTTATAAGACCCCTTTTCGAGTATGCCTGTGAAGTTTGGGACAACGTTGGTGTGGGTTATTGTAATAAGCTCGAGCTACTGCAGCTAGAGGCTGCTCGAATTGTCACAGGCCTACCAAGTTTTACTAATACAACTAATATTTATACTGAAACTGTGTGGGAGCCTTGAGCCGATCGTAGGAAACGTAGAAAGCTACAAATGTTTTATAATATACAACATAGCTCTGCACCAGCATATCTGTGTAATCTAATACCACCAACTATACAAAGCACTTCAGTGTATCCCTTGCGTAACGGTAATAACATTATGACCCCTTATTGTAGACTGTCCTTAACTAACGAATCATTCATACCATCAACTATTCGACAGTGGAACAGTTTGGATATGTCGATCCGTAATGTCGATTCTATATTTAAATTCAAATCCGAACTTAAAAACATGAACTCATGTATAAAAGTTCCGAAGCATTACGAATAGCGTAAATTTAATATTGTCCTAACCCAGCTAAGATGCTTAGCTTCATTTTTAAATTTTGATCTTTACAGAGTTAATATTATTTCTGATCCATCCTGTCGTTGTGGATCTAACCGTGAAGATTCATATCATTATTTCTTTACATGTTCTAAATATACCATCATTAGAGACAGATTATTTGAGAACCTTTCCTGGCTGCCCAATTATTGTCCAATAAATCTTGAACTTTTAACATGTGGTAACCCGTTATTGTCCACTGAGTAGAACAAACAAGTTTTTAAACATGTATTTGAGTATATCAAAGGGTCAGAAAGATTCCATGTTGATTAATAACTTGTACACAGGGCTCTTGAAGCACACAATTCATCACCACCCCCCTTATTCTCTATTTATTCGTTTATCTTTGCTAATTTTTTTTCTGGTTCATTCCACTTATCTCATGTATTGTAAAGATCTTATCTTACACATATAATATATATTGTATTAAATTTTATGCATGCTCCATAAATGTTCTTTTGCAACATATTGTATATTTTGAGAAGACTTCATAAGTTTGTCTAACTTGTGTCTTATCCTTTTTGCAAATTTGAGCAAATAAAATATGTTTAAACTAAACTAGAGTCAAAGAAAATTGTGTTATAAATAGATTAGCATCACGATGTCGAAAAGAAGCAACAAACCATTCTTACTGTATTTGTCAGCGAAAACAAGAGGTAAAGGGAAGATTAATGCCCATAGCTGGTAATTTTTGTTTTAAAAAAAGATACCTTTGCAATTTTTTTTCTATTATAAAAGAATTGATCTATTGAATACAATTTCTTACGTTTCAAGATTTTAGACAAAATTTAAAACTATTTATCTTGCTGTTATTAAGTTTAAAGTAAAACAAGAACAATAGCTTTGGAATTCGTGCAAGTTCGGCTAAAAAGTCACAGATTTCTGTGCTGAATATAGTAAGACTAAGGCTTTTGTTTGTTTGTTTGTTTGTTTGTTTGTTTGAATGATGTTTATCGCCACTGTTAGCAATTTTTCAGCTATATCATGGCGTCCAGTTTTTTATTGGGGGAGGAAGCCGATGTACCCGGAGAAAAACCCCCGACCTTCGGTCGGAAAACCATGTCAGTTAAGATTGGAGTCGAGTACACCCTGCCCGCAGTGAGACTCGAACCCAAAAACTTCGTGTCAATAGAAGACGAACTACCTTAACCACTCGGCCACCGAGACCCCTGTAAGACTAAGGCGGCATATCACAAAAACCCTTTCAAATTTTGACCTAGTTATATCATACAAAAGATTATCGTATATAAATGAAAAATTATACCAATTGAATGAAAAGTATAGCAATTAAATAGAACATGTTACCATATAAATAAACAATTTATACTAATTAAACATGAAAAATTGAATATAAATGAAAATATTGAATTTTTCCAACAAATATCATGCCATAATACACGACATTGTTCAAATATAACATTATACAAGTATGGCCTTTAGCAAAGGTAATATCCATAATTATAAAATCAAGAAAGGGTTATTTTTCCTAGGTCCGCAGGACCGAGGAAAAATATTTTTTTCGAGATTAAATAATTTGGATGTTACCTGAAGTCGATTAAAGGCCATAACTGTATTATTATACTGAACTAAACACAAACCAGAACAAATAGACTGTGAAGTCATAACTGCGTAACCCTTTTATATTTTGCACGCTTTTGCACGTCGAACAAATATTATAGATTATAGATCGTTATTGTGAGTCAATATTTTAATACCTACACATAGTTACATGTACATATATGTTTACAAATACAAATTTTGTTTACATCTATGATGCGATAAAATTTATACACCCTTGCCAAAGTTCTAGCGTATCAACAAAACAAAGCTCTGTTGATTCTTACCTTACATGTAAATTACAAAATAATACAAACGAATTGTAGGTTGTATGGGCTGGTGCTTCCAAAGTAGGATGTGGACTACGGCAATGTGAAAACATCATGATAAAGGATGGTGTATACTGGCCAAACGCCTATTATATAGTTTGTAACTATGACAACGCGTGAGTATTTTTTTAACACGCATTAATTTAATATTTACTGATCGAAATGCATCCAATAAAATAATTACACGTGTATGTGATAAACTCAACAATGAACAAAAACTCTAATTGTTTTACGCTACCATAAACCTGCTTTAATGTAAAACTTGTCGTAACACAGAAATAAAATGGACAGGAGTGGATCTCCCTTAGTAAAAGTATCGTTGGTGTAGAAACCGTCATGGACTTCCTCTATCCACCAGCAATAAATGATCCTACGGTGTAAACCACGTTCAGAAAAAAATAATTTTTCGAATGAATCTCTCATTAACTATAGAAATCTACAGAGTTAAGTCATTGTGTATCGTCAAATTATATTTAACATCCCTTTGTCAGGAATTCATCTACTGTGTTTCTGATTTTGCTTTTGGAGGCTGCTGCTATGATGTCTTGAGGTTCTTGTGCAATAGTTTCATTCCTTAAAGTATCGACAACATTTAAACGATGACGTTCCTCGACGTCATGACCGAATATCGTATCCAGCATTATATACAGCTGCACGTCATGTTTAATTTTTCTGAATGGTTTCAAAATAGAGTTTATTACCTTTATTTTCTGTAGATCGAATCTTTTGGATTAATTTTATCAGCAAACCTACATCAATGTAATAATAATTTCTTTTGGGACCGGGTGTTCAAAGGTAGTTAGTAGTGAGGGTATCGTGAGGTAGATAGTCAAATATTTATCACCTACCTGTCAACATATTGAATCTTACCGCGGGCAGGATTTACTGTTTTTCTACTGAATGTCTGGGGTTTTGCGAGACTCCGTCTTCCTCTGCCAATAAAAACTATTTAAAAAATTTATATAGCTGAAAAATTAATGAAATTGGCGTTTACCGCCATTCAAACAAACAAAGAAAACAATAGTTACTTCTCAATTAATGTATTCAAATAATAATGAGTGGTACAAAATTCAAATGATCTCAACTATTTTACAATGTTATAAGTTACAATATACTAACATATAAAACTAGATTAATTTCCAAATTTTTTTCAGTGTTTTGAAGGGAAAAAGGCCATACATAGTAGCAGAGTCTTGCTCACAATGTCCTACAGGTTATAAAAAGTGTTCACAGTACGGTTATCAAAATTTATGTGGTGAGTTAAAATAGTAATATATGAACATCATGCATGATTACAAGAATTAACTAGTAATTATACCTTCGCTCCCCGTAGGGTATAGAGTAAAACTGTGTGCGTGTCCGCCCGTACCCATTTTTGGTCACATTTGTTCACATTTGGTCACAAATGATACAATACTAAAATACTGTCGTATGATGATCATACCATATTGTGGGATTATTCTCATACTTCTTTGAGGTTATAAAGCGACGGTATTTTTAGGGAGCCATTAGCTCACAGTAATACTTGTTATACTTGATATGACTTAGACCTGAAAATATGCTGATAGCCAGTTAACAACGCATCCAATATAAAATACATTCTTTGCAATATAAAGTAGAGTGGTTTACAACGAACGATTTATTGGTTGTTAACTAATTTTCACCCTTATCTGAAATATTAGTTGCCGCAATTAATCAACTATTCCAATACACATGTACGATGTCATCTGTATTCAAAGTCATTTAATTTGTTCTTACTTAACAGTGTATGGCACAGGCAAACGTGTTTTGGAAGATATTATAGCAAAACTCCTAGACCATAAACAAGACCATTTCAAAGATGGATTTAAAGTCAGTAATGCTCTGCCAAATCAACTACAAGAAGATGACGAAAGCAGTGACTGAAAAATTTGTTACCCCGTGTTTGTTAAACTATTGCTATTACTTTGAGTCTTTATATTAAGACACACGTTATATCTTTTTACTATACATTTTTATTAACCCTATTGCTTTCTGCAAAATTATAGAACATCCTTGCAAATATCTATGTGTTTGTTATTCTACCAAAGGAAACGCAGCGTTTAAAGTGTGTAATTTTTCAGCATTTCAAAGCCTACAAGTGCTGTGTTTACGTCAAACGTTATAAAACATATTGTTTAATTAGTTCAAACCTAACAATATACAGATGAAAAATATTTGGCACTCGTGTGGCTGTCGGATTCTAATTCTGAATTTTGAATGGTCCTTCTCGGCATTTAAAATTCAGAATTCAGAATTCGGATTTCAGATTTCAAAAGTCCGAACTCAAGAAATTGACGACTACAAAATTTCCCGCTCCTTTTTTTAATTCCTAAATTCAGAAGTTAAGAAAACTAGCATTTTCCCGCTTTTCAACACGTGATGATATTAAGTAAATTCATCTTTGAATTGGAAGGAAATTGGCAGCAGGTGTGTGCTTTATAATAATGATAAGTATCCTACATTTAAAGTGTATGGTAAATACAATATATGTTCGATTGTCTTAATGGGGTCAAGTATATAACGGCGGGAACTTCTTGTTTCTGAATTTTGAATTCTGAAATATGAATGGTCCTTCTGATCTAAAATCCGCCAGTAAATCATATAAATATGAACTTAATAAAGCTTACGGTAAGCACGCCTTCAAATTAGAAAGAGAACTGAGAAAAACAGCAAAACGCGATTCAAAAAAATTCTGGAATATTATCAATAAATTTAGCGGAAATGAAAAGAAGGTCGAGGGTCAAGTTGACATTAATGATCTTTACAAATATTTTAAGGGTTTGAACCAGAATGACGATCCAGACGATGCAAATGTCAATTACGATATTGATATTGATAATAACCAAAACGAATACACGCAAGCTATTTTAAACGAACCAATCAGGGAGGACGAAATAATTCTTGCCATTAAGAAGTTGAAAAACTCAAAAGCACCGGGACCGAGTACTTTTTACCAGTTTACACAAAACTGTTTAATATTATTCTAGATCATGGAATAATTCCTGAAATATGGACCATCAGGATCATTCAGGCTATTTATAAAAATAAAGGTGACCCGAAGGACACTAATTAATATAGGGCGATCACACTTATCTCAAATTTGGGAAAACTTTATACATCTATCTTGAATTCCAGACTTACAGAATTTGCAAACTACTCAGAGCTTATCACAAAATCTCAAGCAGGATTTAGACAGGGATACTCCACTTCAGATAACATTTTTTGTTTACATGCACTTGTACAATTATATTTAGGCATGGGCAAAAAATTCTATTGTACTTTTATTGACTTCAAAAAAGCGTTCGATACAGTATGGCGCGTGGGTCTATGGAAAAAACTTATTGACAGTGGAGTAAAGGGCAAAATACTTTGTAGTTTGTAACTATGACAACGCGTGAGTATTTTTTAACACGCATTAATTTAATATTTACTGATCGAAATGCATCCAATAAAATAATTACACGTGTATGTGATAAACTTAACAATGAACAAAAACTCTAATTGTTTTACGCTACCATACAAATAAAATACAAAATGTGTAATTGTAAATATGTACCAAAATATTAAGTCTTGCATTAAGCAAGGAAACCAGTACTCAGACTTTTTCCCATGCGAAATTGGTGTACGTCAAGGGGAAAACTTGTCACCTTTTCTGTTCGCTATATTTCTGAATGACTTGGAACGCTTTTTCATTGAAAATAATGTTGATGGTCTTGAAATAGCTAATAACCTTATTGAAATACAATGTCTTGTACGACTATTTGTATTGTTATACGCCGATGACACTATATTATTAGCTGAGAGTCCAGATAAATTAAAAGATACGTTGTCAAAGTTTGAGGAATACTGTAACTTTTGGAAACTAAAGATTAATTCAAGCAAATCAAAAGTGATGACTTTTTGCAAACGTAAAACTCGACAAAACTCCGAATTTAAACTCTGGCAACTCTCTAGATATTGTGGACGAGTGTGTATATCTGGGAATACCCTTTAAATATAATGGTAACTTTGCAACAGCTAGAAAATCTCTCGTGCAACAAGCCCAAAAATCAATCTTTGCTCTTCATCGAAAAATATCGAAGAAATTTGAACATATCAACCGATTTTTACAACTGAAATTATTTGACTCTTTAGTAGCACCGATTCTGTAATATTCATCTGAAATTTGGGGATATGAAAACATAAATGAGATTGAAAAATTACACTTACAATTTATAAAAAAGATTATGTGTGTCAGAAAAAGTACACCAAACTACATGGTATATGGAGAGAGTGGAAGATTTCCACTTCAAATTCAAATTAAGATAAGAATGATAAACTTTTGGCAAAAACTGTTGAACAGCCCAGACAAATTAAGTGGAATTTGCTTTAGACTTATTTGTAAACTCCATGGAACGCAAAACTTTCATTTTAAATGGATTTAGTATGTCAAATCAATTATCTCTGAGGCTGGATTTGGTTACATTTGGGACGGTCAACACATTCTTAATAAAAACGATATAAATGTACTGGTTAAACAACGTCTTATTGATCATTTTATTCAAAATTGGTACAGCAGCATGTCACAGTCGTCAAGGGGTGAGACTTATCTAAAACTCAAATCAGAATTCGGACAAGAGAAATACTTGATTCAGTTAAGAAAAAATAACCGTTGTACATTCAGTAAATTACGCTGCTCAAACTTAAAACTTCCCGTTGAGACGGGTAGATGGACATAACTCGCTTTGGATAACCGTATCTGTCATATATGTAACAGTAGAGAAATGGGAGACGAGTTTCATTACTTTTTTATATGTGATCACGAAGAAGTCAAAAACCTAAGGGCAAAATATGTACCTAGTTATTATACCAAATATCCCTCAATCCATAAAATGATTGGTTTGTTTACCAACTACAATACAAATGTAATTAATAATGTATGCTGCTTTGTTAGAAAACTTGAAAAACTATTGTAAATATGTTATGTGATTTCATTGTGATCATTATAATGCCTGTCATTTCCATCCATATTGTTTTGTATATTTCCTCTTGTAACACTTAAATGTGTCATTTGAGTGAATGCAAATAAAATCTTGAATCTTGAATCTTCTCGGCTTTCGCACGATTATTTTTAATTCTTCCACACTCCTAAATATCAAATTAAACTCTGTCGCGAGAAGAAGATCTACCTTTATATCACATTACTCTGGATAGTACTAAACCATAATATATATCAAATACTGTTAATAGTCAACATTTGATTGTAGACATTCTAGAAACCTTAAGTTTTACTTATATGGTAAAGAGATTGAAATTGTCAAAAGTTACAAATATTTAGGTGTATATTTTGCTAGAAGTCACTGTGGTTCTTTTTTAACCACACGTAAATATCTTAAAGAACAAGCTACTAAAGCTATGTATGGACTGTTACAAAATTGTAGAAGAAATAATTTATCTATAGATTGCCAACTAGACATATTTGATAGAATGATTTTACCTATATTATTATATGGGTCAGAAATCTGGGGCTTTGAAAATATTGATATTCTAGAAACAGTTCATCTGCGTTTTTGTAAGACTATTCTCAAGCTGAAAAATACAACACCAAACAGTAAAATCTATGGAGAATTAGGCAGATATCCAATAGCGCTCTCAGTTAAAATACGAATGGTAAAATTTTGGTGTAGACTTATGAATGACAATAAAAACAAAGTTTCTTCAATTCTATGTAAGTTAGTAAATATTCATTTTAACAACTATGGTCATGAAAGCAAGTGGGTATTATTTGTTAAAAACATTTTGGATAATTGTGGCTTATCGAATTTATGAACTACGAAAGCCCAGAAGGCTCATTCGAAATTCGAGAATCGAAATTCGAAATTCGAGATTCGAGATTCGAAATTCGAGATTCGAAATTCGAAATTCGAAATTCAATATAGTTATAACCAATCAGATTGCGTGTGACATAATCGTCTACCAATCAGAATAGTTCTTATATATTCGAAATTCGAAATTCGAGATTCGAGATTCGAAATTCGAAAATCGAGATTCGAAATTCGAAATTCAATATAGTTTTAGCCAATCAGATTGCGTGTGACATAATCTCTACCAATCAGAATTCCTTGGTTATATCGAAACTACATACAATTTGGTTTAGTAGTTTTAAGGGAGTTAATGCGAAAACCATGATTATTAAGGATTACTGAAAATTGCTAAGTTCAAAGAGCCATAACTACCATATAAATTTAGGAATCAACAATTCCTGATAATATGCACTACATATATGGTGTACTAGTTACATACCAAGTTTCATAAAATTTTGTATAGTACTGAGTAGTTTCAGAGAATTTGTGCTGACAAGATAATTAATGGGTATTTTCAGCACATTTCTAAGTTCAAAGGGCCAAAATAAGCCAGTGGCGGATCCAAAATTTCGAAAAGGGGGGCACTGACTGGCCAAGGGCGGCCACTTTGGTCATGCTTCAATGATTTCCTATATATCCAACCAAATTTTTCCGTCAAAAGGGAGGACCCCCTCTGGATCCACCCCTGATAGCCCCCCCCCCAAAAAAAAAAGAAAATTCCGTTGTACATGTACATTTTTGTTTCTTGATTTGTAAAATCAAGATGTTATTGTAAACTGAATTCATTTGATCAAATAACAAATAAAGCTTATAAATTTGATTTTTTTAACAAAACCATGTTGAACAAGTCATTCGTTGACAAATATGTCGACTGTTAAAACACCAAATAAACATAATAGCACGTGGCTACGTTTATATAAGAATTATTCTGATTGGTAGACGATTATGTTACACACAATTTGATTGGTTATAACTATATTGAATTTCGAATTTCGAATCTCGAATTTCGAATATCGAATCTCGAATCTCGAATCTCGGGTTTCGAATCTCGAATCTCGAATTTCGAATTTCGAATCTCGAATTTCGAGTTTCGAATCTTGAATCTCGAATTTCGAATATCGAATGAGCCTTCTGGGCTTTCGTAATGAACAGATCTAAATCAATATCCAACAGAATGGATAGAAAAATGTGTTGAGTTAAGGTTAAAAGACCAATTTGTACAAGAGTGGTCTTCAGACATGTTTAATTCGTCAAAAACAGCTTGCTATAGGATATTTAAAGCTAAATTTGAGTTCGAAAAATACCTTTCACTTTTAAAATCAAATTTAATGTTTGGTTTATGTAAATTTAGATGTTGCTCTCATAAGCTACCAATTGAAGTAGGCCGATGGAAAAACGTGCCAAGACAAGAAAGAACTTGTAATTTATGTAGCTCAGGTGAAATTGGAGATGAATATCATTATGTTATGTCATGTAACTCTTTTAGTAAAGAACGAAATCAGTATTTGCCAAAAAATTGTCAAATAAGACCAAATGTTATGAAATTTAATTCACTATTCTCGTCAATGGACATTACAGTTCTCATGAAATTAGCCAAATTTACACAAATTGTCATGTCAAAGGTTGTCCCTCCTAGTTAGCTCAGTAAATGAATATTGTAACTTGATTTGTATCACACATGCATTGTTTGTTATGAATTTATTTGTAAATTCTCTGTAACGAAATGTTTATGAGAAATAAAGTATTCGTATTCGTATATTCGATTTGTGTTACGACAGTATTTGTGACTGCATTCACTGAGCCTTTACTCAGCCCCCTTGATTAAACTACAGGTCACGCCTTGCTTCTTGCGAGTTTTTCTTATTATTGATATTCTTTTAATTGTATTCGCTTTCCAATCGTTCCTAATACAATGAAGACCATAGTAAAGTGCTCTCGACCAATGAAAATGTCCCATTTTGTATTCATGAAGACCGTGGCACATTATCTTTTGTTCAATTAGTCTGCTTAATACATAAACTTGACTGAGGCTCATTAAATATGTGTAAAAATTGTTAGCTGAAATTCAACAAATAAAGAATGCAGACATATTTTGAACAAAGATCATTCTTTAAGTCGGTAATACCCTATATTATTAAGGCCACGAAAGTCCGGAGATCTTCATGAATAGGACACAAAAAATAGGACAATTTCATTTTCGATATCTTCCGGAAAAAAAACAACAAAGCAAAATGAAGTTTTTCACAAAATAGACGATGGATTTACATGAAATTTAAATTTGCAAATCCTAAAATAGTACTAAATCACCATGGGAAATGATTCCTATAATTGTTTACTTGTAACGTTTTCAAAAAATTGTGGAAGAAAGGACAGACAAACAAAATGAAAACTATAAGGTAGGGCCAAAATTTACTTACAAGTGGCATTATCTTTTTCCCTTATAGCAAATATAAAAATAAAGTCTCAATCAAATTGAAGTTTATAATCATAATAGATTTTAAAATTGTATGCATAAAAATGAACATTTTATGTCATTTACAAGGAAAATGAAGCACCTTTTGAAGCTTGGGTGCATGGAAAATGGATTATTTTACCCTCCGCATCTTCTCTCTAGAAGGTTTATCTTAGTTATGATACATTTAACTTATTGTATTAGTAGTTGCACTAAAAAATGACAAAATCTAATCACCTATTAATTTTGTATCATGATTGCTATAATATCTTGAGCACTTTACAATGGTCTTAATTTGTAAGAATATGATAATCCCTGTCTTCATGATAAGTACTCGCTTCGCTCGTACTTAACCATGAAGACAGGGATTATCATATTCTTACATATACGTGTTTCCGTTTGATAGACGCATATCCTACATAATTTACAGAGAAAGGTGGTGTCTTATGAGCAGGCTTCAGCGGCAAAAACAGAGACGGCTAGGTTTACGTTGCGTTGTGACGTTTGTCGGTCGGTTAAGGACTTGGTCCTGGTCGCGAAAAAATCATTACTCGTTGCCCCTTACTTTAAATGGATGGAGGATCTGACGGACATTGTTTAGTCAATCAGCGGTCACGCCAAGCCCTTTTATTGATCTACTGAAATTTGAATTATATCCTATATTCACATATCAAACTGATGCATTCTGTAAAAGGACCAAACAGTAAAGTCAAAAATAAAATACCTGCTTACAAATGTAGTTGACGATTAAATTTAGAAACGATTAATTTAAACAAGACAAGATTTGAATAAACCTAACGAATTATTGATCAAGAAACTTAAACTAATTTAACTACTATGAACAATGGAATGTATTGAACTATACCTTCTGGGAATCAGAGTAAACAGAAAAAACAAATTAAACCCTTTGCAGCTAATAGGCCAACTGTTCCTTATTCTACAATAATTGTTTAATACAATTTAAAGGTCAGCAAAAACCTTCCAAACCCTGTGTGTTTTTGGGATTTTGAACAAGAATGGATGACATTGTTCATGTATCTGACTACAGTTTTTCTTCTGTATTTGTAATAAAAAAACCAAATGAATGGCCTCCTAGAAAACATGCAGTTATACTATATTTATTGTTATTAATTAATTAATTAATAATAATAATAATAATAATAATATTATTATTATTATTATTATTATTATTATTATTATTATTATTATTATTATTATTATTATTAAAAATACCTTTATAATGTTAAATTCCTTCTGATCTTTTTAAAATTTAATTATTTTCCCCACAGTTTTCCAAACCTAGCTGTTGTAAAGTATGACCTAAAATTTGATGATTTGAGACAGGTTTTGTCATAAAAGACCCAAAAATGATAGCGCATAATGTCTGGAACCATAATAGAGGAAAACTAAAAGATGCAAAATATTAATTAAATATACGTATAACATGTTTGTATAATATATGTATTATCTTTTAGGCATAAGAACGATAGCGATACCCAGCTGAAGTCAGTAAAATCAAAATTTTACGGGACAGATACCCAAGTACATTTTCGTATTATTTATATCTAGGAATACTGTAATCGCTCTAATAAACTATGCTCTATGTTTGTGATAACTTCATTTGTCACTACACACTTCACAGGTGAAGGTAGAAAACTGAAAGTACAAAATATATTTGCTTAATTATAAGTGCACAAATGTCAACCATATATATAATAAAATATACCTAAATCACGAACAAATACTACTTAGGTTTATAAATGACTAAATTTGTATCTGGTAACTCGTTGTGTTATTCTCAGACCTAATACAACTAATATTGCTCTAACTGTAAGATCAAGACCTAGCCTAAAATGGAATGAATTATCAAGTCAAAACCTAGCCTAAATGTAATGAATGTACCATGTTACCAAGTCAAAACCTAATCTAAAATGTACTAAGTAACTGAACTTAGCCTAAGTGTAAATAAGCTGCCTTAGTTACACCTTAAATATTCTAAATACACATTAAAGTGCCTAAGCATATTCAATAAAAAAAATTACAAAACTTTATGCACAGAAATAATCATAGAAATAATAAAACAAATAATGGGAGCTAAATTTCAGGTGAGTAACAATATAATCTTGCCAAATTTGAGGTCTAAAGTCTAAACTATAGGATAATATTTACAAAAATTTACTCAACAATGGATAGTCTGCACAATGCTTATGGATTCTAAACTTCTTTAATTAGAAAGTATCAACAAAAAAAACAAGAATAGAAATGTCTAATGTCTAAACAAATAAAACAATAGAGTTGGTGTTACCATTTACATTTGCTTTACGGGGGCCTCGGTGGCCGAGTGGTCTAGGTAGTTCGTCTACTATTGATCACGTGGTCTGTCAACACTGAGATTGCGGGTTCGATTCTCACTGCAGGCAGGGTGTACTCGACTCCAATCTTAATTGACAAGGATTGCCAGTTTTCCTACCGCAGGTCGGGGGTTTTCTTCGGGTACTCCGGCTTCCTCCCCCAAGAAAAACTGGACGCCATGATATAGCTGAAAACTTGTTGAAAGTGGCGTTAAACACCATAAAACAAACAAACAAACAAAAACATTTGCTTTACATGCTCACCGTTAAAAAAATAATAACAAATTTCATATTTAGTAATAAAGGAATACTAAAAGGGCACTGTGGGGACCAAGGATACTTTGGAAAAGGTTCTAAATATGATAGGGTCCTGTGACATGACTTCCCAAATCGAAACAAAAAGGGGACTCTTACTGAAGGGGGACAGAAATGTGTGAAACAGACCCAGCACAAATACATTACAGAATGAAGTAAACTTTTTAAAAGTTGGCTTATATAAAACATGGCAGAGTATACATTCACTGAAAACCTGACCGCGGACCACAGTGGGTAACATTTAGTGTCACGCTCATTGCACGATAAAGACCCTTTCTGTACACGTCGGGAGGTTTGGCATGCCATAAAACTTGGTTAACCCGCCATTTTTTGAAAAGCCTGTACCAAGTCAGGACCATTGATGAAGTTACTATATTTTTGGTTGTTAGTTCTGGAGTTGCCGGTTTATCTGGCTTTGATTTGTGGATTGTGTGTTCTGTATTTTGTTATTACCTTCATTCGTTGATACGAGTATGCTCGATGTAGCCGCTAAAAACGCTAAATTTTCCGCCCCTATACATACTCTATACTTTTCTAGTGGCATTCAAATATTTGCACTTTGATTGATCTTTACGGAATTTATGCATGCCGAACGTTAAACAAACGTCCAATTAATCAATAAAAATCACAAAAGTTAGTTATCCTAACCCAATAAAACATGGCTGCACTCAGGTGCTCTGGACTTCTAATCAGTGCCTGCCTCTAATTAGACACCCGTCGAGTTACTCATTGTCATGTCAAGGAAAAAGTCAAATCTAGGAATAGGAAATACATCCTTTGACACAGCGAGAATGTCTAAAATAATTGTTATTAATCTTTATTGTATATAGATTGGGGCTGTTACAGATGATCTGAGCCATTCCTTATAAAAAGAATGCAGTGCTTTGATTAGAATAGAGTACAATGTAGTACAAATATGATGAAGTCCTAGTGGTTTTTGAACACACGGTAATAGGCAATTTATTGATACATGATGCAACAGAGGTGAGGTATTGTGTCGATAACCGCGACGTTGTCGTCTGTGATTATGATTGCAACCAGGACTAGAAAGGCTACCTATTGATTTTATCATTGCCCATATTTCGTATTGAAGTGCTTCATTTATTATCCAGTATTCTTTTTGTATTAGTAGTGGTGTTAAGGACTGTTAGAATGATAGTGGATTTCTTCAAGGATGTGGTCGTTTATATATAGAATAGAGTGGTCCGGCTGATAAAAATGTTGATATTCAGCAGGAAATTTACTGGTATTAATTCCTTAATGTCATGTAACTGGACGGAACAAGGGTTAATATTTTGAAATGATCTGAATATTTATACTGGGAACGACATTCGACCGATTGAACGAAAGTAAAATCCACTGTCATACGATAACACCGTGTCTGTAGTGTCAGCAGTTTTGGACCTTTTATACTGGGCAACTTTCGAGCCACTTTGTCCAAGTTTTCCTGTAAATCATGCTAAAGAGCTACTGGGTTATGTTGTTGACGAAATTGTTAAGGAATATATTAAACCGTCGTCACAGAAATTTATAACAATGTACGGAAATCTTTTTAACATAATTTTTGTTACCGGAATCTAGCCAAGCTCTTGGTTAACTGGTTTTATGAAACCAATTTACAAAAACAAAATTAATGTAAATGATCCCATTAATTATTTGCCCATAACAATTGTAAGCTGGAGGAAAATTTCCCTTCATCTTAAATTCGAGACCTAGCATTTTTGCATCCAAACTATTCAACTGCATGTATTGACAAAGTATTTACTCTCTTTCGCTTTCTCTTTACTATATTTCGCTCTTCCAATTATAGAAACCAAACAAAAAAGGATGTACTGATTTGATTTGATTAATTGATTTTGAAAAAGCCTTTAATAAAGTTTAAGAGAATAGGTCTTTTTACACATACATATATATCGCTCGGGATAAAATATTTGGCATAAAGGGCGAACCCCTGGTACAATCGGTGTATTCGTGTCCCTAATGAATAATTTCTAAACTATAAAAGGTGTGTTACTGTAATTAAAGAATATACGAGGCATGTAACTAAATATATATCCGTATAAACCTTCCGTTTTGATTTCAGTATGACGAATGTGCAGCAAGGTGACGTACAGCAGACGTGTAAAAAGCGACAAATTGTTGAAATGTCTGATCAGGAAATCGCTTACATTCTTCAAACAGACAGAAGCAGACAACAATAGTGTTCAAAATTCCACGAGATTACTCCTCTGGAAAAGACTTAGGACCATGCTTTCGAAACTGTCCGAGGTGCCGAGATGGAGAAGGTGTTCTATTTGCTAAGTCAGGAATAATTTACACAGAGCAATCAGACAGCGGATTCCGAGTGAGTTGGGCGAATGTATAAAATTCAAGGTATGGTATATTTTTAATATAATTAGATTATTGTATTTATATTGCCCAGTATTTTGAGTATTATTCCCGTTTTGTATGCACAAGCTTTAAGAGCTACTAAAGATACGGCCTCTGCGGCTAAGTGATATAGGTAATTAATCAATCAATTGATCTCGTGCCTGTCAACACTGAGGTTGCTGGTTCGCAGTCTCGGACAAACAGTGTGGGCTCTACTGCAATCCTACTTGACAAGGATTGCCAATTAAAAGTGGACTCCACGATACATCTTTAAAATTGCTGAAAATAGTTCGAAAATAAACTTAAAAAAATGTAAATCAATGCAACCAGCTAAATACAGAAAAAACACGAAAAACTAATAATAAAAAGAAAATAAATATATAAAATCCCATTAAATCAAGAAAATTGTTATGGTATTTATAAATATAGAAACAAGCTTCTGTTTCTTTAAATTTTAGAAAAATAGCCTGTTAATATAGTTCTTATTTCACACTAGATTGTAATTTGGAAATTCAATATTTTAGAAAGTGACAGATGTTCAGTACGGATTATGGTAACCTACATTAAACGATTAAACACCAGATGCAAAGCCTTTTGTCAACAACCGATAAAAGGAGCCAAAAGATAAAATTCACCTCAACCACATCACACTGGGTCATAACTACATGGGATCCTTGATGAACGAAATATCTATTGCAGCTAACCTAATGGGGTAGTATAAAACCACCCAGTAAGAGAGACAACTGTTCATTTTTAGCTCACAAAAGACAATATGGCCGACGACGAGGACGGTCAAGTTTCGCTAAGTGACAATGTTAATGGATTGTGTGATCTAGACTCATCCAGGCAGCTACATGATGTGACTAACGTCTTAAATGACAGTCGTACAGCATCTACAGGCAAGTTCAGGGAATATTCCCCCCAAAAAGTCAGCTTATACGCGTTTTTACAGAAACGAACACACCCGCCAGGTCGCCATATGTAAACAATGACCCCGGGGACTTACACATTTGCAGTGATTTATCTTTTATACAACCATCACAAGTATCAGAGTTTATCCCAAACCAAAAATTTATTTCTATGTCAGACACTCAGTTAGATAGTCTTCCAAAAGACACACGTTGAAAAGCTTATAGATCTGAAAAACAGTTCAGACGATACAATAACTTTGTACCGTAGTATATTGACCAGTCGAACTAGAAGTCTAGAGGGGTGCCCCGTAGGGAAACTTGTGACAAGAAAAACTAACTAAAAGAAGCCGTTCCGCCGAAAAGTATCAAAGAGACTGCTACGCGCTTCAACTATTTATCCTTGGGGATAAATCAGGCATAGATGTGTTTCGTTAAGATGACGGAAAGAGAACATGCGATGCTAACACTACCACATCTGCGTCAAGATCGAAATACATGTAACTGAGCTTGAGAAAAGTGATACTGCAAAATTAAAGGTCATCAATGAACTTCAGAACGAAAACAGAACACTTAAAGAAGAGATTTCGAAACTACACGAACATTATCTCGTACAATCGTAAAGTTACCCAATATGACTAAAGTGTAAAGTTGTTTAACCAAAACTCTAAATCAGAGAGCTTCGACGTCTACCGCATTGATAAACAAATCCATGACACTGAAAATGAAATATCAAGACTAAATAGGTTAACATCTAATATGAAAAATCTATAATTAGATGAAATTAGATGTCTCTGTAAAGATTCGTATGCAGAGAAAGTTGCCAACCCGCATGGAGCCCCAGCCAAATCAAATCAAGCCACTAAGAAAATAACTCATATAATGCATAAAACCCGTGTCTTGTTTTATTGTTATCTGCTTCACTTATAAGTAGTTAAATATGTCTAGTCTAAAAATTGTTTCATGGAATGTCCGAGTTATAATGTCCTCAACACTATGTCTTAGTAAATTGTTAAATGAAACCAAATGTGACATATGTATTGCTTCAGAGCAAAAGCTTAAAGCATATTAATTATATGTGTAGTATTGAAAAAAAGTTTTAAATGTATAACTAAAACAGATTTTCTGCCTTCATCATATAGAGCCTTTCATGGTAAAGATGGTATTGCATTTCTGTATAGAGTAGATTTACAATTTAGTATTAATGAGATATATGATATATTGAGTCTGAACGACTTGTAGGTATAGAACTTAAGCATAAATCATGTGGCCCCCTGTATATTTTTGTTACATACTTGCCCTCAGATGATTGTATAGAATGGTATACTAGATAAATAAGTCAGCTTGATAGTCTTGTAAATTATTATAGCGACTATGGTAAGGTTATTGTTGCAGGCGATCTTAACGCCTCTTGCTTATCTAATGTTGGTAAAACAAATAGACAAAAGTCAAGTATTTTGCAACATTTTGTAAACACGAATAACTTACTTTTTGCGGGTGGTAAAATTCAATATACTGGTCCTAATTATACCAATGTAACAAAACAAACTATGCTTGATTATATTTTAATGAACGAATGTTTGTTAAGGAAGCTAAGGCGTTATGTAATTCTTGTTGAAGGGGATATGAGTAGCACATCCGACCATCTACCCGTATTAGCGGAAATAAACATTGACCTTACTCAAAGTCGCGTGAATCAACAATCGCAAGAGCTACCAGCTTGGCATAAGGTTAATGACGAACATATCCATAGTTATCAAAATGAATTAGAACCAGCACTACTTTCTTTAATACATGACATTGATAACGGTTTAACTGATATAAACTGCATTTATGAAAAACGCGTGTCCGTTCTCCTATGTGCAGCTTACATAACTATTCCGAAGTGTGGGTTCAACCCTTATACTAAGCCATACTGGCGTAAAAGCATCTCATGAAAATGAACGATTTCATCGCCGCGTTTGGATGTCTCATGGTCGTCCACGTGCTATGATGATCTGAATAACGCAGCTGGCGGCGATATGCGTTTATTCTGGAAGTAAGTCAAGAAATCCAAACAAAGTGTTTCGAATGTTTTCCCAAAAATTCGCTTTCAAGACAGTGTATATGATTCTCCCGAAGCAGTGACGCATGCGTTTTTGAAAACATTATGAAGATTCGCATTAGCGATAACGTGTTACAAGATGCACTTTTTCAGAATCCCCAGCAGCAAAGATTTCAGCAATACCTTGACTGCATTACTTGCTCTTTTAATTTGCATGAAACAATCTTTCATAATTTAGATTTAAGAAGTTCTTTATATGTAGTCTTCCTGGATAGCAGAAAAGCATTTGATACTGTGTGGAGAAAGGGTCAATTGTATAAATGTTACAAACTTGGTATGGTTAATCAATTAAGGTTTCTTTTAAATGATTATTATACTGATACTCAGAGTGCATAATTGTCAACCAACTCATAGTGCATAATTGTCAACCAATGTCAATCTAATTTTTTCCTCGTATCAATGGGTGTTCGCCAGGGTGGTGTCCTCTCGGGTTTATTATACCTTTTTGTTTTCATAAATGACTTGTTGTATGAAGTGCAAATCTGTAATTATAATACTGGTGTATTTAATATTAACACATGTTGCCCTGCCTTAGCCGACGACGTTTCATGCATTGGTAAAACCCCTTATTTTTTACATAAATGTTAGAAATGTGTACTACAAATGCATCTACATGGCGGTTTTCATTTAATGCAAAGAAATCGTACAGTTTAGTCGATATAGAACTGAATCTATTATTAACTTTGACAGGCATATAGCGAACAATATCATTCCAATTCAATAAAGTGTATCCAGCATGGAATCAAACTAAACTCGAAATTGAAGACAGAATCACTAATATGTGCAAAAAAGGACAAAACGTATTCGATGCTCTATCGAATATCAGTAGCCAACAAAAACCCCGCAAGTACTTTTGAAACTGAACGAGTCAGTTGTGTTACCAACCGTCTTATACGTATGTGAGATGTGGTCAAATTTTAAAATATAAGGAACATTCTCACTCGATTCTGTGCTAAACAGATTTCAACATCTTATTGTCAGACGAATTCTTCAACTTAAGACTTAAACAGATTAGACATGTGTGAACGTCTACTTGGTCTTTACCCAATAACCGCCACAATAGACAAAAGAAAACTCTCATTTTTGCATAAACTATGTACTTTAGATGTTCTTTCCGTATCCCAGCAAGTATTATTGATACGCTTGTTTTTCTTTCTAAGTGACACTAATCGCCGACACAGTGGATTTGTACCTGACATCATTGAGATTCTCAATCGATATGAACTGTCCAGTTTCTTGATGGACTTTTTACGCGATGGAACATTTCCTTCAAAACCATAGTTAAGAATGCTATAGAAACTGTTCACCCTAGAGAATTTTCAACTCGTATTCACACTGACAATGACTTTGCAAGATTCAGATTAATCCATCAGTTTGTCTCTGTTCTCAAATTCTTAAAAGTGGAAAAGACATCTTGAGAAATATCAAACTCCTACCTGATTATAAAAACTATTAACTGAAGTACCATCCACTAACATTTTAAGTTGTACGAGTAGTAACAGAGAATTTTCCGATTTGTTCTTCCACATGTGGTATAATTGCACTGCTACTTACTTTAACAGGATACCTTCTGGGATTTATAATAGAACATTTCTCTTTAGAACTATTCACGGAACTATATGCATTAAACGAAGAATCGCTCTACCAAATTCTATAAGGTCGATGTCCTGTTACTGATGTCGACGAATATGACGATTTCTTGATGCCTTGCCATGCCCATGTGGTTGCATGCATGGCCCATTACAACAGAACATATTAGTCAATCCACTACATCGAACGTCATGGGCACTGTTCCCAAGTCTCCCTTATTATTACTTTCATTTTGTTATTAAAACCTGTATCTGTGGCATCTCATATTAACTGTATGATTAACCATGATTTGTAGATAATTTGTATGTTGTATTTATATATTTACTATTTATAATGAATTCTGCATTTGTAAATCTCTGATAAGATGAAATAAGGATATGAATGAATGAATGAATGAATGAATGAATGAATGAATGAATGAATGAATGAATGCACATATCTACTAAAAAAGAGAATCTTCAATTCTTAAAATAGATTGATTATTTTTGTTAACGCTTTCAAATGTTTAGTTAGGTTAAGTAATTCACAGACTTACTACTTGTTTGTGTTTGTCCGTTTCTATAGTACAGGAAAAATATTTTTCACGTGTTCGTTGTTATTCTGCTTAATTGTGCCTTTGTGGCCGGAACAGTAGAAAAAATGCGGGGCTTGGTGAGGGATGACTTTGCGGTAAGCCGAGATGGAGAAGGTGTTCTGTTTGCTAGGTCAGGAATGAATTTACATATATATCTTTAATAATGTCATAAAATTTTCCTGATATCCCATTTTGAATAAGTTTATATTTAATACCAGAACGAATAACAGTATCGAATGCTTTTCTCAGATCAATAAAACAGGCAAAAAGTTTTCCATTTTTTCTATTAATATATTTATCAATGATGGTTTTTAGCACAAAAATGTGGTCAGAAGTTCTCGATTTTTTGGAGAACCCTATTTGACATTGATTAATTATTATTTTCTCTACTAGATATTTGTCTAGTCTGTTATTTAGGACAGTATTAAAACTTTACCAATACATGAATTTATGGCTATACCTCTTTAGTTTTCAGGTAAGCTTGGGTCACCAGATTTATAAATTGAAGTCATATATGGAGATGCCCATTGAGTTGGGTAAGAAGAGAAGGTAAAAATGAAATTAAATAGCTTAAATAACAGAGGATTAAGCATGGTACATCCTGCTTTTAGCATTTCACCTGGGATTCCATCTAGACCTTAAGCTTTACCCTTTTTTAAACGACTGAGAGCATTCATTATTTCTTTTGCACTTATCCTATAGTCTAGTTCATTAAATTTCCTTGCTTCTTCTATTAATTTTAATGTTTCATCTATATCTTTAACTTTTTGACAAGTAGAGCTGTCCAATTTGTTAAGATTTGAGAAGTTCCTATACCATAAGTCAGGGTCCACTTGGTTGTTTCTATTGTCATCTTTTAATTCTTTTAATGAATTAATCAATTTCCAGTACTGCTTAGGGTTTAAATCTCTTAAATTATCTAAACTGTCAAGAATTGTTTGCGTAACTTGTTATATTCTCTGTAACATTTTTAAAACGAACCCCTAATTATTGGATCAAAAGTGTACTTAGACATAAATTCCCCCTTTTCTATAAGATTTCTCCTTTTAACTTAGATCATGGTCATACCATTTACATTGTTTTTCTTTTGTGATTTCTTTTCTTAAGAATATTTGCTGTGGATGCAGCTGAATAAATGATATTTACAAATTCATCTGTAAGAGAGTCAGGGTTACAAGTTTCATTAAAATCTTTCTCCATATTTTCATTTATAGCCTTCTTACAGATAGGATGACAAGTGAGTCTTGAAATTTAGCCGCAGATGATGCATACCAGTGATATGCAGGTGAAAAATCTTTCAATTTAATTTTTCTATTTTTATTTCTAATTGAATATATTGCTAGTAAACTGAGTGTCAATTTACAATGACAATCTGAAAAATTAGGAATAAAATCTGAGACTTTAAAATAAAGTACATCTTCTAAAATATTTTCTAAAACAATAACATCTTGTATCTTGAACAAAGTCACAATCATAATCATTATAAATAGGAAGATGATCATTATTACTACAACTGTCATTCTGTATAAAATCTAGCTCTGAACCTGTCCTGGCATTTAAATCACCACACAAAACTATGTCACCAAGGTTGTTATATCTATCAGTTATATCTCTTTCTATACAGTCTATAATATCATCATTTGACATTTTGGCATAACTTGAATTTGATGGTATAATATATGCTAAACATTAGAAAATATCTTTGTCAAAATTGAAAAACTGTTTCTCTAGTTTTAACCATTGATAACCTTTATTAGTATTAGCTAAAATTTTAACCCCTTGTTTTATATCATTCTTTACCAGTACTCCTAAACCGCCATAAAACTTTTCATTTAAAGATTTTGGTCGACAAACAGAATAGTATTTGAAATTTTAAAGCCAATATGATGGTGGTATCCAAGATGAGTTTCTGTTAATAAAATTATATCAAAATCTCTGTTGTAAAATTTCTATCTTGGAGTTTATTATATGATTTGGAAATAAGGCTTCCTACATTCCAAACACAAAAAGTTAAAATTTGTTTTTGTCAAAGTAAATGAATTACTTTTAGGCATATTGTTCAACTTTACTTTAATACCTGTTAGAAATAGTGTTTTCTAAATAATATAACAATAAAACAACACTTCACACTTTGTTCAAGTGACCATTGAACAAAAAAATAATAATGATACTATATGTATATATAAAATACTTGTATTCCTTGGTCAGTTATCATCTTAAAAGCAAGAAGATCTCCACAATATTCATTTATCTGAAATTATTTATTATTAAACAACTTTTTTATATTAGTATCAGTATTTAATGTCGATTGAATCCTCGTCCTTGTGAACTGTATCCACTATGACCACGTCCTCTATATCTAGAGTTATAACCTCTACCTCTGTAGGAATTTTGCTGTCCATAACCATAATCATTTGATCTCGATCTTTCATCATGATTATCTTGTTTTGTATCTAGTCTGTGGGGTATTCCTAGTCAATACAATCCCTCATATTTGCAGCTAACATGGCAGTTCATTTTGTTGTGAGGTGCACTAGGTTAGACACATAAAAAACCCTCTTTTGGTTTTCCTTTGAACGAAAGTTTTGTGTTGTCACGGGTTATTACGTTTTCGATGTTTCGCAATCTATCCCTTATCGTCAGGCTAAGCATTTGTGCTTTATTATTTAATGTTTCATCGTCTCCTCTTGGTAAGGGTAACTTTTATGTCACTGAACTGCTGTTGAACGTTTTCTATTATTGCCTTCAGCTGAAGTATACATTCGTCTAGTGAAAAACAATGATGTCAGGTTTCTCTGAGATGTTAGATACCTCTGTTGCGGTTTGTTTGTTTGTTTATATGTCTCACAAACCAACAGTATGTTGGGAAAAATTAGCATTTTCATAAGCTGCAATTTATTTGAAAGAACTATTAAATATTGAAGTTATAGTATATGTAATATCCTCAACAGAATATTGGACTTATTTATTGTGGCAAGGTTTGTTTTTTATAGATTAAAATGACTTAGTCTGCAGTTTAATTAACTCTGACTATAAAAGAATGGTGTAAAAAGAATTTAAATGTTTTTGTAAAATAAATTATAGCTGGCCACTAAGATCAATAATCTGTCTTTATTGTGTATGTTTGCTGATAATGCATCTCTTAGTTTATTTGGAGATAATCAAAAAACTATTAAAAGGACTATAAATTCTTATTTAAAACTTTTATATGATAGGTCACGAAAATGGCTTGTGGAATGTATTCCTATGATAAAAGAAATTAGGATTTTTTTCTAACACAGAAAGGGAAAAATGAAATGATATTTTTTGTCTTTTTGAAAAGGTCGTAACTATTAAAGAAAGCAATGAGAATCTTGGAAAAACACTATCGCAAGATGCAAAGTGGTTATCCCATATTAAAATATGATCAAATACATAACTGGGGAGAAAGTTAAAATACAGACTAAGTAGAAAACACCGTTTATAGAAGACCACTGTTCGAATATGGTTGTGAGGTTTAGGACAATTGTAGAATTACAAATGTGACACGCAGCTAGAATAATAGGGGATAAGGGATGCCCTCTTGTTGAGGGAAGCCTGGTCGTAACAGGGCAAAACTGAACATGGACCATAGTGGATAAATGTGGACACTACAAAAAGCTAAAAGTTTATCCCTTTTCAATATTCCATACTTTTAAGTGTCATGAAAAATGTATCTGTCTTTTTATGTTAAATATATTCTGTATTCATCTTAAGATTTTTTTCAACTTTATTTACGTGTGGAATGGTAGCGTCATTTAGATTTTGCTAAAAACATAACGATACGATTCAAAATGGAGTACATGAATAGTCCATCCACTTTATTGAGATACTATTTGAATGGAAGTCTACTATACTAAAGAATCATTATATGCACAATTTTTATTCTACTCTATGAAAAACATTTAAAAAAGTCTTTTAAACATTTTAGGTAGTTCTTAAACTTAATTGTTTACCAGCATTACCTTGTACCAAATGGGTTATACGATTATCGTAATGAATGAATTTATAATTACACAAATTTTGAGTTAAATTATAACATACAAAATGACACAAGATTTAATTATTTTTGTATCTTGTTTATCTCAACCCTTGTTATCAAGATATCTTTAGTTCCTATGTAACAAGTCGTTAACTGGAATTTACCAATATGCATCTGGAATGTCTCCCGAACAAATTAACGCGTTCCACATGTCCACATGTTCAAAGTTTTTGCCTTATTTTTTGTTTGTTTGATGCGTCTCAATTTAGTAAAGGCATTTTTTACCCTAGAATGGTTGGCCATTATACTTCTGCAGTTCACCCTGGCACACCGAACCCTTTATCTTATCTCCCCGAACATTGAAAACATGGTTTGCAAATAATCTTAGTTACTGAAAAGATTGAAGTGTACTTCATGAAATAGAATGATAAAGACTTCGGGTCTTTGCTATTAGTCATCATTGATTTTAATCCGTAAAAAGATTACAAGGTCGAAGGTCAATGTCACATTCTAATTTTATGGGACCATACTGAGAGGGTTCACAGTGCTCGTCCAAATAGCTGCCAGTGCGTTCCCAGGTAGCGTATAGGAATGCACTTTCGTTGGGGCTGTCATGTCATAATAACGAAAGCCTGACTACGGAACACAGTTGATAACGTCAATAGAGAGCGCCACGCTCCTTTCACGATAAATCCCTTTTGTAGATGTCGATATTAGTAGGCTCGCTGTAGCCGCTACAAAAGGCTAAATGTTTTGACCCTACCCATACACCATACTTTTCCAGTGGCATTCAAAATTAATTCCCTTTTGGTCCATATTTCCCGAATTGATTTATTGTTTGTTAACCTGTCCCTGTCCGTCCTAAATATAAAAATATTGCTTGCTGGTTATTAAACATTCATTCAATTTATAAATTAATCAATCAATCAATCAAATATATAAAAAATTGTCATACCTCATTAACTATAACAGATATTGCCATTCAGCATAGTTAAGTTTACTTTGAGAGATTAAGGTCAAGTACTACTTTTTAATTTTTGATGCTCCTCCTTCTTACTTTTCAATTTGGAGGAATAATATATGAAAGACAAAAAAGTTTTTTCTCACTTGTTTATATTGTGAAGTAGATTTAATTTAGATATAAAGACAGTTAACATACCCATTTTGCCATTCACAATGACGATAAAAATTTAAAAAGCATATTGGTCAACAGGAAAATAATCCGTAGATATAAAGTGAAATGGGTTTCATAACTTCTGAGAGTTAAAAAGCGCTTCGTATAAACTTTTTTGTGTAATTTCAATGTAATAACTCTAGACCGGCGTAATTAGCTTGCAACTTTTGGAATTGGAATATTTCTCAGTATTTTCATATAGAACCACATCATAGACATCTGATACAAAACAAGAACACCTTGGTTTATATGAGTGTCAGGGTGACCCATGTGACGGAAAATATTAACTTGCCTTTGTCATTTAGCCCTTAGAGTATCCAAAGTAAACAAAGTCTGCTTGAAACACCAGCCAGTTGCAAGAGCTCCCAACCACAACTGATTATGTATTTTTACCAATTTAGTTACTGATATCTGGCGATATCAATGTGGGACATGCTCAAAACCAGTTTAAAAATGCGAGGACCCAACATGTTATCATAGTTTCACGCCAAATGTTATAATATAAATACAAAGAGTATATATCTTTATCAAATTCAAATGATAGTTGGTATTGCAAAAATTTCATATTACGAATATTCTTTGGAGACAATGTTGACATAGTAAATACACCGAACACAACTCATTGTAGTGATTGCCCTTGCTCTAAATCCGGTGTCAAAACCAAACGAACATCTTTTTTATGACCTCTACAAAGTGAGGAAAGCCAAACCTACAGATATATTAAATTGACGCAGAATTAAGTAAATTGCACACATTTAGTACTATTGATAAATTGAAAAAACACGTACATATATATAGTAGGGCATATACATGGATGTTCTTTTATGATTTGGTTACCATTTGTTAAAGGCAAACTGGAAAAAAGAGCGTTTTTGGAAGAAATGTTTATCCTCTTCACTTTGTTCCGTTCTTTCGAATTTGATGTTTTTCATCTTTCCTATTGGTGTTTTCACATAGTATGCTAAGATGCCTATGTTCGACGACTGTTCTATCTTAAACTTTCATTCAGGGTCGATATTTGAGCGAACGAAATCCGGTCCAAATGAAAACTAACGGTTTTTTAAACACACTATAACTTTTTCAAAACTGGCCACAAATTAATAGTACAACCTTTAGTTTGAATGATTTGCAAACAGCTTTACGAAATCGTTAAAAATCGCTAATAATTAGAATACAACCAGAAAATCAGATTTCGACCGTAAAAACGTTTAGATCATATTTCTTTTATAATTGTCGAAAATTGAATTTGAATATCCGAATTAGACTAAATTTGCTATTTGATGTGACCTGTAATAAAAAACTTCAAACAGTTTACACAACGACCACGATTCTTTCAGTCATTGTTTTATCATTTCCACCCCTAACGTTTCATAGCATGTTTCATGAAATTGACTATATACAATTAAAACGTGAATACAAACAATGAATTTTGTTATAATTCATGGTTTCATGCCGAATTTATGCGCTTAAAGTAAAATTTGATTAATTCAAGAGACAAAAGAAAAGTAGAAAATACAAAGAACCATTAGCCTTTCAATGTTATTTTCCATATGAGGGTACCCCCATTCGATTACTATTTGAGTGAAAGACGAAGTTAATTTAATGTTAAATTAATAGAGTTAACCTATCTTAAAGAATACGTAGTTCATTTAATGTTATTAAAATAAAGGTTTGCATTGCTTTTCTATTTGAAAAACGAGGGTCAAAAAGGGGAGTCATATTTTTTTCAAAAAAGTCCTCGAGGTGCCCCTACGTTATCGAAATTTGATTTCTTCCTCCAAAATGTGTTTAAAACTCCTGTATTCTGTATTTAATACCAAAGATTGCATTTCTTTTTAAAATATATCTACTTCAACAATCATTATTGGCTAATCGCGTTAACCTGACGGTTTTTTACATGCTTTTTTGGTGCTTATTTAATTACCGCACCCAAAGCGTTATGCATTTATACATTGAAACCTACGAACTTTTTATGTAGCAACATAAACATAAATAGCTTGCGATACAAATACGAACATGTTCATGATATTTAATAACGAAATCTTGTGGACATTCTCTTTTATCAGAAACACAAATTTACGATACGTTTCCTGATGCTAAAAAATTAATGCCTTAATGCATTAAATATTTTAAAAGTCGTATCTTGCACCGACTGGGGTGCTGAGTGCGATGTTTTTCTTTATCTTTTCAGATTGCTGGTTTGATATTAATTGGATTATGGTTGCTTTATTATTTCTTGCTCTCAAGTCATATATCAAAATCCTTGAAACTGTTCATCATCAAGGATTGCGACTGTGCCTTGGAGCCTTTCGAACCACAGTTATAGACAGCTTGTATGTAGAAGCAAGCGAGCCTCATTTGCAACCAAATTAAAGGCATTCCCTGTAAACCCCGCCCACGACTGTGTTTTCAAACATTTTCGAAAAACATCACCCAAACAAAATTAATTCTTTTGGTATAAGTTTAGATGAAATTCCAGCAATAGAAATTCCCAATAATCCCCTTAGGGTAAAACCCAAACCGGTATTTATGTATGATCTGAGAAAACATAAAAGTCCGAAACACACCTTTTGATAATACAACATTTTTCAGAAATTAAATGTTGTTACATTTTCTATACTACTATTTATACAGATGGGTCAAAAAACGAAGATAAAGTTTCCTCAGCCGCTGTCGTCGGAGAGCGTGTTGAACCTCGCCAACTCCGTCTGCCTCATCTGTATCTACAGCGAAGTCGAAAGCTATTCTTCTTGCGATTAAACTAGTTGCTTCGTCAGACGAATGCAAATTTATTATCTGCTCCGATTCCTAATCTTGTCTCATTGGCCATTGAAAATATCAAAATTAAAAACCCTTACACTGTCAAAAGTATTCAAATATACAAACCAAATATCAAAAAGAACTTTAAAAAAAAATATTTTCATGCTGTGCTGTATGCTTTTTTCAAATAAAAAAAACAGACACAACATGTTCATTTTTGGGCAAATGCGCTTAGATGTAGGTGTCCAAGATGATCTAGAATACTTCGCCTTTGTCGGTATCCACATTGTATATTTGAAACAAGATTGGCGATCATTAATCGTCCACTCTATGGATTTGTAGAGGCAGCTTAGGAGGGCTGTAGGCCGATTGTTAGATGTTTACGAGTGATCTTTTTCTGGCTTTAGAATAGACACAACAAGTCACCAGTTTTCTAAATGTTGTTAAGAAGATTCAGAGAAGATTGTGGCAGATGTTTGAGAAGTTGATAATGGCTATTATCTCGGCTACATGCTGTATCGTGAGGTTTGTTCAAGAAGTTTTTGCTCTTCCAAAGAAAATGGTATATTTGACTGGAAATTAAGTTCTCTTCCTAAATTTTGATCAGTTGAAAATCGGGATGATAATTTTTAGCGGAGGATTGTTTTGCAAATGTTTCGTCCAATTTGTTTTATAATTCTGACTCTGATTTTAAAAAGTCTTGTCCATCCTTTAAATGATGGACATTTGTGTTACCATTTTACCTTCGACTGTACGAACAATGTGTTTATAAAAGCGTCGCTCAGTCTGTTTCCGGTATTAAATAGCGTCCTAACAACTGTCATTGTACAATGGTTTACTAGGATGTTTAGGATGTGTCGATGTCTTAGTAATTGTTTCATCAGCAATTCAAATAAGAGTTTTATTAATTAAAACATTGGATCAGAAATATTGTCAAAAATGTTGGAGTGAGATTGATCTTTACAGAGTTGTTCAAATAGAGACCAAATTGGCTTTGTTAAATTTATACCGAGTGGCTCGTTCTTTGTTAGAAGAATGCAAAGATTCCGGTGAAATGGGAAAGTGATCATAGCCACAAAGATCGTCAGGGACTTTAAATGAGAAATCGGGCATGCTATTGTTAGATCAATTGTAGTTCAAATTAAATAGTTAGTGTGCTAGTTGTATTTGTCTGTGAACCTAGTTAAACACTGACAATGTCGACGTCATCTCCAAATTCCATAGGAAAATCATATTCGTATTAAATCAATTTCTAAGATGTAAATATGTTTTGGTACCATCATTAAAATGCACAAATCTTCCTGATTCATTTAAATTTTAAAATGTTTACCTTTGTCGCATATTCTGTTACTGCCTAAAGAAAGTTTTGTCCATTGAAGTCCCCAAGTAATATTAAACAGACCGGCAACCGATCAGTAAGATGTTTCAATTGATTTAAATGTAAAAACAATTCAGAGGGATATACACAGAGCATAAAGTAATCGTTTTGTCCAAAGACAACCTAACAGCAACTGGCTGAAGATCAGTGTTAAGATCTACTGGGATATGTAAACCTTGATCATTTACAACAATAATAGATCCACAAGCAACTCTTTCATTCTCATCTAAATATGTTGTATATAAAGTAGCGTTTTTAAAGATATATAATAATTTAGTTTTAATGGGATTTTCGAAGACAAAATGCAACAGAGAGAAAGGCTTGAGCAAGTAAAGTGATTTCAAATGGTGTTCAGTTGAACTTGAACACCCTGTCTGTTGGCAGTAAATCTTTTAACTGTTGTTACACCCTGAGGCTGTAATTCTCTGCAGATTTCCTCGTCAGTCAGTTTGGCGAGGTCATCGTCTCGATAGTTAAGGATTCATTGACTTATTGACTTGAGTTCAATGTCCTATGGAATGAGGCCAAAATTTCCAAATAAACATGTTTTGTAACTTCAAGTAGATTTAAGGATTGCCGGTTTTGTTGCATTCAATCAGGAGACAACCAGATTTCGTTTTGGTACAGTTCTTGACGTCTCCTGTAATACCTTTTATCACTTTTTCAATAATTAAGAGAGAGGCTTTGGATATTGGTTTATTATAATCTTTACTAAACAAAACAATAAATCTTCATCCACAAACTCTTCAAGAGGAAAGTCATTTTCTTTTCTTGTTGGACCTTTTTTTATTTGTTTATGAAGCCTTGATTAGAGTAATGCAGTTCATCACCCTTGTCCCCTACCCGCCACGAACAGGGGATATGCCTAAACTTTGCGGATCACCAGCAGAAAGCACTAGGTTTTCCAACGGTGGTGTACTTTAACAGACAAATTTCTCAGCGAACGAAGCCTTTGTGCCTGGGGTTACCTGGCAAAACAACTGATCGGAATTCCGTCTTCGTGATTGACCCATGAGACACCGCTTTGTTAACAGCCTGTAACTGAATAACTTTGGTACTAAAATTAACAAGATATGATTAAGTGTTAAGAAGAATGACGAGAAGCTTGTAAAGGGCTCGGCGTAACCAGTCGAATTTTTTTTTTGACCGAACCGCGTGTCAAAGTAATCTGTTGAAGATCTTAACCCACTCATGCACAATAATGTAGTAGTTTGAAAGGAAAATAATAATTTAATAGAATAGCTAAAATAGAAGGATTCACAAAGAGCACGACGTGACATGCCGATTCATCGAAATCAGGGCTAACTCGATTTCCCGTCTCGAAAAAGTAAGGACTAAAAGTCGGATATCGGGACCGTTTATCCGGCCTACTAAAATTAGGTCCTATAATCGACAGTGGCCGCCACACGGCAAGTTTTGCTTCTGTTAGCATACTCTTACAGCAATCTGAGAAAGCTGTGGGCCTATTCTCCAGTGCCCCGAGTACCAAACGGGATCATAGCTTAAATTACGACGGACGTCTGCACTTTCTGGTCTTTCCTACATTTTATGGTCGTCACAATGACTTGACTGATTGTTATAGGAAATCTCTCAAATACGATCGGACATTTTTGCTGTCATATGTATTGTTTCCTATTCCTGGATTTGATTTTTTTAAATATGACAATGATTAACTCAACGGGTGTCTAACTAGCGGCATGCTCGTCCGGACCACCCGAGTGCACCCATGGTTTTTGTTGGGTTCGGGTTAATCTCTGGTTTTCTGCGTTTGATTTTTGTGTTGCGTTGTGTATGTTTGTCTATCCGGATTTGTAACTGTTTTCTGACTTTTGGCTCTCGTTGTTCGGTCGGCTGTCTTTGCCTTTTTCCTCTAAAGGTTGAGTACAGTCTTACTTAGGCTAAATTGAAATATGTAAACTTCTCGTTTAGTATGATTCCTTCCACAACTCAGATACGTGGGGAACAGGCATGTGTCTTGTTACCTTCACCTGGCATTCATAGATGTTAATGGCATCTTCAATTTCCATACAAGGTGACGGAATGCAAAGATATCCGACCACCCTGTTAGAGTATTTAGCTTCCGTTGTGATGCAATGTTTCCACAAGACACAGCGCGAGGATTTTCAAACCAGAAATTAGTTACAAAGACATATTTTCGTTTTTTTTTTCGATATAAAATGTATTCTTTCTTTAGAGGATAAAAACCATATTCGTACATTGTCGGAAATTATAATGCCTATTTAAATGCTATCCATGATAGGCACGCCCAGCTGGGCCTCACATTTCTCTTTGTTTCTAAGGCCTGTATAACTAAAATTTCTATTTTCTGTCAATATACAAATATTGTTTATGTATCCAAATATCAAGTAGAACTTCATATAATTTGAGTAATGGTAAAGATATTCAATTTTGCAGCCCTCATTTTGCTCAGTGGCTTACGTTAATATATTACTTCAGAAGTAGAACTATAGAAACTGCTTCATCTACATCATTTGTTGACTTATTACCTGGAATGCTCGAATGTGACGCCAATGTTTATCTCTGCACAAGAATAAACGGCAAATGAAACGATTTTAATTTTGAAATTATAAATTTTCCTCTTTGTTGTATCAATATTCCTGCTCCTTGTGTCTATATTTCTAAATTGAATAGGTATGCACGAGCTTGCAATAAGTATATTGATTTTTGCAAACGTCACCAATTTATTAAAGGTAGACTAATAAGCCAAGGATACAAGAAAAAAAGTCTTATCCGCGCCTTCAAAATGTTTTACTTAAGTTACTATTTCCTTGTTGATAAATATTATAATTAATTCATTCTATGATCATGGAAAGTTTCAAATTTTTGAAGTCAGTAGACACGATTTGTACTGCAATCAACATTAGATACACATATTACTATCTAGTGGTTATGATACTACCCATTTTTATTAACACATCAAACTCACACACTACAGTAACCGACGCAGGAGATAATCCCGCATGTCATTAAACGTGGTTTAACCTCAACATTTCTTTTGAAATATCTTTACCAAGTAAGAACCATTGCTTTATTTTTGGTTGTTTGTTCTCGAGTTTGCTGGCTTCTTGGACTTTGATTTGTGTATTGTCTTTAAAGAAAGTTATTTGTGTTCTGTATTTTGTTATTAACAGTGTAATCAAAGATACTAAGTTTAATAACCTTTATATTAACAATTATAAATGGCTTGGTTTTCTCAAAACAAACATTTGCAAGACACTATCCATATAAACTAAAAATGAATTTAAGACAACAAAAAATAACAAAGGTTTCAGATAATTAATTAGTTGTTTTAACTGGCATTTTGTTTAAATTTCATGGTACACAAGCAGTCTTTTTAAAATTCGTGATAAATTAAAATCAGCGACAAAAACACTGCAATGTATACTTGATGTATCAATGTAGTCTTGAAACTACTATCTGAAATAAGAAAAGTTTCAATAAATATTGCAAATCATATCTCGGAGTCTTTGTGCTACAGATTATTAGAAATCAAAGTCTACAAAGAGTAATGCAAATTTTCAAACAACGTGTTTATACAAAACTATTAATACATATAGAAAATAAATAGAATACACGTACTTAAACCAGGCGAACAAAATAGTTTGAAAGTGGTCCCCATAAAGTCTACAAAGAGTTGAGGAAATTTCAACAAGATGTGTAAGGTATATTGGCTGTCTAATTGAAGAAAAACTTCATCAACACACAATCATGATGCTAAATATATTTTTTTAAGGATATCGAATCGAAAAGGCGTGGTTTTTATTAAAATACCCACAATGAGATAAGATTGTAAAGTAAAGTAAGGTTTGATAATATTGAGTGTAATGTAAGTATTTAAATATATTCTTTTAAGAACTGAATGCGTTCTTTTGAAGTTTCATTTACGTATCACAGCGTTGACAGAAGCACATTTTCAATGTGATCGAAAAACAGAGGAGAAAATAACAAACCATTTGTTGCAAACATTTTTTGTGCATCATCTTGGGCGGCTTTCGCATCTATAAAATAAAAGAAAATATAGTATTTACATGGAAATGCAACAGGACAAATGGGAAATATATTCGATTATATCTTACCCATTTTATGTGGCTTCTTCATTATTATATAATAACATTCATTTAACATACTCAATTATTTAGCATATGTTGAGAGGGAATTTTGACGCATGAATGAGATCATAACTAGAAGACTGCTTTGAAAGGCCTTTCACACAAATGTTAATATATTTTTTTATGGCGAAAAGCAGAAAGCAGGAAATTCTCCTCTTACCATATTAAATTGGTAAATGGTAAAGTTTAATCAGGTTAACAAAACAAAAAGAAACAGACTTTGTGGTTTATAATTACTTAAGTATTTCATGTGAGTTGAAAATGCCAGACCTACGAAAACTAGAAGGTGTTTTGATCAAATGTCACATGTTTTTTCAAGTGTTAAAACAGAAGAAATTCAAATTAAACTACTTGGTACTATGGCTCTTTCCACGGTTTGACTAACAGAGCTGAAGTTTGTTTGAATGTGATTTGAAATCACTTTTATCCCTCTTTTACCGATGTCATGGCGTCCACTTTTTATTGAGGACGAAAACCCCTGACCTTTGGCAGTAAGACTGGCAGTCGTTTCGAAACTTCAATAAATCATGAACATAATTCAATAAAATTTAAATCGTTTATCCAGAACATATTTTAAGTATATGACACGCATTAAGTATATTTAAAGACCAGCAACGCTTACAACTGAGGTATAGGCAGCCAGCGCAAGAAGAAACGCAAGCTCGACTGATCATCAGTGGAAAGTTTGATTCAAACTGGATTATAGACTGCTGATAGGTGTTTTTCTGGATTATTACAATATGCATATTTGACAAAATCAACAACAGGAAAAAAAACAGTCACCAAAAGTAGAATAACAAAAATGTCTACTTCACTTCTCCCCTTACATGTCAAAATTCATATAGGATAGCGAAACCGCTGACATTGTACTGAACGATTTAGTAGGAAACGGAATTCAAGCTTACCGAACTTAGATTTAAAAAAAAATATTTTCAAAAATTATATTCAAGAACTTGGATCTCGTAAATCAAAGGATGAAAAGGAATTATAAAATATATACATAGCACTGATTGTTCCGCCAACCAGAAAACTAATCGAAACCAGAAAAAAACAAAATAAACCCTCTTAACTGCATTAACAATTAAATTAGTCATACCTGATAATAAAGAAAGCACTTAATCTTTTCTCGCTCTTAATTTTCCAAAAGAGGAAACATTTTAAGATAAGAAAAATCTTGCGTAATTGATTGAGATAAAACAATTGATCGAATTTGTCTATTTTCCCTTAGCACGTCGATGATAGACCGAATTCAATTGCAGCACTAAAACAACTTTTAAAAAGTTATTTGTCCTTCACATTTAGCTTCAATCATTACTAAAACTGTTATCATGTTAAAGCTGAGGAGGAGCTGAAATTTACATTAAAGCACATTCAATACTATTAAAACATGAAAATGAAAACTTACATTCGTTGTTATCCTCCAATGTGAGGTTTTTTCTACACAATTCAAAGCCATAGTAACAAGTGTATGGCCTATTTATATCTTCGGTGCCGACGTTGTGGATAATAAGTATTGCACCTCCATTTATCGCTTTGTATTTTGAATCTTCACTTGAAACAGTCCCAACGGAGAGTAATTTCCTTTGGGAATCGCCATTATACCAGCTAAACTCACAATCATTACAATTCCCAGAACATAATAATTCCACGTCCTCTCCTAAAATTATCGGACTGGTTTTAATTAAACAACCTGCTGTAATGAAAAGAGAGAAAAAATTATCAGCAATAACATGTAGGCATTTTCAAATTATTCCTACGTCTGTCATAAATACTATAATAAATATATATTAAACTTGTATATGAACGTATATGAGAGACATAGGGATACCTTCAAGCAAACTCTCCATAAAAAATGTTGAAATGGGCATAAAACCTTAACCAAACAAAAAACATCATCCTTAAGGGGTGGGTTTGCGAAAACATGTTTTTACTAGTACGTTGGTATTAACCAGGTAAATATTTTAACCAATGATAAAAAATGTTGAAATGGGTATAAAACCTTAACCAAACAAAAAACATCATCCTTAAGGGGTGGGTTTGCGAAAACATGTTTTACTGGTACGTTGGTATTTACCAGGTAAATATTTTAACCGATGATAATTTTGTTATTAAATCATATTTTGTAAAATCCTTTATGCCCTACATGGTGTCCACATATAATAGACATTTTGAAGAATATAAAACGGGTAATAGCGCTTATTGCACTTTAAACTTCTTTCAATGCTATAGCAAGGTGCACAGAAATGAAATACTTTTCTTTCCTATTCATCACACAATGAGAAGATTTTTGGGGGGTTTTATAACTCCGCAATACCATACACGAAACATTTTTTTTCATTTTTTTCTATATTTCATAAATGATCATGCATGGCAGAATGACAATATGTGGTACATAAGATGACGATATATGTAAATGACAGGCTGGTAGGTGCCATCTTACTTTGAAATCGAATTCATTGTCCAGTGAATACAGTAAGTTTTTATTTGGTCAGTTCCTCTGTAACCATGCATGGTAGGATGACAATATGCTAATAAATTGCTCATTTCAGACTAGTGGGTTTCGACTGACATTGACTCTAATTTCTCGGCTTAATTAACGTTCAAGTAAGGATTAGGTCAGTTCACTACTAAACAAACATGACAGGAATTAAATTGGCATCTGGCGTAATGAATTCTACAGCGGTTTTATATTTTATTGCACTTTGGTGCTATCAAGAATATCATTGATTTTTTTAACTAATGGAATCAACGATTTTTATGTCAGCACCGAGGTGTGACTACTGGGCTGGCGATATCGTGGGCCCGGGATTTAAAAATATCGCTAGGTTAAATTAATACGTTGTATGCGTGTCCGTCAATTCGATTTTTGTCATTCTCTACATTTACTGCCCTGAAATTTCGAAAATGATTTTAATTCTATTTGCAATATGTAGATGGTCGTAACCGGCTTTGTTATAACGACTCGAATGTTGGTTGATTGATTTATTGATTGTTGGTTAACGTCCAGCAATCGAATATTGATGATAAACCTCTACAACATTTTAATCATTTGGATTTATATATTTGGGGGTTTGACACTGATGAGTGTGGAGAAGTAAATGCTATAGCATTTTTATCTTCAATGACATTTATTTATATCAGCAATACATGACCGTCTGGTGGGTGCACTTGACCTTGACCTTTATATCAGTGACTGCATCATAATTTTGTAATATATTTTTTGTACTTTGAATATTTAGAATTTTTTTACTCCTTACGTGGAATGCATGCGAGGCAATTATTCTTTCTCCATAATCGTTTATTTTACATTTAATCAAACCCTTGTCTACAAAAAAATTTTTAGTTTTACTGTTGAAATAATTATTAAAATAATAATAACATTTTATAATTCATTCGTTCATTTTGACAAATTTTCGTAACAACTCCAAACTAACTTTACCTTATTGATCTTTTCTTTTTCCTGATCCTTGACGTACATATATATCACGCATCGGCATAAGTATAGATATAACATTTATTGTAAATTAATCTCTTTGATAATGGACGTTAATAATGGGTTTACATCTACGTTTTCATAAATAACACTCACAATCCTTAAATTATATGGTCATTCAGGATCGTCACTTACACGTTCACAACCTCTTGAAAAACAGGTCACAAAGCTTAAATCTAATGTTTATTTTTATCTGTCTTGGATCTTTCCAACTACAAAGATTTTCTTTGATCGATTGCTTAAATCGCCTACACTAGCTACGAACATAAACTTCCAAATAATTTTCTGACAAAGCAATTGTGCCATTATAGTCCAAACAGTTTTTATTTGTTTGTGCAATGCTTTAGAAGTAAACATCGTCTTGTGAATAGCCCCTTCACCTTTAACTGCTCGAGTTTTTCTTATACATAGGCTGGTCATATTTTGTAGAAAAAATTTAATGAACCGTTACAGTTTACTATACGTTTCTTAATTAGTATTGTATCGGAAATATGTTAAACTTTTTACAGCGTTAATTGCAGTAAAGAAACATTATCTTCTCAAATAAAAGCCGAAAATGCATATCCAAATTAGATTGAAGAACAAGGATCTGGTAAAGAAACGGCAAAGGTAACAATGACACATGCATCAAGAAAAACACTCCATATCAATATAGTAAGAAGTGGAAGAAAGCCTAAATTTAAATTTGGGTCTGTTATTATTCAGAACATCAGCCTAGACAGATGTAACATTGTAAATGCCACTCGCTATTTAATCCAATTATGAAGACATCCGGTTTGCCTTTTGCAAATAATTGGAACCAAGCGATTTAACAAGAAAAAGTTTTTCCGGCATACTATGTGTGTCCATATTTTTCAATTCAACATGTACAGAAGAGCTTGCAGTGAGTATACTGATATTTTTCTAACGTTGTCCTATTTCTTCAGAATAGACTTATAAACTTATAAAGGTTATGGATACCATTTTATTTTTGATAAATATTCATTTTTCGTGTGCATCCCTTCGCTATAGATGAAAAGAAAATTAAAAAATGTATTTAAAATGGTGGAATAGTCACCCTATTTCTGCTTCATGTTACGCTTGCGAGTACTCTGAATAGTAAGCCATCTAGTAATGATCATCGATGTGTCAACACTTGAGTTCAATATCAAACTCAAACTAATCAGGAAAATTTCACCAGATACTACGGTTAAATCCCACAAATAACATATGAATGACATGATATAGCAACAAATTGCTACAAACAAACAAACAATCTGCTTAATATTTGCAGATTTTATGAACAAATACAATCATTCTAATTTATTTATATTTAAACAAGTATTTCTTTTAATTTATACTCAATTCACTTCTAAAAAGACACTAAATACATAATTAGAAGCACAATAATAAAAACAGCAAGTAAACCTACCGAACATGAAGATTCGAAAGTCCAGACACGATTACAAAGCATGATCAGGACCGAAATAAACAACATGAAACAAAAAACACAAAACAAGAAGTGAGTTACCCGAATTAAAACCATAAGTACACTCAGATACTTAGAAAAGTTAATAAGCTAATCCGCTAAAATAAATGTCATGCGTAAATGAGCTCTACCTTATAAAGATTTTTGGAAAATCAAAATATTAAAAATTTAAAGCAATGAAAGGTGTTAGACCAAAACCTTGCGGCACTGAAACCTTCTTTACCAAATGTGCTATATTATTCCGGAAGAAGGCTAACCCACAAAAACACTACATGTAATCTTCAATTCGAATTTGTGCAGGAAAATCTAGTCCGTGCACATATAAACAGTAGACTTGTATGTATCTAAATATATACACCTGGAAACAGTTAAGCACCCCCTAGTTTTTTAAGTCATACATATTCAAACACCTTTGTACTAATATTGGACTGCCATTCGTTTTTAATTTGTATAGAAAACAAAAATATGCATAGTTGGGCACAATGAAACATTATTTAATAAAAAAAGGGATTATTTTATTTCCATATCATTTCATCAAAATATGAACGGTCTCTGCTCTTTCACGTAGTCTTTAAAATGTATTGTACCGAAAGCTTCAAATTGTCCAATCTCACTTGAAAACGTCGATCATAACACCTAATTGATAATTAGTGGTCGAGGTCAATATCGGGTATATCCACCGTTAGCATGAATGACTGCTGTGCACAACCCTAAGTCGCATACTGCTATTAAGGCGTATAATTTGGTGAAGCGTTATCTTCGCAATTCCCGGTGAAATTCCCAGCTTCTAAATGTTGCAAGTTCTGCGGAGGAGGTTCCAGAGTTTGTAATAGCCTACCCAACTGATCCCATAGATGCTCTTAAGAGTTGAGATCTGGACTTCTTGCAGACCATGGAAGAGTGGTCACAGCTTCATTCTCCAGAGGTCTAGCGTTGTCATTCATGTAAAGATGTCTTGACTTTAACGAGTGGTTTTCAAAATGAGGCACAACTACAGGTGTAAGCACGTCCCGGGTGTACTTTTCGCAATTTAGGTTGCCACTGATTGTTACTAGATCCAGTTTGCACTCATGTTAGGTACAACCCCACACCATAACTGAGCCCTCACCAAAAGGCGCTGTGGGAATAATGGTTCTTGTCTTGTAAGCTGTGTTTTGATGCCTCTAAAAACGGGTTCGCCCGTCAGGTAAATGGACTAAAAATCGACTCTCATCTGACCAGTGTATTCGTCGCCAGGTTTTAAAGTTCCATTTTTGTCAGGCGCTACACCCGGCCAACCTGACCCTGCGATTGCGGTTATCAGGTATTGGGCGTTTAATGACTCTGCTTGACCTCATCCTGCAGCTTTAAGATGATTTCGTACTGTTCTGGCTGACAGTTTACGACCAGGTAACCATTGTTGCTTGAGACAGGTGCTTGCTGCAAACGGATTTCGACTAACCAATCTATTAAGGCTAATATCTTCACGTTAGGTTGTCACAGATGGTCGACCATATTCACGATAGGTTACCACAGATGGTCGACCAGATCGGGAACGGTTTTTCACTTCTTGCGTGGCAGCGTGTTTTCTGACCAAACGACAAATGACTGTATAATGATAGCCAATCTGACGTCCTATTGCCTTGTAAACATACCAGTGGAATGCATGTCAATGATTTGCCATCTCTGTGCTTCTGATATCTGCCTCCTTGCCATGCTTAGTTTAAGTGATTTGACAATTTGAAATTCGGGATTTAAATACCGATATGTTGCACGAAAAAGTAGTGCACATTGGACGTGATGAAGGGAGCAAGCTTCACGTTGAGAGAAAACCGCGCTTGACTAAAATTGTACACATGAACGCTCACGTTCTTTTAATTATACATTATAAAGAATTAATACTGACCAAAATCATCAAAATTAAGCTTTATTTACAACAAAAGAAAAACAAAAATATTCGGGGTACTTAACTTTTTTCCAGGTGTATATATCAACTTTTTCACCTTTCACCACTTTTTGATTTGAACGGAAGTATATAATAATTGTAATTAACCTCATACTTAATTTATAATCATGATCGTTTGTACAGCGTAGCACCCCAGACCAGCACTTCTGCAATCTTTATTTTGACATCCATACACACAAATAAAAAGTGAGCAACCCGAACCAGATAGAAGGACGAGAAAGCTGTGCTTGTATTTTATTTTTATGCATGTTGAATTATTTATTTCTAGTTAATGAAATCTGTGTCAGGAAAGGTATGGACTACTTATGACTCAACAAATCTGTTAAAGTTTGATGTTAAACCCTTCTACAAACAATTCATTCAATAATTATACAGGTAAAATCCATTTTAAGGGTTTTGTTCTATTTTATTTAACAATTATTTATTTTAATATTTTTTTGTCTTGTAAAGTTTTGCTAGCTTAAGTAAAGATTAGATAAAAAACAGTATATTTATACATAATTTTATTAAAAATTCAAAAATAACAGTTACAATATAAATTGAAATATCAGTTGCTTAACCAAGGTGCAACAAGAAGGAGGCAGCATTAGCAAATTCTTCTACTGTAACTTGTCCATCGTGTAGTCGCTGCTACAAGTTGGGTTAGATTTTCCTGAGTAGAGAAGATGAGTATCTGGTTTAAATCACCGTCGTCGGCCAGTAGGAATGGGTGTCCAGTTGTTGCCATTCTCCATGGTCCCTCTATGTTGAAGTCTGCTATCGCCTTGGGTAGTGTTGGAATGAATCAACGTTCATGTAAGGCTAACCTCTGCAAGACTCAAATGTTGGTAGTTGTTCAATGGGTGTCGTCATTCCACTCTGTATTTTTCTAAGTTTTATAACTTCTTGTCTCCTTGTTTGTAGATAGTGGGAACTGGAGTATTATCTTCTCTGCAGCGTTTGCGAATAATCTGTATAACTTTCTAAACATTGAGCTGAACTCTGTCATTGTCATGGTTATGATTAATCTGTAGTTTAGTTAGAATGTTGTTCATAGTATTTATAGTAAAAAAATTTATAAAAATTTTATAAGTAAAAGGTTTTCACTTTGTTTTAATCAAAATTTAATAATAATTGAGGATTCTTATTAACTCGTACAATAATTTTGCCTGTGATTTACCTAAAATTAATAGTTTAATTACTATTAAAACATATATTGCAATCTGCATGTTGGCATTCCTTGATAAAAAAATTTTAAAATGTTGGCATAGGTTGCAGACAACATTCAAAACCGATTAGTTTTTGGTGTTACAACAAATTGTTATGTCACAAGTTTCATTGTTAAACCACTAAAAATGCCTTTAAACTATTTGGTTCTGATGTAATCAGATATCTCATTGAATCGTTTAACATAATTATAAGTAATAACTTAAAGAGTCGCCAAAATATTTGTATTAAAACAGAGATTTGTGGCTGACAATAGAATCTGACATGTCTACCTTTTTTCTCTGTCATTTTGTACAATATATGGAGAGGATAAACATACGTTTAATCCTGCATTCCACTCAAACTCATGACAAAAATTCGAGTATAATTATGTCTCCCCCACATCCGCTCAACTCCTCTGAAACTACTCAACCAAATTTTACGAATCTTAGTATTCAATTCAACATGTACAGAAGAGCTTGCAGTGAGTATACTGATATTTTTCTAACGTTGTCCTATTTCTTCAGAATAGACTTAAAAACTTATAAAGGTTATGGATACCATTTTATTTTTGATAAATATTCATTTTTCGTGTGCATCCCTTCGCTATAGATGAAAAGAAAATTAAAAAATGTATTTAAAATGGTGGAATAGTCACCCTATTTCTGCTTCATGTTACGCTTGCGAGTACTCTGAATAGTAAGCCATCTAGTAATGATCATCGATGTGTCAACACTTGAGTTCAATATCAAACTCAAACTAATCAGGAAAATTTCACCAGATACTACGGTTAAATCCCACAAATAACATATGAATGACATGATATAGCAACAAATTGCTACAAATAAACAAACAATCTGCTTAATATTTGCAGATTTTATGAACAAATACAATCATTCTAATTTATTTATATTTAAACAAGTATTTCTTTTAATTTATACTCAATTCACTTCTAAAAAGACACTAAATACATAATTAGAAGCACAATAATAAAAACAGCAAGTAAACCTACCGAACATGAAGATTCGAAAGTCCAGACACGATTACAAAGCATGATCAAGACCGAAATAAACAACATGAAACAAAAAACACAAAACAAGAAGTGAGTTACCCGAATTAAAACCATAAGTACACTCAGATACTTAGAAAAGTTAATAAGCTAATCCGCTAAAATAAATGTCATGCGTAAATGAGCTCTACCTTATAAAGATTTTTGGAAAATCAAAATATTAAAAATTTAAAGCAATGAAAGGTGTTAGACCAAAACCTTGCGGCACTGAAACCTTCTTTACCAAATGTGCTATATTATTCCGGAAGAAGGCTAACCCACAAAAACACTACATGTAATCTTCAATTCGAATTTGTGCAGGAAAATCTAGTCCGTGCACATATAAACAGTAGACTTGTATGTATCTAAATATATACACCTGGAAACAGTTAAGCACCCCCTAGTTTTTTAAGTCATACATATTCAAACACCTTTGTACTAATATTGGACTGCCATTCGTTTTTAATTTGTATAGAAAACAAAAATATGCATAGTTGGGCACAATGAAACATTATTTAATAAAAAAAGGGATTATTTTATTTCCATATCATTTCATCAAAATATGAACGGTCTCTGCTCTTTCACGTAGTCTTTAAAATGTATTGTACCGAAAGCTTCAAATTGTCCAATCTCACTTGAAAACGTCGATCATAACACCTAATTGATAATTAGTGGTCGAGGTCAATATCGGGTATATCCACCGTTAGCATGAATGACTGCTGTGCACAACCCTAAGTCGCATACTGCTATTAAGGCGTATAATTTGGTGAAGCGTTATCTTCGCAATTCCCGGTGAAATTCCCAGCTTCTAAATGTTGCAAGTTCTGCGGAGGAGGTTCCAGAGTTTGTAATAGCCTACCCAACTGATCCCATAGATGCTCTTAAGAGTTGAGATCTGGACTTCTTGCAGACCATGGAAGAGTGGTCACAGCTTCATTCTCCAGAGGTCTAGCGTTGTCATTCATGAAAAGATGTCTTGACTTTAACGAGTGGTTTTCAAAATGAGGCACAACTACAGGTGTAAGCACGTCCCGGGTGTACTTTTCGCAATTTAGGTTGCCACTGATTGTTACTAGATCCAGTTTGCACTCATGTTAGGTACAACCCCACACCATAACTGAGCCCTCACCAAAAGGCGCTGTGGGAATAATGGTTCTTGTCTTGTAAGCTGTGTTTTGATGCCTCTAAAAACGGGTTCGCCCGTCAGGTAAATGGACTAAAAATCGACTCTCATCTGACCAGTGTATTCGTCGCCAGGTTTTAAAGTTCTATTTTTGTCAGGCGCTACACCCGGCCAACCTGACCCTGCGATTGCGGTTATCAGGTATTGGGCGTTTAATGACTCTGCTTGACCTCATCCTGCAGCTTTAAGATGATTTCGTACTGTTCTGGCTGACAGTTTACGACCAGGTAACCATTGTTGCTTGAGACAGGTGCTTGCTGCAAACGGATTTCGACTAACCAATCTATTAAGGCTAATATCTTCACGTTAGGTTGTCACAGATGGTCGACCATATTCACGATAGGTTACCACAGATGGTCGACCAGATCGGGAACGGTTTTTCACTTCTTGCGTGGCAGCGTGTTTTCTGACCAAACGACAAATGACTGTATAATGATAGCCAATCTGACGTCCTATTGCCTTGTAAACATACCAGTGGAATGCATGTCAATGATTTGCCATCTCTGTGCTTCTGATATCTGCCTCCTTGCCATGCTTAGTTTAAGTGATTTGACAATTTGAAATTCGGGATTTAAATACCGATATGTTGCACGAAAAAGTAGTGCACATTGGACGTGATGAAGGGAGCAAGCTTCACGTTGAGAGAAAACCGCGCTTGACTAAAATTGTACACATGAACGCTCACGTTCTTTTAATTATACATTATAAAGAATTAATACTGACCAAAATCATCAAAATTAAGCTTTATTTACAACAAAAGAAAAACAAAAATATTCGGGGTACTTAACTTTTTTCCAGGTGTATATATCAACTTTTTCACCTTTCACCACTTTTTGATTTGAACGGAAGTATATAATAATTGTAATTAACCTCATACTTAATTTATAATCATGATCGTTTGTACAGCGTAGCACCCCAGACCAGCACTTCTGCAATCTTTATTTTGACATCCATACACACAAATAAAAAGTGAGCAACCCGAACCAGATAGATGGACGAGAAAGCTGTTCTTGTATTTTATTTTTATGCATGTTGAATTATTTATTTCTAGTTAATGAAATCTGTGTCAGGAAAGGTATGGACTACTTATGACTCAACAAATCTGTTAAAGTTTGATGTTAAACCCTTCTACAAACAATTCATTCAATAATTATACAGGTAAAATCCATTTTAAGGGTTTTGTTCTATTTTATTTAACAATTATTTATTTTAATATTTTTTTGTCTTGTAAAGTTTTGCTAGCTTAAGTAAAGATTAGATAAAAAACAGTATATTTATACATAATTTTATTAAAAATTCAAAAATAACAGTTACAATATAAATTGAAATATCAGTTGCTTAACCAAGGTGCAACAAGAAGGAGGCAGCATTAGCAAATTCTTCTACTGTAACTTGTCCATCGTGTAGTCGCTGCTACAAGTTGGGTTAGATTTTCCTGAGTAGAGAAGATGAGTATCTGGTTTAAATCACCGTCGTCGGCCAGTAGGAATGGGTGTCCAGTTGTTGCCATTCTCCATGGTCCCTCTATGTTGAAGTCTGCTATCGCCTTGGGTAATGTTGGAATGAATCAACGTTCATGTAAGGCTAACCTCTGCAAGACTCAAATGTTGGTAGTTGTTCAATGGGTGTCGTCATTCCACTCTGTATTTTTCTTAGTTTTATAACTTCTTGTCTCCTTGTTTGTAGATAGTGGGAACTGGAGTATTATCTTCTCTGCAGCGTTTGCGAATAATCTGTATAACTTTCTAAACATTGAGCTGAACTCTGTCATTGTCATGGTTATGATTAATCTGTAGTTTAGTTAGAATGTTGTTCATAGTATTTATAGTAAAAAAATTTATAAAAATTTTATAAGTAAAAGGTTTTCACTTTGTTTTAATCAAAATTTAATAATAATTGAGGATTCTCATTAACTCGTACAATAATTTTGCCTGTGATTTACCTAAAATTAATAGTTTAATTACTATCAAAACATATATTGTAATCTGCATGTTGGCATTCCTTGATAAAAAAATTTTAAAATGTTGGCATAGGTTGCAGAAAACATTCAAAACCGATTAGTTTTTGGTGTTACAACAAATTGTTATGTCACAAGTTTCATTGTTAAACCACTAACAATGTCATTAAACTATTTGGTTCTGATGTAATCAGATATCTCATTGAATCGTTTAACATAATTATAAGTAATAACTTAAAGAGTCGCCAAAATATTTGTATTAAAACAGAGATTTGTGGCTGACAATAGAATCTGACATGTCTACCTTTTTTCTCTGTCATTTTGTACAATATATGGAGAGGATAAACATACGTTTAATCCTGCATTCCACTCAAACTCATGACAAAAATTCGAGTATAATTATGTCTCCCCCACATCCGCTCAACTCCTCTGAAACTACTCAACCAAATTTTACGAATCTTAGTATATGTGACAAGTACGCCATATGTAGTTGTGCATATTAACAGGAAATTCTGATCCTGAAAATTTTGTGGGAGTTGTGGCTCTTTGAATTTTCCAAAAATTCCTTATTAATCATGGTTTCCGCTCAACTTCTCAGAAACTACAAACCAAATTGTACGAAACTTTGTACATAGCATGTACACCATATGTTGTTGTGCACATTACCAGGAAATGTTTTTCCTCAAATTTTGTGAACATAGAATTTTCAAAAAATTGCTCATAAATCATGGTTTCTGCTCAACTAATACCAAACTACGTCATCAAATTTTACTGAACTAGGTACATATCAATAACACCATTTGCAGTTGTGCAAATTACCAGGAAATCTTTTTCTTCGAAATTTTGTGGGAGATATGCGTCTTTGAACTTAGAATTTTTCCAGAAATTCCTCACAAATCATAAAAAAAGTTACAAATATTGAAAATTGCTTTACGGTAGTATTCACAAGATAAATCGCCGAATGCACCTTAGAATTGTATACTAGAAAGGAAATTCAAGGTAGCTTAACATTAGTTTCTACATGATAATTGACTTACGCTGATTGGCGGCTGCCATAAATAGGATCATATGGTAATAAAGTTAGACCTCTCTGTCAAAATTAGTTTCAAGGTGAAACACTATTTTAATTATATCCGCATATATAAATTATTTTTTTCTAACATAAATTATATTAATTATTAACATTTATCAATGATTAAAAATGTAATCGTTAAACGGAAAATTAAGAAAGGTTAAACGTTGAAAATGTTTTTTAAAATATTTTCAGCAGAAATACATGTATTTCGAACTTACCTGATGCAAAAAAAGAGAAAATAGCATCTGTGAGCATAAACCATGCTACCAACATTAGTTTCTCCATTCTCATCGTTGATATACAGTTTCTTATTATTAAGTCCCTTAAAACAAAGTTTGGACGACTTCTTTTTTTGTCCGGTTTCTTATTATAATTCTTCTTATGTTTTCTTTTTCTTTGCCCGTTAATCTTGTCCGGCCTTTTTAGATGCGATGTCTGATCAACACGAAACTACATGAATATGTTGGGGCTGACCTGAAATTGAGCAATCAAAATTTAAAATTTTCGACATGGTCGCCATTTTAAAAATGACCGCTTTTGAATATAAACGGAACAGTTCTCAGGTATCTGGCATTGTTAAAGCGATTTCAATGAAATTGGTACAATGATTCAGCTGACTAATAAAAACTGACGAGAAAGCCACCATTCTTTAAAAGTTGCCACTTTATCTAAGGTTGTTTATGTGTACATTCAGCATAGCCGATGAATTTAAGATGAAATTACTTATCGATAATTATTATAAAAGCTTTACTAGCATTCCATGCAATTTTGGTTGTGTATCACATTTCTTTTGATTTTTATTAATAGCAATGACAGGCACTGTGTTCAATTCCTGTTATCGTTTTTGTTAATACGCAACAAATCGGATTTTTTTCAGGCAAAATAAATAACAGAAAAAAACAATTAGTAAGAAATAACTATATGGCTTGAAAAGGTCACATAAAACATAATGTGGAGAGGTTAAATCGGTTAATGGAATCCCTAACTCTCCTCCTACCTATTCCACAAGAGTGTAAATATTCTAGCTTATAACTAAACAGGAATAAACGTAACACTAAAAACCAAAGTACAGAACCAATACAGACAGGCTGTTTCAATAACACGATTTTGACTAAACTAAGAAGGTCTCTGCAGAGCTGCACTGTGTGGTGGATGGAGAATGGAGTGGTCAGGTTATAATAAGGAAAGCCTTACCGGGGATCATAGTAGGCAGCGTATTTAGAGATTGTTACGCTCCTTGCATGGCAAAGACCCCTATTGTTGATCTCTTAAAAGAGTAAACATGTTGTAAGAACTATAAAAGGCAGGCTTAATTCTCGGCTCCTACCAAATTGTTTCTTACTATTCCCGTAGCACTCAAAGTGTTCTGTTGGTCGACCCACCTCCGCCTTGATTTATTGTTTCTAAACCTGTTCCAGTACTGAATATAGCTAATATGTAAGCAAAGAATCAATAAATCCTTCATTTATAAAGGGGGTGGTGAAAGATAAATATTACCCATACAGCAATGCTAATCATTAAAGTTATTTTCACAACTAGGGGACTGAAAGAATTCAAATATTAATCCGAAAAATGACATTAAGTGTTTCGACAATATTGATAGTAAAATAAATCAGGTAAATTTAGAAACAAATTAGATATAAATTTAAAAGACTAGAAAAAAACTTTGCAATCCTCATAATTGATAGCCAGATGCCCTATTTCCTGAATGGCAATATCCAGGGCTTTGCTGTTGGAAACTCCAAAAATCGTTTTGCTCAAACTGTAAATATCAGGTGCACAATTCCATAATATGACAAAGAGTTCTGCAAAAGTCTCATCAAATAAAACTCAGTGGTGGAAGTAGTTGTGGATAAGAGATATGTATCCCCTACATCAAAGAATGGCAATTCAATGTTTGCTATGGAAAATCCTAAATATCATTTCAATCAAAATATAAAATATCAGGTGTACAATAGCACTATGTGACAGAGTCCATCAAAATCCATTCAGTGCAACAATACAATTGAAGATGCTTCTATCATAACTTTTATAAAATATATTAATAAATAAGACTAAATTGCTGCTGCCCATTTCAGACATAAAAATCGCACCTGTTATATGGTTAGAATATAACTTGCATCAAATACATGTAAATATATGTAAATGTCTCCCTATAAATGTAAGTGATGGCATAAGCTTCTAAAATATTCAAAACTAAGATAATTTATTTCTGTAATACTCCAGGTCTTCAGTTGCCGATTGGTTAAGGTAGTATTCATCTACTATTGATCGAATGCCTGTCAGCACTTGTTTGAATCTTGATGCTGCCAGGGTGTGCTCAACTTCAATCTTGATTGACAATTATTAAAAGACTCCTACAATCTGTCTTTCTCCTTCAATAAAAACAGGACGCCCAAATATAGTTGAAAAGTTACTGAATGTGGTATTAAACAATTACAACAAAGGGATCTGTGCAAATCGATTTACATGTGCTTTCGAATGATACTGGGTCGATTTTGTTATATCGAGTCCCACACACTATAACAAGATCGACCCAGTATTAGTCAAAAGCGCATGTAAATCAATTTTTATAAATCCCCCGGATTAAAACAAACAAAACATTGTAAGACTGTATGAGGCAACATACTAAAAGACACAATCAAATGGAGTGCTTTTCTGCTTGCATTTTTTAAAATTAATATTCAATATGCGATATTGTAACTTTTTATTACAAAAATCCAATAAAAAATTTCCACTGTACATATTCCATACTATGCTTATTGTTTACATTTACTTGACTTTTGCTACGCAATCTGACACTTTTTGTTGACACAAGTGTCTTACGATGTTTGCAAAATTCGCCAGCTTTCGTGACGTTCTATGGCATTCGCGCCTAAACCGCTAACGACATTACCCCAAGGTTTTCAAATGGACAATAATCGCTTGCTCCAAATTCTAATTTTGGTCAAAATTAACCTTGGAAAATCGCTCTATCTAATAAAAACACAGCATTTCAAAACGCTGAACAAATGTTAAAAATAATTGCTGATTTCAATTTGCACCTTTTTGGATCTATATATCACTGTAAATATAACGGACGCTAACGCGTCCGGACGCGTTTAAATTTTATACGCGTAGTGTGCAAAGATTTAACACTGCATGTTCAAGAAGTGTTCATCTTAACAAATAGTGTTCAAGTTTTAAACATCTGTGTTTAAAACGTCCACATTCAAGTGTTCAATCAATTTTAACACTTTAGTGTTCAAAGGGGAAATGAATTTTATCTTAGTTTTTTATATTATTTTGATGCACATTGAATGAATTAAAAAAACATTCATAATGATATTATTAAAATGCCTTTAACATAACTATTTAAAGTTACATTAGTGTTCTCTGTCTTGTTTCTTACAAACACGTTTCATCATGAATAAAAAAATGTGCAGTGGTCATGTCGTTCCTTTTATTAATTTATAGTACACATTTCCAAAATACTTCTGTTGCAAACATTTGTATTATGGTTTAAACTTCATCATAAATGTCCTAATCTGTTCTGTTATTTAACACTGTGTGTTTATCAAGTATTCTATTTCTGAACACTGGTGTTCGAAATTTACCGCACTATATAGTACGAGAAATCCCCACCGGAAGTCTGCCTGTATCAGTTTTTGGGCGGTGGAATTCAAAGTTGCAGACGTAAAATATACTTGCTGTTGTCATGTAGAATGAAGGATTACTTTATTCATTTACATCATATCACTGCTGAAAGTTCATTCGAATAACCCCAACATGTTTGTTAATTGTGGGTTTGGAGCATATGACATGTGAGTGTACAACTCGTATCATGCCAGAGATACACAAGGGAAATTCTAAGGCACAAGTCTTATCTATCCAAACTAAATGACGAATAGAAAGAGATGCTTACATATAGAAATGTTAGACACTGTGCTTCGGAACGGACTTCTAAGTAAAAATCGCAAAACTATTGAAAGTGGTGGTGGATAAATTTACCCGTTTGTCTCCTGTAATATAGCGGAAATGAAAGATATGTAGATGACTTGTAGGATGGATAGACATATTGTGTATTCAGACATGAACTAAATTTTATCTGACCATTTATGTGGAGTTATGTACATGTTTCTGTCATTTGTTCTTTGGACAAACTTGTGGACAAGAACTACAGTGCATGCATGCATAGCTATCTGTAGCAATCTTGTTTGTTTCTCTTTTAGCATATGCTTTGTATGTTTATTGTTACAACCATCAGGAAAGTGCATTGAACAGAAATAAGATTGGTGCTTTTTAAAGACAGTTTTATTAAGAGTGTATTTAAGTAGTTTCATTATGTCTAAATAGTGTCAATGGTGTATACATGTTTTTATTAAATGATATCTTACCACTCAATGTATGTGCTTTTTTTAATACAAAACAATTTACTATTTATTATTGTATTTTTGGCTTCAAAAGAAAGTCTCCTTGAGATATAGTAAATATTTTATGGATAAATATATAATTCTAGTGCATTCATTGCTACCAATGAATCTGATTGGATAATGACTTCTGAAAAACCATAGTTTCTCTACTTGTAACTATTGAAAGTCACCATCTTGAATAATCTGATTAATTAAAAATGACATTTGGATGCTAAATTCATGGTATAGTATGGTAATTGAAGCGTTGCCTACAGTAAATGTAATAATCTGGTTATTTTATTATGTTTTTATCAAAATTATTTTGTTGAATTGAATTGGGTTTAGTGCCACTTTCATCTTCATTTTTCATTTTCAGCTGTATCATTACCTCTAGTATTTATTGGGAGAAATCGTTCCTATACCAATTAATAAAAATAAAATCCTCTCATTTTTTAAAGATATATTTGTCTTAGGAAATATTGTAAACTTATTATTTTTTGCAGCATAAAATTTTTTATGTTTTTACTGAGACATTAAAAAAATAATACTTATCTTATTTATTTATTTTTATTGGAGATGAAAATTTACAAAAATGGTTTTAAGTATGGTTGAAATGTATTGTCTAACTACAGATACATTTAAATGATATGAGTATATTTAGATTATTGATTGCAGTACATCTTAATTTCCAAATCGACTGGATCATCCTTTACAATTTACTTAGTAACATGTTACTCACTGAACATGTTCGCAATATGAACATTGCAGTGTTCTACGTTTTAACATTTCATTTTGAACACTTGAAAAGGGTGTTCACAATCTTTACATTCTTTCTTTGAACATGTTCTGTGTGTTCAAAAAGTGTTACAGGGCCTTAGAACACGTCTTGGCATTAAATTCTGAACATACGGACGTATTCAAAACATTGCACACCAGGTATTCAAAACGTTTACACTAGTGTTTAAAAACGACACACATATACACCCAACAGCAGAACACAAGTGTTCAATAACTTAACACTTGGCATAAATATGATGAACATACATGCAACAGTGTTAATTTTAGGAACGCCATTACAAGTTCAATAAGTGTTACAAAAAAAGTGTTCTTTAGGTGTTCTCGGTTTTAACACTTGAATTTACAGTGTACATAAGGAACATAAGATCGACCATACGCACTAAGAGGTTTTATTTGTCACTCAAAAAACACACTGACTTGATCACATCTTCCTTTGTTTTAAGGAACACATAAAACGAAGAAAAATATATCGTTTTGACTTTCGTTAAAATAGATACTTAAAGCATAAAAATGCAACATCGTCTGAAACGACGGCAATTTCGTGAGGTAAACATACACGAAAAATTGGTACGTTTTTTTTGGCTTGTTACGATGGGTGGTGACCAATTTCGACTCGTGTAACGAGAAATATTAATGGTTCAGCATAAATTACGACTTATAAAAATTAATCAAAAGGACCGGAAACAAACTGTGTCAGCTTTTACAATGGAAATAATGTAGCGACGTGGTGAGTGCAATTGATCACCGATGTCGAATAATCCATTTACTATTCTTGTGTCACAAACACCAAAATATCTTTTTTAATACATTTTTATTAGTTATAAATTGTTATATTTTTAATTTATTTAACTACTTGTATTTTATTTACGAAACTTCTACATGGCATTCTCCAACCTTAAAAATTTTTATAGATGGCGCCGCTCTGCAAAATCTGTATATCGACAAAGCACACACTTTGTGTTGATTTTTATTTAATTAAACACGTAAAAAATAAAATGCAAAACTGTATGAAACGACGACCACACGGTCGCACAAATTAATCATTAAATCACTTCAATCATAATAACGTCGTCAAATATTATTAGACTGGTGCCACTGTTAGTACTACATTTGTCGGTTCAGTGAACAGCTATCTCGAGGATTGCAAAATATCGCGTTGATTTCCAAAACCAAAAAGCGAAACGAGTCTGTCTCTCGCGGATGAACATGGAATATTAGTTTAAATCGTAATATTAGTTATCAGTTATACAGTTAATGAGACATAATACGAAAGGACATGTATAGTAAAGTTGTTCATGATAAATGTGATGCACCGATTCATGTAATTGATAGATTCCTCAAATGTGACCTATATTTTACGGGCGTAAGGTTTTATTACACGCCGGTCGCAGTAGTTTCTATGTATAAGAGCGTTAGCAAGGGGAAAGTTTGCTACGCAACCTTCCCCAAAAACCATATTTGCTGAAAAATATCTGTTCTTGTTTTTTGTATTTAAAAAAAAAGCAGTAAGTATATGTAATATATTGAAATAAATATGACTTTCCAAAAATATATCCTTTTAAGTCATCGGAAACAGATTTTTAATATAAGCATTGCTAGTTGAATATAAAATTAATGTGTGTGCTTATCAGCTTTGTTTAATCACGGGAGGGGGGGGGGGGGTCACTAGGGATACTTTTAGGTACAGGTGTGCGGACGGACATTTGAAAACCCACCCTATTCATATATTTTCGGACACTATAAAACAGGAACTAATCATATATTGAATGATTAAATCAGACCTATTCATTTATTTATTACTGCACATCCCCATTGACAAAATAGTACCTTTACTATCAAATTGATAAATTGATGTTAATGGAACACTTTGTTTGTAAAAATCACTGTGGTTTACATAGGCTTAACATGCTTAAGATGAGAATTGAGGCATGGAATATATTTAGATAATTTACAACTACCCAATGATATATTTTTCAATGAAAAAGCTACCTATTCATATATTTTAGAGAGCTAAAAAAGTGACCTATTCGGGCCGGCCGCACATCCGTATTACCCTATATATACCAAGTTACCCCCCCCCCCCCCGTGTGTTTAATGTTGGTTTTCTGTATTTAACATGCACATGTAAATCCACATAAAAACGGACCAATAAATACGTGCAATTACCCTTAAAATAGTTAACAATATATCACATTCACAATAAAAAAATTGTAATATACATCCTAGATTTAAAAAAAACGAGTTGGCTTCCTCTTTGTATAGTGTTAATTGGGTTAGGGCTACTCACTTTCTGTTTTTGTTTCGCCCTGCTGTTTTGCGATAAGTGAGTTTGTCTTATTCTGATTTTTGTTCGCCCCTTGACATTCGGCTCCTGATGGTCGGTCTGTTTCTTTGTTATTTTAAAATATGAAATATGTTTAGTATACATATAAGCCCTAAAAATTTTCTAATGGAACAAAAAGTAGCCGGAAGAAATCCGTTTATTATTACTGTACGTGCCGCCTACTTAATTGAAATTTAAAAAAAAATATATTAAAGCATTTAATTTGTGACAGAGCCAGTGTGGTGTAAAACTTGTTTAAAATGTGTGTAAACAACTGACCTTAAAATCAACCAGGAAGTAAAAAGCGTTTTCCGTCCTTAACATTATGGTTCATGGTTGGTCGTCGTGTTGATCATTCAGACGCTTTTATTTTACCAAAGTTTAACTTTGAATATTTTTATAAATTATTACTTAATTTATTAATTAATTAAACAAATAATATTGTTATGCACAATCAAGAGATAATTTAACTGCGGTGTAATTTTATAAGTATAGACATGTTTTCAAGGTTATCCTGGTCTGAAAATAGGGCACTAAAAATAGAATGATTGTTGAGTCTCCACCAATAGGTAGCGAAATTACAGGGATGTGATCCCAGATGCAATAATTATATATGCGTCTGGATGATCGAGACTAGGTTGTTATATATAAATGAATGACAAAATGTAATCATAATTTTTTCTGAAACTGAAAGTTAAACAGATTTTGTGCATTAAAATATTATCAACAGAGGTCGTGGTCTTGTTTTTTTTTTCAAAAAAAAATATGTTTGACATTTTTTCATAGATCCAAATGAAATGGAAATGTGGAACATGTTTCAGTTTCATGGTAATTTGATAAGATTTTTTTTTTTAATTATCGATAAAAATCAGCTGTTTTATGTGAAAAAATCGGATAAATCATTAGCATTTACCTTGAAAAATTCTGACACTGCAACGCAACATCAATATGACATATATATTTCTTATTTTAATCAATATCCAAGCAGAAACACACTGGCAAAGTACCTGTCATCCACCTCGATTTCACACAATTTTGTTGACAAGGAAACTGCCATTTTAATGCATTATAGAGAGCTTAAGCTAGGAGTCAAATGTCTTATAGCCAGTCTCGGGGTTGTACTATTATAACAAGGATGACACCCAAATATTATATGAAGTTTATTTGATAGAAATTTTACTTTCAACACTCTTGACTTTGAATTAAAAAATTATATTATTTTAAGGTAATCATGAAAGTGAAGACAAAATTTGGAGTTGAGTGATCAAATTCTAATTTTGAATTAAAGAAGAAAAAAGTAATGTAACATAGTGTCTATCAACTACTGTTCATACTCATTCCAGTATTGTGAGTATTTAAAAATGTGTAACAAGAATCTTTTTAACTCTTTAATATATTTGGAATAATGAAATATACGTCTACAAATTCAGCCCAACACTTTTAGAATTAGAAATTTTTACACTGTCAAATAATTTTTGTTTACCCTCAGCGGGATTCGAACTCACACCGTTGTGACACTGTGGCACCAATTAGCCTGCACTATGTCCAGCGGTCTAGACCACTCGGCCAAATCCGCTATATAATAAATACACCTTCATTATCCATGTTGAGTCGTAGACATAGACATAGTACGTGTGTACTAGCGTGTGATAAGTTGAAATAGATATTCAAATTATTGCACACTTTCTGCAGTAACCATCTAAACAGTTAAATAAAGTTAAAAAACATGCTCAATACAGAAAAATAGGGCCATTACAGGATATCACTTTCTGTAATCTAGTTATAAATATTCGTTTTAAAAACTAAAACACTTGTTAATTTTATGACTTAAACTTCACCAGATGAATGTAAGTTGCAAACCTGAATTTAAACCTTACAGATAACATTGGGGTCAAAGTGTACGTACTTTGACACTTTTAAGGAAGGATAAATATAAATTTTAAGATCTATATATAAATAGTGCTACAGCAGAATTTTCATACTGATAGTTTTTCATATTGAAATTTTATGTCCAGTATAAGCCGCGTTGGAATATCCCTCTAACCAGAACTAGATCCTTCCTTAACTACCTTGAGTTCTGTTTTTTATCTTGTAAATAATCCGCAATCCAGTAACCTAACCAGTTACGACTTGCGGTAATTTTTTATAGCCCACGTATACACTGAACGCCTAATGCAGTCAGATTGCATTTACATATTTATTTCACTGTCTGAAAAAAATGTGTATTTATCAGGTGGCTAGGGGTGCGTTTGCCTGTAAAATTAGTACTTGCTGAAAGAATAGACATCCAAGTTTTGCCAGAACGATGTTTTCTGTCCGGGTTTTTACCTAGTATCTGTGGTCTGTGTTAACATGTCTTTCTTCGGCAATTTTATGGGTTGCAAAACTTAATGGTGTGCATCGCGGAGGAATATCTGTAGTTTACTGTGTCATTCCTCTAGCTGGTTGATGGTAAGAGGTCAGTATGGAAGTGATTCTAGTGGTTACTGGTGTTGCTTTCCACTCATTGCTCTGTGACGTCTGTAAATTAAGTAATGTTGTGATAGGTGTTTTTGACATATTTAAGGGCGTTTACCGAGTTAATTTTGACAGTCTAATTTAGAAACGTTTTTATGGAGACAGGAAGCCATCCTTTAACGTTTTCGCAAAAACACCACTTCCTAAGCTTATAACGCATATAACTTTTATCGATTAAAATACAGACGTTACAGTAAAGATTTCTGTACAATAAAATATATCACCAAACCCTCACATCCACACAAACCCCTGCCTCCTATTCTGTCAATCGATTTACTTCCCTAACGCGAAATTATTTTAAGGAAAATAAAATAGTCTTATATATAGTATGATTGTGATATTGTCAATATGTTCTTGTTTCCATGGAAGCCAGGTAAAGGAGAAAAACGACTGATATAGATGAGACGAATAATTATTTACTGTATTCAGATATGTAAGATATATTATAATCTGTCACTTGATTCTTTCAGTGGTCATTGAAATCACTGGCGAGATAAAATAATGCGTATGGAAAAAACAAGTAAAAGCGTAGAAGTCACGGGTATTATTATGTATGTTGTACTAATGGAAATATTCAAATATCACTATCAAATTTATTTATATTAACACATAGTCAAAATAAATAAATAAATAAATATTTATATAACTTGAAATTATGCATTTATATATTAACACGTTACAAATTAAGCCCAGCACTGTTACAATTAGATTTTAATACTGTCCAAATTGTGCTTACCCTCAGCGGGGATTCGAACTCACACCGTTTTTGCACTGTTGCACCCGATTCGAATCTCGCTGAGGGTAGGGACAAACAACAAGATGTAAGTAAAGAAATTTTTAAGATACAATGGTTCTTCTTCCTAGTTTTTTTACCATCCTACACTTATAACTTAATTTCCTCGGTCGGACGTTGTTAGATATTAGTAATCCATGGACTCTACAATAGTGGTTTTATCGAAGACCAGACTTCGGCATATCTGGTCGAAGAACTCTGCAGCATATGTTCTACTAGCGTTAAAAGCGTTTTCGCACTCTGGCTGTCTTCGAGGTCTTACATCTGCAAAGTGTCCGCCAGACGCGCATTTCGTCTAATAAGAACTTATAGGTGTCGCTAAAACCCGCAGAATATATAAATCCACACGATTGGAATGCTGCAGAGCTTGTTGCATTGAAATTATACTTATTTGTTGACACCAGTCTCTATTGTTTAGTTTATGATCATAAAAACATTTTCTTTGTCCATCATTTTTGAGTTTTACCAGTCGATTCCTAAGTCTTAACATGAACGGCCGTTGACTTGGTGTAGGCGGTAACCAACCAACTTAACTAGTCAAATAAATTACAGTTGCAAATCTGTGTAGTCTTACGTATTGCTCGATTTTGTACTTTTTCTATGAAGTGAAAAGTTTTAAACCGCACTAAATAGCAAAAGGAATAACACAAGCATTGAACGTTTTTGATAAGATATCGTTTTCCAACGACTTAGCTTAATTGTTATAACGACTTAGTTACTCGTTATAACGACTAAGCTTACTCGTTATAACCACTTAGCTAACTCGTTATAACCACTAAGCTTACTCGTTATAACGACTAAGCTAACTCGTTATAACGAGTAAGTAACTCATTATAACGACTCAGCTTACTCGTTATAAATTTATACACAATAAGTGTTAACAACGAACTGTGGTTAATAAGTTTTTCATAAATTGTTATAAAATTTTTTTCCCAATTTGTGCCACAAGGAAATTAATTACCTGTTCAGCGGATGCAAGATACTACATACACCTGGCTGCCGGTTAGATAAAGGTGATTTTTACTGTGGTTTCAACAAATATACATGCAATATAAATGACATAAATGTTTATAATTACTAGTACATGTACATGTAATTATTATATGTCTCTGATGTGTGTGAGCATGGCTTTCAATACATATACCTATAATTAAAAAATGTCCCACTGAGAAGCTTCCTTTACAGGTGACTTGTGTTAATTGGGAAAGGTATACGTGCAATTTGTAATAATTGCCATGGGAAAATGTGTTGCTTGTTTCGGATACGACCTTCCAAGGAATATTTTACCACCTGTTTTAGGATAAGCATTTTCCAAATTGCAGTCGTAGGTTTAGGGAAAAATATCGAAAATAAAATAGCTTAAGATTATTTCGTTTTTTATTTTGTTGAAGGAAATTATTGCAACCCAGAAAGGTGCATCGTTTTATTGCAGTGATGTAGAGATGTATTAACACGTGATTTCAAGTCTATGAAGGAATGCTCCTCCCATAGTGAAGTTTTTCCCGCCACACCTATTGATTGGATTGCAATAGATGTGTTGCTTTTGATACACGGGGCCACCCACCTGTCAATTAAGTCAATCACATCAGGCGTTCAACAAAATGACAATTGACACTGAATACTCGCATTGTGCACGTCCGATTGTTGTTGAATTTCCAGACAATAATATTATTTGTCAAATGAACAATTGTGTCAATCCAAAAATAAAACTGGAACGTCACAATAACGAGGTCAAAATATGTTGCAAAACATTGTTTTTATGGTTTCAAATGCATTGAAAATAAGTATTTTCTCACTGAAAGTTAGTGGTAAGCATATACTGCATGTGCGAGTCATACATGTAAATCGCGGTTACCCGCCCCTTTAAGGGGGTAACACCACTTAATTCGCTATCGGCGAATTGTAGTAAAATCGTGGGGTTTTTTTGCATACAGGCTTTCAAGCGGCCCTAAATATTCCTAATTTTCCTTATTTTTTATCATCATCCCTAAATTTCCTTATTTTTTCTGAAAAGCCCTAAAAAGCCCTTATAAATCATGAAAAATCCTACATTTTGAAATTTATATATTTAAAATTCTTTAAGCTATAATTTATTGTAAAAGCTCAAGTATTTACATGTTTTAGAATGCAGTTAACTCACTTTCTAGTGTAAGTATACTTATTACGAAATGCCAACTCAACAGACATGAACAGATCTACATTCATCAGATATCCAAAAGAACAAATTGCAGGAATAAAATTGGATCTGTTGATGGCTGATGAGTTGGTGTTGTTGGTAAGAAGTTCTTTTTGTATGTGTTTTGTCCCTGTAGGTGAGTATATATATCAACCTATAGTGCATTTGTGATAATTTAATGGAACTAACATCCCTTATTTTCAACAAAATGCCCTAAAAAATCCTTAAAATTGCCCTTATTTTGGGGGAAAAGTGCCCTAAATTTATCCCTTATTTTTTGTCAAAAGGTGCTTGAAAGCCTGTGCATACCACAACCACAGGAATTTGACCCCATATCAATTGGGTCGAAATATTGCCAGAAAACGAAAAAAAGTATTGTCGCGAACGAAGTCAGCGAAGGAGTCGAACGCAAAAGTAAACAATTCCTACCCCCTACCTTTGTTGTTGAGTTTGCTTTGAGAATTTGCGCTGACAACATGATTGTAGGTGTTCTACGTACTCACGGACATTTATTCTTTAAGATCATGACATCAATTCTTTTAATAGATCCATATTTTTGCAACAGCGAAACTTTTTCTTGGACTGAAACACTTTCTTTACTTCAGGGAATCCACCATTAACGCAGAGGCGCGCAGTAAATCCAAAAGTAAAACGCGAAATCGGAACAAGTAAGTAAGTAAGTAAGTAAGTAAGTAATCTTTATTTGGAGTCGTCATAATATATACAAGGTAACAAATTAACATGAGCTCTGTAGGGCTCTTTAAACGACTGAATATTTTTAAAACAAAAACAAGCACATGCTTATACGCCAGACATACATAAATATAAAATAAAAACTTAAAACCATACGTCTAAAGAGATATAAAAAGCATACAAGCATACAAGCTTAAAATCATATAAGCATAGAAAGCATACAATCATAAAAGCATTTAAGCATATAATGTATAAAAACACACAAAGTATGGTTATTATAAGCAGCACGATTATAAAAACAAAAGCACACACAGCACATAAACTAAGCACAAGAAGGTTAATAGATTAAAGCACTAAAAGCAAAATAAAAGGCAGCACATGAACATAGACACAGGCTTGAGACATTGGTCACAGGGCAGCAAGAAGATATATTCACCGACAGGCACTGCATTTACAATTTTCATAAAAACACCATGAAGATATAAATTTTTTAAAATTCCCAAATGTTGATGTATTCCTTGCCTCATTAGGCAAGGAATTCCAGATTCTTGCTGCCTCGTATCCAAAGCTTCTCTTACCGTACCTAGTTGTTCTTGGTCGTGGAAGTTTAGCTATGCCTTTGTACCTAAAATTATAGGAACTGTTTTTAAAATTTACCAGTTCATGAAGAAATTTTGGACCAGAGTTATACAATATTTTGAAGGTCTCTAATGCCATGGTTCTCATTCTGCGTACTTTAAATGATGGTAGTTGAGATTTTTCAAGCAAAGTGTTGTATGAGCTGTTATAGTCATCATAAATAAATCTTATTGCACGTTCCTGTATTTTTTCAATTTTTTTAGTGTTGTGTTCAGAGCAGAAGTGCCAAACTAGAGGACAATAACTAAGATTTGACATAATAAACGAGTGATATATTGTGAGTTTAGAAAATTTATTTAAGTGTGTGCCAATTCGCTTTAGAACTTTCAACTGTCTAGCTGCTTTTTTACATATGTTTGAGATGTGAGTGAGAGAAAAATTATCCGGAAATTGCAAGAGGAAGAGCACATGGTGTATGTCATATTGGGTTACATCCCTTTATCTACAGATGTGCTAGAAATGTAAACAATTTGATTAAAACTCAATTTTACAAAAAATAATTAAAATAAGGATTTTAATATTATTTCATTTACATCCAAAGCAAAGTTTAAATTTTTACCGTTGTACCCCGTTAATTAAAGAAAATTTGCTGCCTAAAGTCGTTAATGGCCGATTCCCTCAAGTAAAGAAAGTGTTTCAGTCCAAGAAAAAGTTTCGCTGTTGCAAAAATATGGATCTATTAAAGGAATCGATGTCACGATCTTAAAGAATAAATGTTCTTGAGTACGTAGAACACCTACAATCATGTTGTCAGCGCAAATTCCCAAAGCGAAGTCAACAACAAAGGTAGGGGGTAGGAATTGTTTACTTTTGCGTTCGACTCCTTCGCTCACTTCGTTCGCGACAATACTTTTTTTTTCGTTTTCTGGCAATATTTCGACCCAATTGATATGGGGTCAAATTCCTGTGCCACAACAAACATTCCTTAGTAATAAGAACCATAAATTGAACGTAATTTACAATACGACACCAACACATCATTCGGGTTCTCAATGTTTTTCAGGTAGTAAACGTAACTTTAGTAAATGTTGACGTATTCTGCTTTACGGCTTGTTGTCGAATACAATATTTGTTTGTGACGTCAGGCTATCAGTCGAATACGCGCTGAAAATTTCAAGTAACGTATTGACTGAACCCGGGCTGAGTTCATTATTTCTGATTTCAACCAATATTTCGACCATGTTTACATATTGAATTAAAATTGTATCTAATAATACTGTCGTTCTAAACATTCAGTCTTGGAAATCAAAGGAAGACTTGCAAGAAACCCTTAGGTGGAACGATAATTTTTCTAATTAATGCTGACAAGAATCGGAACAACATCTAGAAAACATGAATGCAATATATCAAATTCTATGAGATTTACTCTCAAAATGATATGAACACATCCGTCGATGAAGTTAGCCAATTTTTGAAGAACTTGTGGTCCCTGTAACGGAGAATAGCTTATACTACCATTTAGTCAGTGAAAGTACTCTTTTTGTTAAGCATTACATCCATACGATTCGTTTAATTTGATATATTTTTAGCGCATCTGTTTACAATCTATTAATAGAACCGACACGTTTAGAAAATCGATAATGTAATACACACCCCTGCAATTACATAGATATTGAAGAAATAAACTGTTCCAGTTAAATAGAACTGTCCTGAATGTTGACCACCCCTTGAATTACATTACTGTTTGTTAAACGCTTAAACTCTTCCTGCTGACGTCATAGAATTTTGGTATAAAAAGCCGTGAAACCCTGTATTTTGTGTCATTCTGTTCTTGACCACCGATCTTTGCGGATTCACTGATTCAGAATTACAGTGTTGAAGCTGTACAGCCTAAACAAGTAGTTCTGAATAGTTCTCAGTGCTGAAGTGCAATAGGCGATAGTGCTTAGGTGACGTTCGAGTACCAGTGCTATTTGACTGTGTCTTTTAGCAAGGTTATTCGAATAAGATTGTTTAAGAGGTATTGTTGACTTGAAGTGTTTAGAAGGCAAAGGTGCTATTTGACTGTGTGTCATTTAGCAAGGTGCTATTTTACTGTGTGTCATTTAGCAAGGTGTTATTTGACTAGGGTTGTTTAAGAGATTTTTGTAGATTTTAAAAGTTGTTAGAAGCAAGGGTGCTGTTATTTAACAGTAGCGTTTATAAGTTGTTGATTTTAAATTGTTGAAAAGCGGAAAGTGTTGTTTGGGATCGCATATCAAACAGGATTCCACAGATCAATCTGACTTACAGCAGATTCGTACCCAGGGGTTACATACCATAGCCCACTTTCGGCTCGGTTACACGTTACAGTCCCCATACTAAGGGTAGGGAAGAAAGTGCAAGCGAAGACGGTCAAACGTCGATGTTAAGACCTGGTTCAATGGCGATGGCATTTAATGTCTATATGGCATCACTTAGAAAGTTTAATAGGGACAAATCAAAAGAGAACCATGTAGAACTTACCCGTGATAAACGCTATTACAAGAGTGTGGAGTCGAGACTTAAACACGATTATAAATGTCATCAAGGTAATATATTGGAATACATAAAAAAATCTAACCCAAAAGTGTTTTACAAAAAATTTGCTAATAAGAAAAGGAATGTGGAACCAGGTGTCTCATTTGAGGACTTTCTCAAGCATTTTAGGAAGGTATCAAGTAGTACAATTCTAAGTAAGGGTAGCCGCTACTGATTGGGATGATTCTTTTCCTGTGTATAGTGAGTTGGATTATTCTTTAACCGAAAGGGTGATAGTAAAATCTTCGAAATTGAAGCGAAATTAAAGTCATGGCTTACATGGTCTATTAAATTAGTATTTTATTGAATGCAAGAATTTGCTTATGCCTGTACTCCTTAAATTGTTAAATGGACTTTTCCTAGAATCTTGGTCCGTTGCTATAATGGTGCACGTGTACAAATGAGGCGACAGGATCCTAATAACTTTGAGTCATAAGTTTAATTAGCTGTCTTGCTAAATTGTATACAAACATAATTAGCTATACATTTAATAATTAGGCAAATGTCAACGACACTATTACTGACGCTCAGTTTGGCTTTAGAAACGTTTTATCTACCGTGGATGCTATTTTTGCACTAGAAATGTTAATCTCCAAAACTTTATCTGAGGGAAATATTGTTGTTTCGTCGATTATACCAAAGCTTTCGATACCGTAAATCGTATGTGTGTTCAACATTAAATTGGTCTGGAGGTAAGTTGTTAAATGTCATCAAATCAATGTATGTTAATGTCAGATCTTGTATTTTGGTAACGGGTTTTATACTTATTTTTTGACAACAATTTTGGTCTAATGCAATCGGAAGTTCTCTCGCTGATATTTTTTTCCTTATACGTTAAAGTTTGACAAATGGATTTTATAAGCAATAATTGTAAAGATGTTCAATTAAGAGAACCTAGTGTATGCAGATGATATGGTGATTTTCGAGTCTATTGATATTATGCGACATATGTTAGATACACTAAAACAGTAAACTGTCAAATGGAAGTTGCATGTAAACACTTCAGACTAAAATGTTTGTATTTAGAAATATTGGTAAAGTAAGAGATAATGAAAAATGGCATTTTAATAATATGGAGATAGATATTGTTGATCAATTTTCGTACCTTGGCGTTGTTTTAAATTTTAACGGAAAGTTTAGTACTACACAGAAAAGGTTTGCAAATCAAGGGAGAAAATGTATGTTTGCATTGATGAGAAAGGCTAAATCTTATTCCTTCATTATTATTCAAATTATAAAATCTATTTGATACTTGGGTTAATTGTGTACTTTGCTATGAGTGTGAAGTTTGGGCTTTCACAAAGCGCAGGACAAAGAAAGAATACATTGTGTTAGAGGATTTTAAATGTTAAAACTAGCACAACAAATGCAATGGTTTATTTCAAACTGGGTCGATATCCACTGATTGTATATCGCAAGTTACGTATCTTCAAGTATTGGTTGAAGGTTTTTAATAGTGATAATTGCATTTTGAAAAACTGTTATGTGTATCTGTATGAACAAACTTTGAAATTTCCAAATGACTTGAGTAATTGGGCTAATTGTGATGGAAATGAACTAAATAAACTTGGTTTAAACGATTTATGGCTTTACAGCACAGCTCATGTATGAAACATTTTATTATATCACGCAAAGAAAGCTATTCAGGAAATTACAACTTAATTGAACAATATAAGTAAATGTGATATGTATAAGCATATTGTAACTACATTTTGTATACAGTCATATTTATGTAAATCCATACCTCAAATGTATAAAACATATATCATAAAATTTAGATTATCTTCACAAAGACTAGCAATTGAAAACGGTAGATTCCATAATGTTTATTTATTTATTTATTTATTTATTTATTTATTTATTTATTTATTTATTTATTTATTTATTTATTTATTTATTTATTTATTTATTTATTTATTTATTTGCATTAAATGTGTTCGCTTCTGTCTTTATATGCATTTGTACCTATTTGTATCAGCATTTGGTCAATAAAGAATTACATTCTATACTAAAACAGCTGTTGTTATTATTTGGCATGGTTTGAAACAATATTTGACAAATATAAATTAGTCACTACAAAATAAAGTTAGAAAAGATATTTATTGCGAAATTGTTCCTTGGCAATAAAAGTAAGAGTGCATATAAAAATGAAAAAAATGTTAAATTAAAAATATGCACAACGTTTTACTTTAGCAAGTTATCCATGATATTTTAAATCTTAAAATATACCATATAACATTAATATCGGATTATTGCACGTAGGTATAATTGTCTCACATTTTTATTTTTGACAATAATTTTTTATAAATTTTACTATTTCTAGACCAAATTTTAAATGACATGTATAGCACTGCTACGTATTCACAGGATGAAGTTCGATAACTTAACTTTCCGTGGTAATGGAAGTCAAATCGGAAAGAAAGACCGAATGCACGTCAGGACATCACAAGAACCATGTCCATGGACCTACAAGAAATAATATTGAACTATACTCCTTACCTGATTAAGACTTGAGCTCATATGTTATTTATTACAATTTTTCTGCACATTTTTCCAGAAAATTGCATCACGAACAGGACTTCCATTAAAGTCAACGTTGCATTAATAAAAATACTCAACAAATAAATTAAAGTCTAAATTTTGAAAGAGCACATATAGAGGGGAATGATCTGTTTCATATGTTGGATTTTTAGACTATCAAATTAGTAGCAAAGAATAAATGGGTTAAACGACTTGGGTTAAACGCCTATCCCGTTTATGTATCATATTTTGTATTGCTCTGTCTTTGTTGTTGTTTTTTGTTTGTTTGTTTGTTTGGTTTTGTTTTGTTTGTTTGTTTGTTTTAATTTTTTTTTCTTTGTTTTCTTATTTGGTGTTCGGAAAATGGTAAGATCGATAATAACTACACAAATTATTCAGCTTAACATTATACATTTCCTGTATGGAAACAAATACTTAATAACAAAATAATTATATGCAATTTTCCCGTTTGATGGAGAGTACATTTAACTAATATTTCCTCGTTCCTTTTGTTATCAAACATACACAACGACAACGAATTTCTAGAGCAAGAAGCAAGTGAAAGGATGATATCTATCGTATTTATATGTTTCTTCTTGCAAGGTATGACATTTTCTAAAAAAATATATTATGGCATCAATACCGAAATAAGGATTGCAGTAATACTGCCTGAGACATAGCAAAACCGAAAAATGAAATATAAATCATCAATCAGATTTTCAAACCATATATGAGTTCCAAATGACATATTACCCTTGATTACAAAGTTACATCCAACACAGAGGTACTATAAGGATATGAGATCTGTTCATTCGAATAGTTGTCAAGTACTCTATATAATTTTACTTAAGTTTAAGTATTATTTGCTTTTTTTCTTGCAAAAGAACAGATATGTTTAAAAGCAATTGATACCCCACGTAAACAAAATAAACTGATTTTTTTACGTGTGTATTTATTTACAAAACATTGGTTAATGCGATGGTGTGTTGCTAAACGTTAAAAGGTTTTTGTTATATGTCAATAAATTGATGATGACGCATGAATCATTGACTAAGTTTCCTCTTTTTATATTTTATACACAGTGGTTCTGCGATTTTTCACAATAAATATTTGTAATTAATCCTTTTACATGTTTTTATATAAATGCAATTTATAAAGTGATATCTGCTATTTCAGTGCCGTTCGTTACAACGAAAGAAAATTGTAAAATACACCAAAATAATTCAACAACAGTTTTTATCCGACAAGGTATTACCGTTACCTTAAACTGTACAGAAAATCCGTCAGTTGGGAACAATTCTTGGTTCATCAACACGGACCGATTATCTATCAGACAGACTATTAATCCCAACCTTTCCGAATCGGGCAGACTGAAGCTCATAAACAGTTTTCCAGACCGGTTCGATTTACAAATAATGAATACCTCAAACAAGGATGAAAACATCTACTGCTGTGAATTTATTAATCAACAGTCAAAACAGCACTGCACTGTGCTACGATTAATGAGTAAGTAAGATTACGTTCTTCCTCGCAACAACTTATCACAGTGGGTTTTTTTTGAAATCGTTAACCTTTGTCTCTTTGTTGAATTTTAAAACTCAACCGAGGGGGGGGGGGGGGGGGTTAACTAAGGATGATTGTAGGTACAGGTGTGCGGACGGAGATTTGTAAACCCTACCTATATATATATTTTCGAACATTATAAAATGGGACCTAATCATATATTAAATTATTCAATCAGACCTATTCATATATTTTTTATCGTACATCCCAATTGACAAAGAAGTCGGCTATTAACTAACAAAATGTTTATAAAACAAAACTAAAGTGGCATCTTAAGACATAAAATTTTTCCTATTGTTTATATTCTCTCATGACGGAAAAATGGGGCATGAATATATTTAGATAATTTACAACTACCTAATGATGTATTTTTCAATGAAAAAAAAACACCTTTTCATATATTTTGAAGAGGTAAAAAAGTTACCGTTTCGGGCCGCACATTCGTCTTAGCCCATAAATACCAGTCCCCCACCCGTGTTCCGTGTTAAAACTAAAATACATAAAACACAGCTAAATCTGCAAATTCTTTCATTCAGATATTTGATTAGCCTACACTTTTAAAAATTGTGTCGGCGGTATAACTGTTAACTATCAATTTTAAAAAAAAAGAAATGTATCATTAAACGGACGGGTATTCAAAACAGTAAACATCGTGTTTTGCCACATATATATATTTTTTAATTTACAACACATAAAACATAATTACAAAACATAAACTGGAGGTCGACAACCTATCAGGATACATAAATATGCAGTACAGAATGTCGTATTTATTCAATAGGTGAAATTATCCAGTTTATAGAGAGTGACGCTGTTTATTTGTGATTCTGTTTTATTTAGAACTGCATATAATTTCTAAAGATGGCAACCGCACAAAATCAGCAGTTGCTGATGAAACTATAACACTTTCATGCTCAGTGACAAGTGATGCTCCACGAACAATTATGTCCTGGTTATACCTTGACAAAATTCTCCATTCTAACCAGACACATTCATTGAATTACACGTTTCGGGTTTCAAAAGAGTTGGACGGTAAACCCTTAACGTGTCAGGCAAGAACTGAGTGCTTCGATGGAATACTTGAAGATCAAATTGTTTTGAATGTTAGCTGTGAGTACAAATTTAAATGTTCAAACTTTTACTCATACAATTATAATGATATCAAGTTAATCTTTAAGTGAAATCTATTAACTGTAAGGAATTCATAAAAACTTTTAAATGTTAAATTAAATACAAGGTATTAAGTGCCGGGATCCATACACACCACAGGGGTAAAACAAACATGTGTTACATGAAACAATACATTATCCACATTCATAAAAGACATTTTGAACAATACTTTTTATTGAAGCTTTTATTATCAAAACATTATTCCATTTCTGTTTTTTGCTATTGCTATTTGCAAAAAAGTCTACTGTCTTTGTTCATAGTAGCAACGAAAGTGGAGCTCAGTCTGAATTTAATATTTTTTAAGATAAGCCAAATGTGACAATTGGACTTTTCCCGAACAGTTTATTACATGAAGGCGATAACTTGTCCATGACCTGTCTGTATGACTCTAACCCTGCTGCCAAATCGATTATTTGGACAAAAGACGAAGTAGAAATCTCACGCAGTCAAGATTTGAGTGTTGGAACTATTTCAAGAAACGACAGTGGACTTTATAAGTGCACAGTTAGTAACAGTGAGGGCTCTGGATTTAAAGAAATATCAATATCCATACAGTGTAAGACTTTATAACGTCTAATGGTTTCATAATATTACATTTGTATATAACATTTTTCAATGTCTGTTTAATAAATGCGACTTACCAACTGATTTAATTGGATCATGGCCTATATAAGTATTTAGATCCTGCTTTAAAGGTGTTTCCTGTATGCGTTAAAAGTGTTTTCCTACTATATATTTTCCTGGTTGATTAAATAGATAAATAACATTTGATTGATTGATTGGATGTTTAATTGCTTTACGTCCAGCGAGCAATATTTCAGCTTTATTCAGGGTGGTAACAAGTTAACAAACAATAAATCAATGGAAAAGAGGTTGGAATGGGACACGGGAAACAAAATTCTGACTGCCACTGTAAAAGTATGGAGTATTGGGTAGGGTCGGATAATTTAGCCTTTTCTAGCGGCTACAATGAGCCTACTCTTTTTCGAAATCTACAAAAGGGGTCTTTTTCGCGCAAGGAGCGTGGCACTCTCCAAACACCTAACCCACTATGGTCCGAGGCCAAGCTTTCCGTATTATGACCTGACAACCCCCCAACGAGTCCGCAAAACGGGGACGCGCTGAGCTGCTCTGTGGGTCGAGCACTGGGAACCACCCCAGTATGGTCCCAGGGTAAATAATATGTTTATGGTCTAAATACATTACTAGTTGGTCATTAGTTTTCAATCTATTAAGAATATTAGAATGTTTAACAAAATCGCACGTTCCTGTTACCATATTGGCTTGAATCGACAGGAGATGCGTAAACTATGTTCAACAGTAAAATAATGGTAATATTATTGGATAAATATACAGCTATTACTACTCAAAAACAGAGTATTATTAAAATTGCTGTTTCAAACAAAATACCTTGACTTTGGTACTCTGCTCAGCGTGTCAAATGTAAAATACAAGGAAATGATTAAGTTGTGTTTAATAATAGTAACCTGTAGCTTCGAATCAAGACCCTGACTAGCAAAATACACAAACACAATCGCCATTGCCGTATAAGATATACACCGGTAATACCCAGATTATTTAATCAGTGAAAAAAAATATTTTATTTTATTATTAGACTGCAAAGCTAAAATTATATGGTTAAAACTTAACGTAAAATTATGACCATTACTTAAAATATTATAAAACATAATTACATTGTATGTACATTGAAATAGACACTTTCGTATAGTTTATAGTTTTTATTGAAGTCGTCTGTATTAAGGAGCTACAATGCTATAGCTTCAAAACAAAAAATATTCCGCCAAGATACAAAATTTTCAAAGGAGCTACAATACTCTAGCTATACTGTATTTAGTAGTGACAGAGCGTCTAGTACGAGTAATTGTACTATCGCCATTTTTAATCATAAAAATCAGTGATCGGATTTCCACGATAGTTCAGCTCGGCGAATAGAACGATCTGCTTTGTATTATAACATGCCAAAATGTCGACTGTCCAAAAAACTAGTCAGGTGGCTCTGTGATCGAGTGGCTAAGGTAGTCATTACCTACTTACTACTGATCACGTTGTCTATAAACACAGAGGTTGCGGATTCGAATCTCACTGTGGGTAGGGTGTACTCGACTGAAATTTTAATTGAGAAAGATTGCCAGTTTTCTTACCAAAGGTAGAGGTTTTTCTCCGGGTACTCTGGCTTCCAACCCCATAACAACTAGATTCTCCGATATAACTAAAAGTTGCTGAAAATGACGTTAAACACGGTCACCATTCGAACAAACAAACACATATTAAAAAAACTGGTTTAGGTCGTTGGTTCGGCAAACGTAAATGCTTATCGTGCACGTAGCAATTACCTATATATCGTTTGTTCATTTTTTACATTCAGATGTACCAGATCCTCCATTTGAAATTGTTATCACTCCGTATACAAATTACATTAATATTTCTTGGAGAAGTCGATTTGATGGCGAAGTTCCACAGAATTTCTTTGTCAACTATCTATCAGGTTATGACAATGAATGGAAACATGTGCAAACAAGAAACCATCATATTACTCTTTCCGGTTTATTTGATGATACCGAATATGCCATTTATATGTATACGCAACATGCAATAGGCCGGAGCAACAACACGGACCATATCAAAACGCGTACGCTTAAAATAGGTAAGTAGTTAATCACTATGCAGAAGACAAAGTATTAGTGGTTACAACATATACTGAATTAATAATAGATATTCATCATTGTAAGGTTTAAGATGCATATCAGTTTCAACACTGAAATCAAAACATAAAAATATATTAACAGAAGTAGAAAATAAATAAAGACCAAAAGAAAAAAAACATTAAAATACCACGGCAACTTTTTTATGGTACATAAGTTTGCATCTTTCGTTCATGGAATTATCGTAACCAATACGTATTAATTTGACAGTAATCTTATTCAGCATTTTTGTATATATTATATAGGATGACAAAGTTACAAAGTTACGTACAAAAATGCTGAATTAGATTACTGTCGAATTAATAAGTATTGGTTACGAAAATTCCATCGTCACACGCTAGTACACATGTACTATGTCCATGTCTACGATTAACCCCGGTTTGAAGATATATTTTTATATGGCGGATTTGGCCGAGTGGTCTAGACCCCTTGACAGTGAGCAGGCGAATTGGTGCCACAATGTCACAACGGTGTGAATTCGAATCACGCTGAGGGTTAGCATAAATTTGAGTGTTGAAAATCTAATTCTAACAGGGTTGGGCTTAATTTCTAGACATATATATATATATATATATATATATATATATATATATATATATATATATATATATATATATATATATATATATATATATATATATATATATATATATATATATATATATAAATCTAATAAAAGCTACCAACCAATACACTTACTAAGTATCGGATCGCCAATATGACGATACAGCACAAACAAAAAAATAATATATAAGTCTAGAGAATTATGCAACGATACAAATTTAAAGATGTTTCTACTATAAAATAATTATATTAATAAATATGACAAATTTTATAGTAGAAACATCTTTAAATTTGTATCGTTGCATAATTCTCTAGACTTATATATTATTTTTTTGTTTGTGCTGTATCGTCATATTGGCGATCCGATACTTAGTAAGTGTATTGGTTCGTAGCTTTTATTAGATTTATATATATATATATATATAAGTCACGTGTATATAAATATTTGATATTAACCCTGTATTTCTGATGTTTCAGAAATCCGCTGGATAGATATATTATATGGTTGTCACAATACTTAGACGTTTGTATATAATTTACTTACTGTGACTGCATGACAAGTAACTTTGTCATCCTATATAATATATACAAAAATGCTGAATTAGATTACTGTCAGATTAATACGTATTGGTTACGAAAATTCCATCGTCACACGCTAGTACACATGTACTATGTCTATGTCTAAGATTCACCCCGGTTAATGAAGCTATATTTTTTATATAGCGGATTTGGCCGAGGGGTCTAGACCGCTGGACATAGTGCAGGCGAATTGGTGCCACAGTGTCACAACGGTGTGAGTTCGAATCCCGCTGAGGGAAAGCAAAAATTTGACAGTGTTAAAAATCTAATTCAAACAGTGTTGGGCTTAATTTGTAGACGTGTATATAAATATTTGATATTAACCCTGTATTTCTGATGTTTCAGAAATCCGCTGGATAGATATATTATATGGTTGTCACAATACTTAGACGTTTGTATATAATTTACTTACTGTGACTGCATGACAAGTAACTTTGTCATCCTATATAATATATACAAAAATGCTGAATTAGATTACTGTCAGATTAATACGTATTGGTTACGAAAATTCCATCGTCACACGCTAGTACACATGTACTATGTCTATGTCTAAGATTCACCCCGGTTAATGAAGCTATATTTTTTATATAGCGGATTTGGCCGAGGGGTCTAGACCGCTGGACATAGTGCAGGCGAATTGGTGCCACAGTGTCACAACGGTGTGAGTTCGAATCCCGCTGAGGGAAAGCAAAAATTTGACAGTGTTAAAAATCTAATTCAAACAGTGTTGGGCTTAATTTGTAGACGTGTATATATATATATATATATATTTATTTATTTATTTATTTATTTATTTATTACATTTCAGTTTTTGTTTTTGTTTTTTTTTTGTATTACAGAACAATCAGTGTCGTATATACTTATTATATATATAGCTTCGTGTTTCGGCTGTGTTATATTCATACTGGTTTTGACTGCAGTGTATGGACACATTCAAAAATACTGCACGAAATGGTATTTATATAATTTATATCTATTTTGCACCTTTCAAAATAGTTGCAATAAGTACGACAACACAATCAGTGAGAGAGCAAGTTCAATAGAGTTTTAATAAATGGTCGCTATAAAGATATGTAGTCCGATTTACAGATCATTTGTTGTAGGTGGACACCATTTATTGCATTCTCTTAAAGGAAAGAAATTATTGTAAACAATTTTTAACACTGTTTGCTTCCAGTAATAAATAGTTGGTGTCTTCACTAGGATTATGGCTTTAGTGTCAAGAGTAAAGATAAAAAGCAACTTGATAAAAAGCATTATTAATATCCCTAGCTTCAGATGTTTGGGGATATATAGTGATATCAGTTAAAAAACGTCTCTCCGTACTTCCGTTCGTTACACTTGGGTAACCGCAGCTACTATAGCACTACATGGAAGTTAGTTAAACTTTCACAGAATGTGTGTCACATTGTTTCATTGTGCACCTTATGTTTTAGATTTTAACCGGAATGATATTTTGGGTTTCCAATAGCAAAATATACCATTCTTTAACAACTCTTACCAGCAACTTTAGCTACATTGACTGAGATTGTGTTAGTTTGAATGGTTTAATGCCACTTACAACAATTGTTCAGTCATATATTTGCGTCAAGTTTGTATTAAGGGAGGAAGTCGGAGTACCGAAAAAAGGATTCTTCACAAGGAAAAATGGTAATCCTTGTCAGACTTAATTCAAACACCAATGAGACTTAAACATGCAACCTCAGTGTTGACAGGCTACATATAGATGACTTACTATCTTAACCAGTCGCCAATGATCCTGAACTGGGATTAAACTTTCACTAAACGTTTGTCACATAGTGCCATTTTGACTGAAATAATATTTGGGGAAAAGTAAAGGGTTTCTTGCAACGCTAAAAGGTAATTAATTATTTGATATGTTTCGTTATATTTAGAATTTGACTAAAACAATTGGCACTGAATGAAATATAGTTGTGATCTCTCAAATACTCAACTTTAATGAGAGGCGCTAACTTTTATACGAATCTTACAATGCACACAAACGCATTGAAAGTTGTACAAAATTAAAACCATTTTCAAAATTTGACATGTAATTTTTCAACAGATGACAGTGAAACAAAACAGACACAGATATAGGTTTACAACCTCAACATTGGAGCCATAGTGATTCTGTCAAAAATGCATATTGTGTTCAAATATTTTGTGGTACCATTGTAAATGAAAAATATGGATTAATATGACCAGTTCTGTGCAACTGTAGAAGCTTTTCATCTTATTCGCAATGTAATACGGATTTGTAAAAGAGGTGAGCAAATCCGGTGTAGTCTTTTACTCGGAATCAAGAGAATTGATTGATTGATGGTGTTTAACGCCCGAGCAGAAGAGAATTGAGAATTGACAATGTCACTGTAGAAGACACAAACACTCATGCTTCATACTTTTAGAATAAAGTATGTACTAATTTCAACACTTTAAATTTCGACTAATCAATTAGATCAGTGTGTTGTGTATAATTTGGTTTTTTTTATTTTACCATATTTTCGTAAACAAAATATGTGACTATGATCGAATTCTGAAATTAAACAAGTAAACCAATTTTGTTAAGGAATAATATTTGAAGAGTTGTCCGTATGTATTTTATTTATCTAAAATTTGACGCAACTTGTTCGACATATAATAACAAAATGATTAAAAAGTGGGGTTGCGGTCAAAAGAATTGTTACGATTGTTAAATGAATTAGATGCTACAACAGTAATAATTAACCTATTATCGGATGTAGCTCTACATATAGGAACTACCTTTTTGTTTAATGTTGAATTAGATTGATATGTTACTTTATGTATACTAATTTAAGTGTTCTATGTTATTTGTACGAATAATTACCTGTTTATATTTGCATGTCGTTGTGTGACTTTGAATTAGGTACGCACATGTCAATACTAAAACTTTCACTTTTCTTTTTTTAAGTTATTAAATGCGTTTGTTTATCAATCGGTGACAATTTTTCATTAGGGCCGTTGTACTCTTATTTTTATTCTAATTGGATACTCTTCAACGTATCTTAGAAGTAAAAAAATCGCACGTAATCCATTTCAAATATATAAAACGTACGAAAAATTAGTCAAATACGCAAAATCTTTGTATTTTTTGTATTACATCATATTTTATCAAATGCGCATCGACCCTTTTTGGGATTATTATAATTGACGAGAAGCTACACGTATACCCGTGGACAGGAGCCCTTTTTTATTGCTCCTGTATGAAATCCTTTGAAGGCCTTCAATTAAATTCTGGTCTTGGTTCTTGATCTGGAAATAGATATATACATTGCAGGCCTGGTATGTCATCAATGGCAACGGGAGACAGACGCCGTATAATTAGTCCAGCGTTAGTAAGTCATGAAATAACCTTTTCTTGATTTAATAATTATGGCTATTATCTTCGTTAAATGCCATAATTGTATATCAAGCGTCATCCGACAATTTTAAATAAATTAAGTGCATTGTGAAAATTGTATTTTTGATCAATTTTGCAATTTACAGATTAACTCTAACTGTTAAATGTTTTAGTTAACAGAACAAAAACTGAAAATTTCAGTAAAAAATCATCATTAAAGAGCATTACTTCTATAAGGAGTCATCTGACAATTTCAGACCAATTAATTGAATTGTAGAAAGTGTATTGCGATATATTATTGCAATATACAGTTTACAACCCAATGTCCCTCTTAAAATTGGTCTGAACAAAAACTGGGTGGGTATTGAGCCAAAATTATATTGTTACTTATTGGTTGATTGCCAAATACAGAACAACATCACTCACCAGCGGCTTAATTGATTCTGGATTTTGTAAAGTCAGTCAAACACTATTAGAAAGTAAAAAGAACATTATATACCATTTATAATTTTAGTTCAAGTGTAATTATAAATAAAACATTTATAAAAATGTCTACCGAAGGGTTAATATTGTTTGTGTAAATGGTGTTCAGCGCCACTTAAGCAATTTTCAATTATATCATGGCTTCGAGTTTGTTTTTTTTTTTTTGGTATTTTAGGGGGCGGGGAGTAAGGTTCCGGAGTACCCGGAGAAACCCCTGACCTTCGGTGGGAAAACTTGCAATCCTTGACAAGTATGATTGGAGTCGAGCGCAACCTGCCCAACCAGCAATCTCAGTGTTGATAGACCCTGGCTTCCCCCTAAATAAAAACTGGACAATTCACACCGTATAAATGGAAAAAAAAATTTAAATGTCAACAAAGGACGACCTTGACCTATAACATTGCGAAATCAGTGAAGATCGATATCATATTCAAATATTTACAAAAATTTCATCAATCTAATGGAGATGACTCTTTCAAAAGGTCATTCAAATACACACAAAGACATTAAAAGGATCTACATTTTGATTATGATTTCAGTTGTATATCTCCAATGGTTCTAATGAGAAGTTCTCTTCATCATTAAAAGAAGACCTTGACCTTTGACCTTGTGATCTTTTAATAGGTCATGGTGAATTAATACATATAGTTAAATTTCTATGTCAGTTAAAGTAACTTAAATATCGGTATTTATAATAAATTTCTTTGATTCAGTGAAGATAAGTCAACAGAGTCAATCAAAATCTATGAAAACAGGTTTCAGTTTTGTGTCTCACATGGCTGAGGAGGAGATAACACAACACAATGTCAAAAATTGGAATGTAAACTTGAATTTCGACCTTTGGATTTTTTTTCAAAATCTAAATCAGTGATGACAAAAAGTGAAGACCCCAAGTCTCTTGTTACAATGGTACTAAATCAAGTTGCTTAAAAAAGTGGAAACAATTCCTATAAGTAGTTGTTAAAATAATTTGCGCGATATGTAACAGTGTCGCGATCCATCACTAAGTATGTTGGAACAGATTTCATTGGGACATTGTTTATACTTTCAAACTTATATGCATATAAGCTTTTCTGCGACAGAGTAGATAACTTAATAAAGAAAAAGAGTTACGGTGCGCCTGGGTAAACTACGAAAGCGTAATGTCAAGTATATTATATTATGTTACAAAATAAAATGTATGTACAACATGTGAAACAAATTTTTATTGCAAAAAGCTTGATGAAATATCAAGAAACAAACTACCAACAGCAAGGTTTTCCACTGGAAAGTTTGCCACTTAGAAGTGGAAAGCCTTAAATATTTAAATTGTGTATAATCAAAGCATAAAAATCTCTTACGCAATACATTAGCTACCATTGTTTTAAAATACGCAAGTTTACACACAAAAGTACATTTTTTAAATAACTGAAATTCTTTGAGGTAAATTGTTTCATAAACATTATGAATAGCGCAGAGTAATAACTTGACTTTGGGTGTGCCAGAATGCACGATTGTTTTATATTGTATAAACCGCAGTTGAATCATTACATTCTTATAATTTGTCCAAATTTAAAGGCTAGTGTAATGGGTGATAGAAAGGACTCTTTGTAACAATTTAAATTTCATTCTTTTTTATTACTTGAATTATTATAAATCATTAGTTTGTTTTACATTATAAGAAACTTAAGACTGTAATAATTGCGAACAAACAAATTTGACTGTGACATTTCAGGCTTTTGTCAAGACTATTCTGTTCTTTTTGATCTTCTTAATATTTTCATAACAATGGATAAAACTACTGGGGGGGGGGGGGGGGGGGTAACTTGGTATATATTGGGAAATACGGATGTGCGGCCCGAATAGGTCACTTTTTTACCTCTATAAATTATAAGAATGTAATGATTCAACTGCGGTTTATACAATATAAAACAGTCGTGCATTCTGGCCCAAAATATATGAATAGGTAGCTTTTTTCAATGAAAAATATATCATTGGGTAGTTGTAAATTATCTAAATACATCAGTGCCTCAATTCTCATCTTAAGCATGCTAAGCCTATGTAAAGCACAGTGATTTTACAAACAAAGTGTTCCATTAACATCACTTGATGATTTTTGTAGTGGATGGACTATTTTGCCAATGGGGATGTGCTGTAATAAAAAATATGAATAAGTCTGATTTAATCATTCAATATATGATTAGGTCCCGTTTTATAACGTCCGATATATTATGAATAGTGTGGGTTTTCAAATCTCCGTCCGCAGACCTGTACCTAAAAGTATCCTTAGTTACCCCCCCCCCCCCCTTTTTCCCCCCGTGGATAAAACCAAAAACAAATACGGAAACATTCTTTGGAATTTGTGTGAAGGTCACTGTATGTTTATGGTAAATGGCAGAGCAGGTGGTGATAAAAATACAGGCAAATTTACTTGCAAACATGCATGTGTAGTAGACTGCTGTATTTGTAGTCCTGATCTACTTTTATATGTCAATGATTTGATTATTAGAAATCAACAAACTCTATTATGATGCGCATGCGCCTCTCCAAATTGATTTAATGTAAATAATGCAGATAAAAATACTAAAGAACAAACCGAAAGTTATAGTAAAAAGACAAAAATTAAAGCATAGGACAGTGGAAAGATAGCTGAATTTAAAAAAATATTAATAAAATAAAACTGCTTGAACTTGAACAGAAACTTAATTATCACAGTTCTGGCTTATTAAATGTCGACAACGAGACTGTTGACTCGCTTTTAAGTGAACAAAACGACAAACCTATAGTAAAGTAAAGAGACATTATAAGATTCATAACACAGTACAAAATAAAACGGCCATGTTAGCAGCCGAAAAACAATTTACAGACACAAAGTATAAGCTGTCAGATTATATTCACTCAGCCTCTAAAGATAATACCACAAAAAAAATTAGAAAATGCTACGTAGACATTATAGTAACTAGAGGCTCCCGGGCCTGTAATCGCTCACCTGGAAAACAAATGGCTTCAACTATATTTAAATTTTTGCAATTTAAAGTTTCAGTCTAGTTGTTATAGCTTTGCAGTTACTGTGCAAAAACTAAAAACTAAACATTTCTTTAAAATTTTTAGTTAAGTACAATAACTCCAATAATGTGACCTCGGACAATTTCTGAAAATTAAATGACTTGTAGGCCTTAGTAATTTACAGTTATACTCTATGTTCACATTCTCAATTAAAGGGCTATAACTCCCAATGATTCATCTTGCAATTTTGGACTAAGCAATGATTTGTAGGCCTTGCTTTGCTGATCATTTGTGCAATTAACTTTTCTAATCTAGCTTTTATGGCATTTAATGTACAGAGCAAAAAACTGCAAATTCCACCAAAAATTTATTAAAGGATTATAACTTCTATGATTAGTCATCTGATAATTTCAGACCAATAAAGTGAACCTGTGTTGCTGATCACTTTTGTAATTTACAGTTTCAATATAGCTGTTCTAGTTTTTAAATTACAGGTCAAAAACGGAAAAATTCATAAAAACTTGTCATTTAAGGGCAATAACTCATACAAGGAGTCATCTGACAATTTCAGGCTAATAAAAAGAATTGTAAGGTTTGTACTCCTGATCATTTTTCCACATACAGTTTCACTCTGACTAGCTGCTACAGAAGTAACGGGACAAAAGCTGAAAACTTCATTAAAAACTGTCATTTAAGGGAAATAATTCCTATAAGGAGTATTCTGACACTATCATATTTATTAAATGAATTGTAGAACTTCTATTGCTGATTATTTTTGCCTTAATAGTTTTACTCTAGCTGTTACAGTCTTTAAGTTACAGGAAAAAAACGGAAAAATTCATTTAAAAATTGAAATTTAAGGGCAATAACTCTATAAGGAGTCATCTGACAATTCCAGACCAATAACGTTAATTGTAGGGCTTGTATTGCTGATCATTTTTTGCAATTTGCAGTTTCACTCTAGCTGTTATAGTTTTTAAATTATAGGACAAAAACGGAAAATTTCATTCAAGATTGTCATTTAAGGACAATAACTCCTATAAGACGTAATCTGACAATTTCAGAAAAATTAAGTGAATTGTAGAATTTTTAGAACTGATAATTTTTGCTATTTATAGTTTCACTCTAGCTGTTATTGTTTTTTTTACATGACAAAAACGAAATAAATCATATAAGGAGTCATCTGACAATTTCCGACTTACAAAGTGAATTGTGGGGCTTGTATTGCTGAGGATATTTGCTATTAACATTTACATTCTACTGTTTTTAAGTTTTTAAGTTGCATGACGAAAACAGAAAATTTCATCAAAATTGCCATTAATGGGCAATAACTCCTATAAGGAGTCATCTGACAATTTCAGAACAATTCTGGACTTATATTGCTCATCAATTTTGCCATTAACAGTTTTACTCTTATAGTTTTACTTTTATAGTTTTCCAGTTATATTGTATATAGCGAAAATTTTGTCAAAAAATCGTCATTAAAGGGCAATAACTCCTACAGGAAGCCATTACACAACTTCACACAAATAACAATTACTGTAGACCTTAATGTGCTAATCAATTTGCAGTAAAGGAAAATTCTTCATAGCCATTATAATTTTTGAGATATTGATAAAAAAAACGTGCATTGACACCTATCTTCTATTTTTAGTAACAGCCGCCATCTTTGTCCGTTGATCAGCACCCTGGGTACAAATTTGAAACTAGGAACCCTAAGGAATTATAGTGGCCAAGTTTGAAAAAATTGGCCCAGTGGTTTTAGAGGAGAAGATTTTTGAAAAAGTGAACGACGGACAACGGACGACGGACGCCAAGTGATTGCAAAAGCTCACATGGACCGAAGGCAACCAAACATAGAATTAGAATAATGGTTTGATTTGTTTTAGACCACAGAAGACAACGAACAGACTGACATCATACAACCGAAAATCCGACTGACGTAAACGACTACATAAATGGCCCTATTATTCAAGATGAAGTGTTGTTATGCATTTCCAACTAAAAAACGACAAGGCTTGTTTAGAGAATGAAATTATAAATAAATGCATAAAATCGACGACCGACTCCTTTTTACCAATCTACGTGAAACTTTGGAATATCGTATTTGATTCAGTTATAATAACTAATAACTGGTTGACAGAAATAATCAAGCAACGTATAAAAATAAAGGGTAACCGAGTGATCCAAAGAACTCCAGTGCTTAAATTAGTTTGATTGAATGTATGATGATTATATTCCTAGAGAAAAATATCTAAAGAAGCGAATTATATATAGATTAACAGGATGACAATTTTTTATTAAATCTGACACGATGAAATGTGCCCACTCAGACCGGTGTCGCAAAATCCGCTGTTTTGCTTATGGAGAGCTCTCTGACGTCCCACGCAAAAAAGCGTTGGACGGCAGAGGATTCTCGGACTATATATTCACTATCTTCACACTGTTTTAATAAATGAAAATTGGGAAAAAGAAACTTTATTGTGCTTTCATCGACTTTGAGAAAGCATTTGATACAATTTTGCGGGATGGTCATTTCTATAATCTTCTACAAAATGTAATAAATTATATACTAATATACTAATACTAATATTACTATTGATTCTTAAACCAAAACATATACTTTCAAGCACCTTGAACAAAACCCGCGAACATGATAGCACGTGGCTACGTTTATATAAGAACTATTCTGATTGGTAGACGATTATGTCACACGCAATTTGATTGGTTATAACTATATTGAATTTCGAATTTCGAATCTCGAGTTTCGAATTTCGAATCTCGAGTTTCGAATTTCGAATCTAGAATCTCGAATTTAGAATCTCGGATTTCGAATTTCGATTCTCGAATCTCGAATGAACCTTCTGGGCTTTCGTAAAATACATTATGAATTTTGCAAGATTCTTTTAAACCTAAAGCCATCCACACCTAACTATATGATTTATGGTGAGCTTGGCAGATACTCCATCGATATTGATGTTAAAATCAAATGCATTTCCTTTTGGTGTAAACTTGTTTGTGGAAAACAGTAAAAAATATCAAGTATTATTCATATATTTGCCGTTAAGTTGTATGATAGATACTATAGATGATTTAAATTAAATCTATCATTGATGACTCTGGATTAAACTAATTGTAGGATACTGAAATTCTACCTAACTTATATGAATTGAAATTGAGATTCAAACAGCGCCTAACTGATCAATTAAAGCAAAAATGGCATGCATGTGTCATGGAATCAGCAAAATTAACTAATTATGGAATACTTAAACCAATCGAGACTTCAAAAATAACTTAAATATTATCAATAAAAGAGATGCAGAGTTTTATGTCGATTTAGAACTACCACAATCCGGTTTTACCTAATGAAACTGGCAGATGGGCTTACATCCCAGGAGAAGACCGCACTTGCATTTTGTGTAACTGAATATCATTGATGATGAATACGTAATTCATTTCAACCATTACAAAGACGTTCTATGGAAGGATAGTGCGCTAGGTAATCAGAAGTTTTTTATGGTTTCTATAAGAAACGTAAGAAATTCAACATCGAATTAAACTGAATTTAAAGATGAAAGTAAGCTAATGCTTCCTTTGTATGAAGCAAACGGGATATGGGCACGACACACAAAGAATAAATGTCAACCAAGCACGAAACAAATAAATAAACATTTGCAACCAAAATTAAGCCTTAAACGTGATTCCACGTTTTCTAAAATGCGCTGTGAAAGAAAAAAGTCAAATATGTACTGCTTAAAAGCAATGTATTATAATCGTACACAACTGTTGTAAATAGCGTGGTAAAACCAGTTGATATTCGTCGTATGAAAAAAGGAAATTAATTCATTTGGGTTATTTTGCCACCAGTTGGTTGTTGTAATTGGCTTAAAAGGCCAAACAGTGGCAAAATCTGCATCTATTCGTTATCCTACTAAATGATATTTGAACTATATTATCTAGACAAAATATGGCTTACAGAAGATTGTTTAGCAAGTGAAATTGACTTTTAATCAGTAAAATTAGATCGGTATTGGGTTGAAGAGACAAACTATCTCGCATCAAAATGTCTAAAGTAGATCATAAATATGGTATTATATGGCGATGTTCATATCACACTTCATATAAGTTCTCGAACTTTATTTACCTTCTGGCCTGAAGACCCATGGTAGATATAATGGTCTCGCGTTGATATAGGGTGTGAAATGAAATGATTGATTGATTGATTGATTAATTAATTGATTAATTGATTAATTGATTAATTGGATTGATTGATTGATTGATTAATTGATTGATTAATTGATTGATTGATTGCATTATTTCAGCTATTTTCAGGACAAAAGGTGCAAATCGCCATAGAATAACCTCTTAAAAATATAGTCACAGGTAAGACAAAACCATTACAGTTGTGTGTTATATGACCCCTTAACAATTCAACGATGAAACCAGAGACATTTTAATTATATGTCTCTGATGAAACTAAAAATCACAACAGAAGTTTGAGTAAAAATACACTGTTTTATCAAAAAAATATTAATTAAAGCAAATCTACATACCGTTTTGCTGTATTATTCTACACCAGTAATAAAAATAAGCCTTAGCAATCATATATTTTTGAAACTTAGTCATATTGTACGGGGTAACTTACATCAGGTGGATAACATCTGTCTGTCAAAAATTATTACGAAACAGTTAATTGCAAAATATATTAAAATCTAATTATATCATTTTACATTAAACATTTAAATAATTTTCTCAATTTCAAAATTCGTCGGCAAAAACATATATCAATCTTCTTAGATCTTAATACTAGTCGATTGTTAGGTTAAAAATAGAAAATGGAAATCTTGAATGTTTATATTTAGAAAGTACTCGGTGTGTGTGTAAAGAAAATCGTTTTAAATAAATTAAATCTCGTAATTAGTATTATAATTTAGAATGAACAACATACCTGATCAGAATGAATGATCAATGACATACAGAAATTTTCTTGAAATTTTTTCATTTTCGTGCAGATTCTCCTCAAACAAGGATGACCAAGGATCGGGTTAGTCCAATTGATGTTATTTGTAGTTTCGAATTCCAAGTAACAGAATAAGTTCCAATTTTGAGTAACAGAATAAGAAAAAAAGCATGTTACTGTTAACAAGACTATCGCAGAAATGAATTGCATTGTAGATGTAATGCACAGTCGTGTTACAGTTAGTTACGGTTACTATGACAGATTTAAATAGACAAAAGCACCTTCCCTATTATAGTTACCACTGTCTTGTTTGGCACCATGTATTTTACAGAGTGGGGTCTTGGAGTGGAGTCATAGAGTCTGGAGAGAATTTTGGAGTGAAAATTTGGAATCGATTTTTGGAGTGAAACTTTGCGTTCAGATTACACAAGACGAGATCGAGTACAATCGATTCGTTTACACTATCATATATATCGATAGGTTTTAACTGTCATGTGTAAACAAATAATTATTTGTACGTAATGCACATTTCCCCGAGGTTATCACATTGTTAATTTAAAATACACGTGTAATGCTTTAAAATAAATAACGTGTGGTATTTACACAATCAACCATGTACGTAAAAGAACAATGCTATTCACCGTTCATTTTTTTTATTCTTTCTGTTTCTCGGATGTTAGAGCGGTCCTCGGGAGGGGGGGGGGGGGGTAACTAAGGATACTTTTACGTTCAGGTCTGCAGAGCCACCCTATTCATATATTTTCGAATATTTAAAACGCGACACAAACATATATTGAATTATTAAATCAGACCTATTCATATATTTTATTACTGCACATCCCCATTGACAAAATAGTCCATTCACTAAAAAACTATGGGTGTTACTAAAACGCGGAAACGGAACGGAAAACGGAAAATGAATAGATATTTCGACCTAATAAACATGACTGTCTGATATTTTTATATAGGTAGTGATATTTATTGTCACTTCAACAAAACCGCTAGGTAACATTATCGAAACAAGTTTGGTGCCATGTTTATGCATGTGTAAACGTATGAATTCCACTGGGGAATGTTTCGTAATTGTTATGAACTTTGACTTACATGTATTGATCCCGATATCACAAGTTACGACCCGGAAACCAGTTTCTATACTCCCCATGTAAGCAGCGCTAATGCATTGCTCCTCTGACGAATGATAGAGATGAGTTTTATTTTTGTTGTTTTTTTTAAGTTTTAGTTTGTTTTTGTTCGTTCGTTTGTTTGTTTTTGTTTGTTTTTTGTGTGTGCAGATTTTAAATCATTTGATAAATTGGCATGATACAAAATAATTTTCTAGAATTTCAAATCATTGGTAACCTTTATAGTTTTCAATTTAAAGCATTCACAAAATTTTTTGGACGGACTGGAGAACGGACGTTAAGAATGAAGAACGGGCAGACAGACATACAGATATAGTTTAAGGACAGGAACTTGTACAACATGTACAACAGGTCTTAAAATGAAATAGTGTGTGTATGAATATACCAAGTACTTACTGTAACCGCTTGAAATCACAGCATAAAAATTAACTTTTGGGCAGGATGATACAGCCATGCCTGGGAAAAGTTAAGCAGCTAGTACGTAAATGCGTCACATCATACGTTACTTGTTTTCTCTCATATCATACTATTGATCACTGACATTGAAAAAAGAAATGAAGTCAAGACAACGGGCATACAAAGAAATGCACAAAAAAATTTAAAGAATAATTGCAATCCGCAACGCAACTCTGGCAAAATGGAGATTGTACTGAGGGGCCAAAGATAGGTGACCACTTAATGCTTGTTGCAACACACCCGACCATGTGAGTTTAGTATGTAAAATACGGTATAGGACGACAATACAAAAGACAATAAGAAATGAGAAAGGAGGATATTCTAAACATTATCGGAATGTGTTTACTGAAACTGAAAACAAATAAAACATCTTAATGTCACAAAGTTTAACAAAGTACATGTATGTTTATGCAAATAAAAAAGGCGTTTATAATGCATTTTTACATCTAGTCGTTGTTATAATCAGTTAAAGATAAGTCATTTCAAAATGAGTTGCCAAGTACGCGCGATGAATAGGAGAAAGTCTTTCTGTAATGTTCTTGTGTGAAATGACCTTCTTGTCAAAATTCTCGTGTTTCTGTAAAACGCACCCAACTTTACAGTGGTAATACACATTTTGTCTTTATAATAAGTTCTGTACTAAACAAGCCTCATAAAACACTTATTCCGTTTTCCGTTCCGTTTTCCGTTTCCGCGTTTTAGTAACACCCAAAAATTATCAAATGATGTCAACACTTTGTTTGTACAATAACTGTGGTTTACATAGGCTTAACATGCTCAAGATGAGAATTGAGGCATGGATATATTTACAACTGTACCCAATGATATATTTTTTTAATGAACAAAGCTACCCTTCCATATATTTTGGAGAGGTAAAAAAGTAACCCATTCGGGCCGCACATTCGTATTTCCCTATAGATACCAAGTATACCCGCCCCCCCCCCCCCCCCCACACACACACACCGTGGAGCGGTCACGGGAAAAATAATCGTGGATATTTTGGCGCCATAATTGCGTACTTATCATTTACGTAATTTAAATCGATTGGAATCGATTTAAACGTGTTTAAACCAAAAAATAGATCGGTTTATTTTGAATCGATGTATTATAAACCACCTCTTCAACTGGACTATGTTTGAATCTATTGCAATCGATTTAAAGTGTTTACATTAGAGAAATCGATGCTTTTTGAATCGATCTCCAAAAAGATCGATCTTTTTCCTCTAGTGTAAACACGGCCTAATTCTTCCGTAAATGGCCGATTTCTGGTACAGATGACCCAGCACAGATGAGCTCACGCGCACACATCTGTACTTGCTGTGTCATCCAACCAAAACGCCAGAAACAAGAACGTTATATACGTTATCAACAATATATCGTTATCCGTCTTTTGTTTGGTTATTTTTCTGGTTTGTTTTGTAAAGGTTGCTCCGTTAAACAATCTACATGGATATCTAATAAATTATGTCTGTGTACATTAAAGTGCTAGGTTCAAAATGTATATCGGTTCACACGTTTATGTCTTGTGATACCATCAACTTGTAAATTCTTTTCCACAGTTGGCACATTAGTATCCTTGGTCTTCTAGAGTGACCTTGCACTGCTTAGTTGGGCCTACATAAAATTCAAACTTTCCAGTTGCATAAAAATTAGTATTAGTCATACTTTGATTGCTGTTCTGTTATCGATGCCAACAATAATTGTATTTAGTTAGGAAAATAAGATTATTCACTTTAAACAGACATATAATTAGCTGCGTAATTGAGACATTGTTCAATTCCAATCTGGATAAATTAAGGTAAGTTTAACATTGTCAAGCCGGATTAACAGAACAACGATTGGCGTGGCGTCCGGATGTATAGCCGAAGCACATTTAAACTTATACTTAAAAGAGGCGATGAAATAAGGTTCTTTTATAGAAATTAGACTGCCAAAATTTTCTCAACAGGTGTAATAGAAACCATTATCGAGCGAAAACGAGACACTTGTCCAGCGCTTAATGTCACAGTCATATATTTCAACGAATTTTTGAGAGTATAAGAGAACAAGAGACATTAGAAAACACATCCTATATTAAACGGCAAAGTGCATTCGTTTGAACCCTGAAGACTAGTGATGCCATATACTTGTTTAATAGAGAGAGCTTCAATTCTAATAGAAATCTGACTGGTATCGATAATCAAATGCTAATCTCGGGTAAAAATCTCGCGTTTTTGGAACTTTTTTGTGAAAGCTCTACAACATTTTAATATTTTGGTTTTTCATTTTTTTAATATGAGTATTTATAGTAACTATTTTTATAAGAAATTAATATTTTAGAACGAAGTATTTTATTAAAAACATGTTTAAATCATTAAAAGAAAAGGACTCCACTGTGTATCAATTGCTAAACATTTACAATTATACTATAGTCATTAATTTAGATGTGGGAATGGATGTAAGATTTGTATTTTGTGATATATCGAAGGCTTTTGACAGAGTTTGGCATGCAGGGCTATAATATAAATTACAAAAATATGGGTTTAGTGGTAACTTGCTAAATTGGATCAAAAACTATTTAAGCGAGAGAAAGCTGAGAGTTGTCTTAGAGGGTTACAACTCTGGTTGGGGAGATATTGATGCAAGGGTCCCTCAAGGTTCTGTCCTTGGACCTTTTCTATTTCTTATTTTTATCATTTAGGTCATAGAATGTCATATTAAACTGTTTGCAGATGACACATCACTTTTTGTTACAGTTGATAATCAGAACTATAGACATGCTGCAGATATGTTATCTACAGATCTAAATCACATTCATAATTGGTCCCAAATATGGGCTATAAATTTTAATCCATCTAAGACAGATTCTCTGTTATTCTCTCGTAGAAATGTGGAAACCCATCCTGTTTATTTTGGCAGTCCAGATAACCAAGTGAATGATGTAAAAGTACATACACACTTGACTTTCACAATAATGCAAAATGGAATAACCATATTAATAGAAGTTACAAAAAGGCATGTGAAAGACTTAAATTACTCAGAATGCTGAAGTACCAGGTATCTCGAAAGGCCCTGATCAATATTTATTTTTCATTTGTTAGACCAGTATTAGAATATTGGGATATTGTATGAGATAACTGTTCTTTGTATGAATCTAATCTTTTATAGAGTGTCCAAGTAGAAACTGGTAGAATTATTACTGGATTACGAATAAATTCCTCAAAATCAAAGATATATGAGGAATTAGGATGGGAACCACTTTTCAAGAAAACGGGAGAAGCATAGGCTGATGTACAAGATAATCCTAGCTATCTGTCAAATCTTGTGCAACCACATATTAATAGTATTCATGATTATAATCTCAGGCGACAAATAAAAAATGATAACTTGCGATTGCCTGTAATACTATGGCATATTCTAAGAGCTATGTACCCTCTACTATTAAACTTTGGAACCAGCTTTCATCATCAACAAAGAATAGTCCTTCTGTTGATGCTTCCAAGAAAAACGTTAATATATAAAACCCAAGAGCCCCTGAATACTTCAACACTGGTAATAAAAAAGAGAATGGCATTGTCAGTTGAAGCAGGCAACCTGAACTCTCACTTGCATCTTCACTTCTTGGTTGATAATCCATATTGCCCACATGGTAGAGACACTGTTGAAGATAACTTTCATTATTTAATATCGTGCCCGACCTATCAACTTCAGAGGTGGTCTCGGCAAAGTATGTGCATGGAATTGCATATTGATTTTAACCTGATAAACCTACTGTATAGAAATGAGCTTCTGTCTTAAAATGACAATGTTAAGCTCATGTTGGCAGTGCAAACATATATTAAAAGTACAAAGCGTTTTTGAAGTATACACAAATGGAGCATGTTCATACACTAATGATCTGACTACTAGTTATCGTTGACAGACTTGTTGTGTTTATATAAAAATGTCATTATACTATATACATATTAATTATTTAATTATAATATTAAATGAAAAAAAATTAAAAATATTTTAATCAAACATTTGGAAGAATATGTACTTGAAGTAAAATTTAGAATGTACCAAACTTAAGCAAGTACTTCAATTAGGTCCTTTTATTTTAAATACTAAAAGCCTATAGGAAAAATATGTCCTTAACGATGTAACAAGGACGCAACACTGTCAAATAGTAATTTTTCTAGAAGAATTTTCCTTAAAATTTGAATTAACTAACTTGCAGATGTACCATGTCAAATCTAAAATCTAAATGCATTAATACTTTTTGCGGCATGATGATGTAAATTGTATTTATAATTATGAGTAAAATGGAACAGTATCAAGAAAAGGAAAAAGAGAATAGAGCAAAACGTTAGCTATGTCCTGGGACATACATTTTTTGAGACAGCCAAATTGTCTACGAAGCCATGCAATTTGCCATGTCAAGACTTGCTATGAAACCTCTTGTCTCCGTATTCCCTAATACTTAAACTAATATAATGTCAGCTAAATTTGTGATTTATAGGAACCTATAAAATTATAGAACTAATTTTTGGCGACAAATCACAAAATTAACTTATTACTAACGAATAATAACGGTAGTAAAATTCGGCCTAACAAAATTCAGGGTAAACAGTGAGAACCTAAGATGAGTGTAGTCTGACGTTGGCAATACACATAATTGCAGAATGAAGTACAAATCTTTTTATCTTCTGAATTGAATACTGTAATTTGACGGTAAATTATTCTTTGATCTTCTGATGATGCTCGACGGAAAGACCCAATCTAAAGCCCACCACCACACGAATAACCACGTGACTACAGGAGTTCAAAACGGTGAAAGGCCTAATACTAATAGCTTGTTTTATTGGTTAATGACAAACGAAAACTATGATTTCAACTGTAAATTAGCAAATTTTTCACAAGTACTATATGATAAGAGATAGATATAACAAATAATGTGCTGTATTCATACCATTTTTCCTTTTTTTATTCTTTGTAATGTTTGTAGTTAACAATCTACTGTAACAGTTCTGCATTGTAATATTATGTAATTCAGCGATTGTCATTAATGCTCTGTATAGGGCCCTATGCTTGGAAATAAAGAATTATCTATCTATCTTATCTTATATGAATATTGTCCTTTGATTCTTGTTACACATTAACCTTGATAAATTAAAGTTAAAAAGCAGTATTTGTGAAAATACAAAAAAATACGGGATACAAAGCTTTTAGTTAAAGGCCAACCACACTTCCAATTGTGGAACGGTACTATAGTAAATGTGTAGCAAGCAACCTTATTATGTTCCCGTTCCCCTAGCTGTTTTCGCGTGATTTAGGATGTAATCAATAGTGTCAACATGTATATGTATGGTTTAGTAATGTATTGTGTTTTAAACAGAGGTAGGATTTTGTCAGAAATTGCACGATGATATATGGGGCAATTGGTCAATTCATTTCTGGGACCATACTGGGAGGGTTCCCAGTGCTCGACCCACAGAGCAGCCCAGCGCGTCCCTAGGGAGACCCTCTCGTTGGGGGGTTGTCAGGTCATAATACGGAAAGCCTGACCGCGGACCGTAGAAGGTAACGTATTTGGAGAGTGCCACGCTCCTTGCACGATAAAGACCCCTTTTGTAGATTTCGAAAAAGAGTAGGCTCGTTGTAGCCGCTACAAAAGGCTAAATTTTCCTCCCCTACCCAAAACTCCATACTTTTCCAGTGGCAGTCAAAATTGTATTCCCTGTGACCCATCCCACCCCAATTTTCCGTTGATTTATTGTTTGTTAACTTGTTCCCGTCCTGAATATAGCTGAAATACTGCTCGCTGGACGTAAAGCAGACATCCAATCATTAAATCAAAATCAGTTCTTTAACAATTAGTATGCGTGCATTCACTGCATTAGATAGTTAAACCCAATTTAATTGACCATACATTGACGGATGACAGTTTTGCAAAGATTGATGCCAGTTTTACTTCTTCCTTCCTCAATACAAACTGGACACTGCGATATTGCTGAAAAATTGCTTAAGTGGTGTTTAAAAACAGAACATTGATTAAAAACGAATTCGAGACGAATTTAAAAGATTATACATTATTTTTATGAATAAGGAGCACATTTAATACATTTTTAACCTTTGGCAGAGAAATTTATCATTTGTATATATTGCAAATAAATTATTTAGACTTCAAGTCAAAATATTTATGTTTTAATGTCATTTAATTATTCTATCTCAAATGTTCTCCAGTTGAGACAAGACAAGTGTTCTTCACCATACACGAACAGAGTAAACTGTCATACTTCAAATTCAGTTTCATTTTAGTCGAAACATATATTTAAAAGACAATATATAATGTTTTGACAAGAGTTTTTAAATGGACACATAAAACACGTAGGCATACAACATGGAAACTGTCAAATTAAAAAACCTTTAATTAACAGAGTGATATTGTAATATTAACAGCAAACAATTGGAAAGCACATAATTAAAACAAGAATAAAAAACAAGTGTTGTAAAATAAAAAAAAATTCTTACCCACATCAGATGCGGATTCAGGCGGGGTCGTGTGTCATGCCTAAATTTACCAAAGCAAATGCCGATGTATTCATGTGTATTCATGATGAGAACTATAAATTTTCAAGAGTAGACAAAATGGTAGTATAGGGCAAATAGTAGACCAAATGGGAGTAGACCAAGTAGGAAGTTACCGTATTCATACGTTTATTTGTAATGTAGGCTTTTGATAGTTGGAATGTGGGTAGGTAATATCAATGCAATTTGTCGCATAACATGGTTGATGACCTTTGACCTTGACCTCAAGATCGGCGGGGCCCATAGAGATGGGTACCATCTCACTGATATCTAGTATAACTTTATATTCTATCTGTCAACAGATCTGCAATTATGTAATTGATAACATAACATTTAAGCGTATCCATGTTTAATTTTGACTCACCTTTCTCCTCAACATTACGTTTATAAATTCTCTCTTTGCATAATTAAAGTTATGCAAGAGTTCCGTCCACGGCTTGCAATGTTTACGACATTTTATTTTTGTCTTCAAATTCAAATAATATTTTATTTACTTTCACGTACATACTTATTTACTACAAACCTTGCCTTCTTTTATTACACTAAAGGCTCCACATGCGGTATGCTAGTCCATTTTGTTTTAACATAACAACAGTCTGAACATATTTACATATTTATAAGAAAATTAGCAAAGAAAACCGACCGAACAACAAGCGCCAAAAGTCAATGGACAGTTACAAATTCGAATATAAACAAACGCAACACAAAAACAGAGAGTACCCAAACCCAATAAAAACCATGGGTGCACTCCGGTGCTTCGGACGAATAAGCAGAGATAACCTCTAATTAGAAACTCGTTGAGTTACTCATTGTCATGTCTAGGGAAAAGTCAAATCCAGGAATATAAAACACTACATATGACTCAGCGAAAATGTCCGATCGATTTCCCATAACGATCAATTAGGTTATCGTGGTGACCATATAACTGTTAAAATTGGTACAAAAACCCTTATTTGAGTAGTTAATAAGTCAACAGCAGTCGGAATAACTAATTATATTTTTCGGAAAGTAAACTTATCGCAGAAACCCAATTTTTAACTTTTTGTAAAGGTCCCATTGAAATTTTACAGGACATCAAATCTATGAATATGATATAATCTACCAATTTCAATGGGTAATATAACTAACGAAATTTACATAGATACATTCTTAAAGCACGTGCCAACAGTGACAAATAATGCTCGAAACAGAAATTGGATTTAATAATAATAATAATTATTATTATTAGTTTAACACATTATGTAACGTGTAGATAAACATTTGGCAGAAGTCATGACCTTATTTTGCCAACACATTTCTTCAGTAGCATTTTTGTTAATACAATAAAATTCCAAAATTCTGTGAGCATCCCGTAATAAGTTGTAATTACATTGATAAAAAGTATTTTTCATTTCCAATGATCACTTAGAATGATAAATAGTTATCTTGCTAAGCTGACTCATAATAGTATATTTATTTTTTTCTCTTTTACCACAAATAATTTTGCAAGACGCAAACCATTCTAGCTTTTGAAATCGCAATCTCAATGACATGTTTACCTCCCTTACTGTTCTAAAGGCCTTGACCTTCTTACTCCATTGGATCTGATGCAATATTTCTAAGATAAAAAGTTAAATTTTACGAATCGTGGACTTATTCGTTAATGTTCTGTGATAATAAGTAAAGGTTCAGTTAGAAATATATTACATCTACAAATATGGATGACGATGAATTGGTAATAGCAAAGAAAAACTACTTGTTAAGCATCGAAACGAGCATATATTTAAAAATGGCGACCCCCATTTCACACGTGTGAAGGGAAAAAAACTGGAACAAAATGTTATTTGCCGAACCTTCACTGTATATTTTATTAATAATTAATTATTTTATTTTGCAGTTTGTTAAAATTCATTTTCTAAAATTTTAATATAGACCACGTTTGCTTCCAAAACACTGCCCACACTGGCCACAGTCGCAGGGCAGGTTAGTTAAACCTCCCATTTCATGTTTATTTTCAATATTTTTTATTGGATATTGATATTTTATGTTTTTAATGAACTGGGAGGTTTTATCTTTAAATGAATTTTCCCATGAACAAATTCCGCAAGAAAATCATGCAGAATATTTACTGGTCACGGAGTAGTTCTCGCCGGCAAGGAATTCCCGCCACCCGATCTTTAGACAGTTTTTGTGAAAAATTGGCATTTTAAAAGTAATAAACGTAACTTGTTTTGGATGGATGATATTGAAATCTATAAAATGAAGCATTTGCCATCAATTTTAATGGAAAAATAACAGCACAGTCACTAATATGGCGAGAACTGCTTCTGCCATTTTAATGGCGAGAACTACTCTCTGACCAGTATATACACTGTAATGTTTGAATTAAAAACAGTTTGAACACCCATCATGCAGACTATGCTAAACTAAAAGAAAAATTAGTAAATTTTCTAAAAATTGTTGTACCTTAGTATATGGATGATGTTTGAAGTCCTGTTTGAAACCTTATTTGATGCCCTTCACTCCTGTTACATTGAATGGCAGACACCATTTGAATCTATCGAATGTTGGACAATTACTCATTGGGTGTTTTTCGCAGGTGGACAAATCCCCATTCATTGATTTGCATACCCGGACATTTCCCCGCTTAGTTGATTTTTAATCCATTGTGTACATTAAACTACAAGCAATAGGTGTAGTTAAGTTTTCATGTCCAAATTACTTTGCATCATGCACCTGAAATGGACCTCACTTATCAAAGACTTGTGCCCTTTTCTGTCCTTCCCAAAATGACTGCACAGGAAGTCAACCTGTTCCTTTCCATAGGACAAAATCTGAGGACTATCACTACTGGGGGTCAACTTGGGATCAAAGATAGAAAGACCATCAAAAACCTGTAGGGAAGGAAATCTGTTGCTGAGATTAGCCACCAACTGGTCAATAAACTTCACCCTTAGACTTTCAAACTGAGACCTCTGAGAAGCACTGTCCTAAATAAGATTGCCACCATACATAAAATTTCCACTTTCTTCTACCTCAGAAGGTGCCTGTGAAAGAAAGGTCTCTAGCCTGGGACCATTACAGGATTTCATACAAAGAAGGCCAGCACACGTCAAGAGTATCCTTAACAACAGGGAAAGTGAGATCTTCTCTCTGAAACACTCTACTAACCCGACAGACAATGCCCATAGCATCGGCAACTAGGTGAGAAACAGCAAGGAACTCATAAGTAGAAATGAACTTAACTAAACCACCTGCTATCACATTACCACTGTTCTCGTCAGAAAGCAGACATCCAACCATTATGTCAAAATTACAGTCAACCCTCTTTACAACGACCATGTTAGTTTCCGGCCATTATTGACGTTAAACTGAATTTGCTGTTATAATGAATTTGTATTTTTGTACTTTAATTATCTCCCTTTTTTATTTGCGTCTATAGACGCAAATAAAAAAGGGAGATAATCAAAGTTTTTCAAAATCGTTCAAGTCTGCTCAATAATAACACAAAAATAATAAAATGCTTGTTTTCTTGCCGATATTTCATTAAAAACCCTTTTTTTTTCTTTTTTTTAACAAAATTAATTGTAAGTTAATTATTTCCATTAGACCGATTTTCGGTAATTATCCTATTTCTGATGAGCCCGTTCACACACTTGTAATTAAGCCAATAATTTTCTGAAATATTTGAAGATTTAAATATTAAATAGCCTTTGACACCTTCTTAATGAAGCCATATCCCTATCATCCATTAGTTTTGTAACGGAAATGTCACGCAAGGTTATTTACGCAATAGCAACAGCAGGGATCCTCGCAACGCGTCTAGATGCGTATTGTACGCGTCTTTTCAGTTCTGGACGCGCCTTTTCAACATCTAATGCGTCCCAGTACGCGTCTGTGTAAGTTGTCAGACGTGTACGAATTTCCGTCATTTCAATTCCGTCTCCGATGCGTGATTACGTATCCTTACAAATGGCGATCGATATTTACCTGTCGTCCGATTCTCAGCAGGTAATAATCACTCGGGCGGCAAATATGCTTTGATTAAGATGTTTATTAAACAATAAACGTGCAGTGTTGATAATACACTAGTTTCAAATTTTAATCACGTTCGGAACCTTGCATTGCAGTTGCAGTTACGATTTTTTTTGAAAGTAAGAATTCTTGACTGGTACAAAGATATCTTCAATATGAACATTAATTAGTTATCTTATAGACTTTTAATTTTTGTTTATACCAATAAGATAATCTGCTATAGACTATGATCTGAAAAGAGGGGGGGGGTGGATGAGTTGTTTGGAAGAAATATTAATGTCAGCATCTGTATCAAGATTAGACAAAAGTCTCTCTTTAATGGGCAAACATCAGCATGTTTCAAGTAATGAGTGCACATCAATCATACTCCAAAAGACTTGTAAATTCAGCTACTAATAATATAAAATAGCATTGGATAAACATTCTGCAAGCCATATTATATCTTTTTATAAAAGACATTTACTGGGTCGGTCATCAAAGAAAACGGTTGTATGCAAGCACTTACCTGGACTCATCTGCGATATGTGGGACTCATGAAAATTTTTTGGGACTCACCATTCTCAAAAGTGATGAGTCCAGGACTCACCATAAAAAAATCCTACAAGTATCACTGGCAACAGGTGTTCACCTGTGCAATAAACCCGTTAGAAAAATTAATTTTCTGGATAAAGATAACCTTTCACAGGTAAATCTTGATAATTTGTCGTTGTAACGAATTATTTTATGCTAGCTTTGGTATATTTGTGACCGACAGACGAAGTCAGAGTCAGAAACCGAATATGTCGTTGTATCGAGCATAAACAACACGTGGACACGTTTATTCCCACTGAAATACTGTCGGATGTCGAATATTCCGTTAAATCGAATGTCGTTGTAAGGAGGGTTCACTGTACTAAGAAGTGCATCAACAGCCCCCTCAAAGAATAACCACTTGTACTGAATACTTCCACGAACTTCTGCTCAACTTTGTCAAAAATAACAGCCATGGCCTTGAGTTCAGCAGTGTGTTTACAGGGAAAGTGGTAGTATTTGTAAACCTCTTAGATAAGTCATAACACCCTGATACTTTTTTAAGTATGGGATGCTATCTGCTGCTTGCGAGGAACAAAGGGCCAACCTATGGGCAATGCAATACACCTTTATAATAAATGGATTCTTCTCTGAAAATCTTGTAGTTACGCCTGAGCGTATACCTGTCATAACACTTGCACCGTCTGTGGATATAGAAATGCACTTAGAAAAATTTAACTCATACACTGCAAAAATCTCTTTTACGGCTTTGAAAATACAGTCTGCCGTACCACTACTCAATTCAACAACAGACAAAAATCTAGTCACACTCTGACTACATTTAACATATCTAACATTAATCATCAAAGTTTTTTCTGTGCTTCTGTCGGTTGACTCGTCTATCTTTATAGAGAAGTAGTCAGAGTTGTGGAGGTCTGCGATGATTTCATCATTGACATCTTTTTTGCAATAGCAGTCTGCATGTCACGGACTGCGTCTTGGCTGTCATATCTAGCATTTTTTGCTTTCTGGAGTTTGGTGACAGATTCAACTCCCTAAAATAGAATTAGCATACATTAAATTTTCGCTAAAATAGTAGTTGGTCTATTTTTTAAGATTGATTTGATAATTTAAATAAAACATCAATAACGTGGAAATAATACATGGAAAGTTAACAAGGTAATGCAAGCTGATTTTTTAAAAATTTTCGATAGCAGGGCCGATTTTTATTTTATTATATTTTATTTATATTTAATTATAAATGCTGAAAAACTCGTAGATCACCATGTACATGATGATCAAAGAAGATCGTTGAGTTCTGTGAACAATGCCGACATCCTCACAAGTCAGGGTTTCTGTGTCCACATGTGTCCACGAACCCCTGACAAACTTAGCTAGGAAATTCCCGGGCTAGAAGTCACTGTTTTCATTGGCTACATCGTACCTTAATGTAGCCAATAAAAAGCTCGCTTTCATTCACGACTTGGTTAGGGGATATCCCGATGTCGATTGTAAATAAACCAAACGGATGTGTTGCGTAGACCATGTGAAAATCAGTGTATTTTGTATAGTAGTGTTAATAGTTTGTTATTACCGCGTTATTATTTAGTTGCGTTACGTTTTCTTCACACTCCAGAATGAGTAAGAATGACTACTGCCAAACACTTGCTTCTTTCAAGCAATTTCATTAGTTGATATTTTAAAGGATTGACGTCATACGAAAATCTTATAGCCCGGGAATTTCCTAGCTAAGTTTGTCAGGGGTTCGTGGACACATGTGGACACAGAAACCCTGACTTGTGAGGATGCAATGCCGAAGGCTGGTTATTTTTCACCATCCACATTATACATGTATTTGTCATGGCACTGATGACGTCTTTTTCGTGGTTTTTATGCAAAGTGGCTACGCCTTGTTCCCAGTTGACTTTCATTGTTTTAATTTCAACGGCCTTCTTATGGTCAGCGCTGTGGACATGTTTCTGAATATTATCTTTCATTAAGGTGTTGCATCCCACAGTAAATGAATTGATTATGCCAGCATCTTTACAGTCTCGGCAAAACATTACGTTGTGTACTGCATCAAAGTAAATGGACGGGAATATCTTGGACCATTCCCATTTAAACTTGGAATTTTGAAGTCGTTTTGCCCTGGTTGTCTTTGTGGTAGTTGGAATAACTTTTGAATTGGTGACCTGTGACCCGGGGTCACGTGTAGTCGTGAAGAAATTCGTACTCATGGCGATGTACAAGAATGACGAAAATTGATTCATTCGATCTATTTATGTTGCTATCATGACATTTTGAGATTGAGCAACTCGAAATTCTACACCCAAGCGCACTATTTACAATCATATGATCCTTTTGTCGGCTCATTATGATTTAATCACAACATGACTCCATCGGATTACCTGTAAAAACATTGACACCTGCTGTTATCGAGGACAAAGGTGAAATCATTACATTTCCTGTTAATTGGCTTGGGGACATAATTAGGTCGTTTTACACTTGCTTGAATGAATTTGTATCGACATAATTTTTATACTTGTGGAAAGTTTAGTGACGAAATGGATTTAGGAATCTATCGTCAATTTTCAAATGGCTTCGTCAATGACGAAAGTGAAGAGCACTAAAAAATTCCCTGTACATGTAAAGAGGATTCACCACAATTATTAATAGACATAACATTGAATCCCTGCTTGTGTTGATGTTGTTTGTTTAGGATTGAAAACTAACTTGAATACTGTGATCCAAATGTTTATTTCATTTAGCAAGGTGCGTAGTCATGCATACACACAGTTCACACATAAGCACATCGTTTAATATAAAACCATAAACAAAGTCAAGTAATAAATAGTAATAATAACAATAGTTTATACAAAATATACACTACAGTTAATATTTGACATCAAGGCCCCAACAACTGAACATTCACTGTAGATGAACACACTTCCCTATCGCAAGAAGGAATTCTTCGAACGTCTACTCAGAGTTGGCAACTTGCTGGCACAGCTTCTTCAGTTTCTTCTTATGTTGGACAACAGACTTCTTTCGTCATTTGCTGCTTGTGGCTGTGCAGTTAACGGTTCTATAGGCCTCTGTCTCAGTGTCTGCATTATCTTTCATAATGCAGTCAATCACTGTCCAGAGAGACGGATTGGAATGACCCACGAGGTGGCAGAAGCTGTTGTGTTTGTCCTAGATGCGTCTGTCACCGTAGCTTCGTGCACGTTCTGCGTTGCTGGGTCAAATCTCGGTGGTGTTCGCCTGAAATGTAGCTGTCCACCACTGGACACGGACCTATGTGGCATCAAAATAGTCAACGACATGGCATCTTTGTGTAGGCCTCTGGTAGCAGAGACGGGATGTTTTCAGCTGTGGATGGTTCTTTTGGCGTGACACCTTTCTTGGCTTGTCGGATCACTCTCTTAAGGGTTTCTTTCTTGCCAACAGCCGCACAAACCTCAACGGGGTAGAGGGCGAGGATCTGTCCTTACTGACCACGGTTAGCATCCGCAGCAGCCAGGATCTCCGTACGAAGCTTCAAGTGCTTCAGTGGCAAAGTGATCTGCCTCATGGCTGTGGTCTGTCAGTGAGTTGACTTTTGTGATGTCTTTGCCACTCACGAGTGCACCTTTGCACTGTTTTGATTCTTTTTGAACATTCCCATCTTTCCATTTTTCATACCGCTGTCGTTGTGATGATCTCCATGACAGATTTGATTTTTTAGCTCACCTGGACCAAAGGTCCCAGTGAGCTTTTGCCATCACTTGGCGTCCGTCGTAAACTTTTTAAAAAATCTCTGTAACCACTGGGCCAATTTTTTTCAAACTTGACCACAATCATCCTTAGGTTTCCTTGTTAGCTCACCTGACCCGAAGGGTCATGTGAGCTATTGCCATCACTTGGCGTCCGGCGTCGTCGTTAACTTTTCTTCAAAAATCTTCTCCTCAAAAACCACTGAAGGGATTGCTTTGAAACTTTCCATACATCATCAGTAAAATGCCCTCTACCAAGTTTGCCCAAATCATGGCCTCAGACCAACCAACATGGCCGCCATGGCTAAAAATAGAACAGAGGGGTCAAAATACAGTTTTTTGCTTATAGTTCAAAAAGTATAACAGATACAGGAAAACCGAACAGACCTTCCTTCTTCAGCATCTAAAGCTCTACAAAACACTCCATTGGGTCAAAGTTGTATGATGACTCCTTGTAGGAGTTATTGCCCTTTAATTGTCAAAATTGATGATTTTTGCTGTTTTTGCCTCAAAATCTTGAAAATTATTAGAACTAGAGAAAAGGTTTGCATTGCTTAATTGTTCTGTTCTATGAGGGCTACAAAAATGACTTTAGGGTCAAGATTGTCTGATTAACCGTTTAAGAGTTATTCCCCTTGAACTGTTTTTTTTATCGGTTTTAATTGATTTTTTAAAATCTTCTCCTCTGAAACAACTTAAAGTACTGCTTTGAAACTTTGTACACATCATCTGTCAAATGTCCTCAACCAAGTTTGCACCAATCATGGCTGCAGATTAACCAGCCTGGCCACCATGGCTAAAAATTGGATGGGGGGGGGGGGGGGGGGGCGGTAAAATACAGTTTTTGGCTTATATTTAAAAAAGTGTAACAGATACAGGAAAACCGAAGAGACATGCCTTCATCTGCATCAAAAGCTCTACGAAACACTCCATTGGGTTGAAGTTGTATGATGACTCCTTATAGGAGTTATTGCCCTTTAATTGTCGAAATTGTTGATTTTAGCCATTTTTGCCTCAAAATCTTGAAAATTATTAAAAACTAGAGAAAAAGTTAGCATTGCTTAATTGTTCTGCTCTATGAGGGCTACAAAATTGTCTTTAGGGTCAAGATTGTCTGATTAACCGTTTAAGAGTTATTCCCCTTGAACTGTTTATTTTAATTGGTTTTAATTGATTTTTTAAAATCTTCTCCTCTGAAACCACTGAAAGTACTGTTTTGAAACTTTGTACACATCATCCGTCAAATGTCCTTAACCAAGTTTGCACCTACCATGGCTGCAGATTAACCAACATGGCCGCCATGGCTAAAAATAGAATGGAGGGGGGGGGGGGGGGGAAATACAGTTTTTGGCTTATAGTTCAAAAAGTATAACAGATACAGGAAAACCGAAGAGACATGCCTTCATCGGCATCAAAAGCTCTGAAACACTCCATTGGGTTGAAGTTGTATGAGGACTCCTTATAGAGTTATTGCTCTTTAATTGTCAAAATTGATTATTTTTGACATTTTTGCCTTAAAATCTTGAAAATTATTAGCTCACCTGACCCGAAGGGTCAGGTGAGCTATTGCCATCACTTGGCGTCCGTCGTCCGTCGTCGTCGTCGTCGTCGTTAACTTTTCTTCAAAAATCTTCTCCTCCAAAACCACTGAAGGGATTGCTTTGAAACTTTGCACACATCATCAGTAAAATGCCCTCTATCAAGTTTGCCCAAATCATGGCCTCAGACCAACCAACATGGCCGCCATGGCTAAAAATAGAACAGAGGGGTCAAAATACAGTTTTTTGCTTATAGTTCAAAAAGTTTAACAGATACAGGAAAACCGAACAGACCTTCCTTCTTCAGCATCTAAAGCTCTACAAAACACTCCATTGGGTCAAAGTTGTATGATGACTCCTTGTAGGAGTTATTGCCCTTTAATTGTCAAAATTGATGTTTTTTGCCATTTTTGCCTCAAAATCTTGAAAATTATTAGAACTAGAGAAAAAGTTAGCATTGCTTAATTGTTCTGCTTTATGAGGGCTACAAAAATGACTTAAGGGTGAAGATTGTCTGATTAACCGTTTAAGAGTTATTCCCCTTGAACTGTTTATTTAATCGGTTTTAATTGATTTTTTAAAATCTTCTCCTCTGAAACAACTGAAAGTACTGCTTTGAAACTTTGTACACATCATCTGTCAAATGTCCTCAACCAAGTTTGCACCTACCATGGCTGCAGATTAACCAACATGGCCACCATGGCTAAAAATAGGATGGGGGGGGCGGTAAAATACAGTTTTTGGCTTATATTTAAATAAGTGTTACAGATACAGGAAAACCGAAGAGACATGCCTTCATCTGCATCAAAAGCTCTACGAAACACTCCATCGGGTTGACGTTGTATGATGACTCCTTATAGGAGTTATTGCCCTTTAATTGTCGAAATTGATTATTTTTGACATTTTTGCCTCAAAATCTTGAAAATTATTAGAACTAGAGAAAAAGTTAGCATTGTTTAATTGTTCTGCTCTATGAGGGCTACAAAAATGACTTAAGGGTCAAGATTGTCTGATTAACCGTTTAAGAGTTATTCCCCTTGAACTGTTTTTTTTAATCGGTTTTAATTGATTTTTTAAAATCTTCTCCTCTGAAACAACTGAAAGTACTGCTTTGAAACTTTGTACACATCATCTGTCAAATGTCCCCAACCAAGTTTGCACCTACCATGGCTGCAGATTAACCAACATGGCCACCATGGCTAAAAATAGGAGGGGGGGGGGCGGTAAAATACAGTTTTTGGCTTATATTTAAAAAAGTGTAACAGATACAGGAAAACCAAAGAGACATGCCTTCATCTGCATCAAAAGCTCTACGAAACACTCCATTGGGTTGAAGTTGTATGATGACTCCTTATAGGAGTTATTGCCCTTTAATTGTCGAAATTGATTATTTTTGACATTTTTGCCTCAAAATCTTGAAAATTATTAGAACTAGAGAAAAAGTTAGCATTGCTTAATTGTTCTGCTCTATGAGGGCTACAAAAATGACTTAAGGGTCAAGATTGTCTGATGAACCGTTTAGGAATTATTCTCCTTGAACATTTTTTTAATCAATTTTACTTGATTTTAAAAAATCTTCTCCTCTTAAACCAATGAAAGGACTGCTTTGAAACATTGCACACATCATCTTTAGGATGTCCTCTACCAAAATTGTGCAAATCATGACACCTGACTACCTACATAGCTACATTGGATTGAAATAGAAAAAAAAATGAAAAAAAAGGGGGGGGGGTAGTCGAGAGAGTTTTCGATTGATAGTTAAAAAAGTATAACAGGTACAGCAAATTTGAAGTGAACCTCCCTTCTCCCTCTAAGCATCAAAAGCGCCTCCTTATAGGAGTTATTTCCCTTAAAAGGTCAAAATTAATGATTTTTGCAGAAGTGTTGGGCAATTCCTAATAGCAAAGAAAAGCTGGATAAAAAAGGGTTGTTTGGTTTCAGGTTCAGGTGAGCGACACAGGCTCCTAGGAGCCTCTAGTTTGAACTAGAGAAAAAGTTAGTATTGCTTAATTGTTCTGCTCTATGAGGGCTACAAAAATGACTTAGGGTCAAGATTGTCTGATGAACCGTTTAGGAATTATTCTCCTTGAACATTTTTTTAATCAATTTTAATTGATTTTAAAAAATCTTCTCCTCTTTAACCCATTAAAGGACTGCTTTGAAACATTGCACACATCATCTTTAGGATGTCCTCTACCAAAATTGTGCAAATCATGACACCTGACTACCTATATAGCTACCTACGTTAGCTTCAAATAGAAAATGGGGGGGGGGGGGGGCGGGAGTCACGAGAGTTTTCGACTGATAGTTAAAAAAGTATAACCGGTACAGCAAATTTGAAGTGAACCTCCCTTCTCCCTCTAAGCATCAAAAGCTCCTCCTTATAGGAATTATTTCCCTTAAAAGGTCAACATTAATGACTTTTGCAGAAGTGTTGGGCAATTCCTTATAGCAAAGAAAAGGTGGATAGAAAAGGGTTGTTTGGTTTCAGGTTCAGGTGAGCGATACAGGCTCCTGGGAGCCTCTAGTTTCAAGTTTGTACCCAGGGTGTTGATCAACAGACAAATATGGCTGCTGTCACTAAAAATAGTACATGGGGGTCAACACAGGTTTTTGATCATTATGTCAAAAATTATAATGGCTAAAGAGAAAATCGTTACTTCAAATTGATCAGCACATTAAGGTCTACAATAGTTGCTATTAGTGTGAAGTTGTGTATTGGCTTCTTGTAGGAGTTATTGCCCTTTTTTTACAAAATTTTTGGTATTTACAATATAAGCTGAAAACTATACGAGGTAGAGTGAAACTGTAAATGGCAAAAAAAGCCCTACAATTCACTTAATTGGTCTGAAATTTTCAAATGACTCCTTATAGGGGTTATTGCCCTTAAATGGCAATTTTTTATGCAATTATTCCGTTTTTGTCTTGAAACTATAAAAACTATAACAGCTAGAGTAAATGTGTAAATATAAAAAATGATCAGCAATACAAGCCCTTCAATTCACTGTATTATTCTGATTGTCAGTTGACTCCTTCTAGGAGTTATTGCCCTTAAATTGCAATTTTTTTATGAAATTTTTCGTTTTTGTCCTGTAACTTGAAAACTATAGCAGCTAGAGTGAAACTGTAAATTGCACAAATGATCAGCAATAAAGGCCCTACTACAATTCACTTAATTGGTCTGAAATTGTCAGACAACTCCTTAAATAAGTTAATGTCTACTAATGACAATTTTTTATGAAATTTTCCGTTTTTGTCCTGTAACTTAAAAACCGTAACAGCTAGACTGAAATTATAAATTGCAAAAAATGATCAGCATTAAAAGCCCTACAATTTACTTAGTTGGTCTGAAATTTTCAGATGACTTCTTATAGGAGTTATTGCCCTTAAATGACAATTTTGTTAAGAAATTTTCCATTTTTGTCCTGTAACTTGAAAACTGTAGCAGCTAGATTGAAACTGTAAATTGCACAAATGATCAGCAATAGAAGCCCTACAAATGATTGCTTAGTCCAAAATTGAAAGATGACTCTTTATAGGAGTTATTGCCCTTTCATTATGAATTTGGACAAATGAACAGTTTTTGAATTATAAATTAGTCTATAACACACCTACTAGTAGAATAAAACTGTAAATTTCTAAAGTACCCTAAAGGACAATGCCTACAAACCATTTAATTTTCAGAAATTGTCGAATGGCACCTTATAGGAGTTAATGTATTTAACTAAAATTTTTGAAGAAATGCTTAGTTTTTGCACAGTAACTTAAAAGCTATAACAACTAGACTGAAACTGTTAATTTCAAAAATTTAAATCTAGTTGAAGTCATTTGGATTCCAGGCAAGCGATTACAGGCTCCTCAGAGTTTGAAATTAGCACTCGCCCACTAGCCATTGGCAAGTAGATTTGATTGTTGGCCACTAAAATTATTTTTTCTGTCGCCCACTTGGAACGAAAACACAATTGTTGAAGACCTCTTTTTCCCTCTTTGTTTATATTAACATAAAGTCAATTTAAAAAAATTCCACCGATTCCCCTGGAATGCCATTTGGTAGTCTGAAAGTACCATACCACTTACAAACTATATCCAAAATTTAGAAAAATTGATCAATGTTAACTCTTTTTAAAGCTCTGGAAGCATCCCTATCTTCAGGGATGAAGTCCGAGACACTCTGAAAACAGGAAATTTGCAATCCTTCCACTAGACCAAATTACTCTTAATCCATTATATTTCATCAAATGTTTAATTTTAACTTTTTTTTCAAAGATCCTTCTTTCCAATAAGCCCCAAAAGTAGAACCAAAACAAGAAAAAAGCCAAAGAAAAAAAAATTACAAGAAATACACTATTTAATGGGGAACTACATTTGTGGACAACGAGTTGCAAAGGTCATTAATTGTGTTGTCATTCCACTTGGCGATTGTTGAATGTGGGCAAACTAAAATCTTTTTCTCTGTCGCCCACAATGTCAATGTTTATAATTTCACATTTAATCAACATTGTTTACTAATTATTGTGCATGCTTCGTTTTAGGGGGCGCTTTCAGAATTATGGCCGTTACGTTAATTTAGTAGCTGTTTCGCTAAATTGGTTGCGTGATTTTATGACATTACCTACTGTTTCGACAATCGATTTTTTAACTTTTTAAACTTGACATAGAAATGGAACATTTGTTATCATTGGTAGCATCCCGCCCATTACATTTACTTTAATCGGGTTGACGACTCATGTCGCCAACCACATATTATTGTGATCACTTAAAGACAGCTTACGTGCACCTGTGGGCCCCTACTTTCTGATGTGGACTACTAAATTCATTCACATGGCCCCTAAACACATTATTTAAGCTTCAAACCCTGCTCCTGGGAGCCTCTAGTTTAAGTAAAATACATCTTATGCAGAGATTATATATTAAGAAATGTTTTTGAGTAATTGTTAAGTTTGTCAAACAACTTTGTTTCATTTGTGGAGATAATAAGGTGTTAAAAGTGTTCGTTAATATCATTCACGATCAAACAACTTTAATTGAGCTAGGCTGACTTTATTAATCAACAACCACACTCAAACCGTGGTAAATTAATTAAAAGTCTGAAAACTGTAAAGGAATTATTTAAAATAGTTTTCACACATAATTTGCATATTAATCAACAACCACACTCAAACCATGGTAAATTAATTAAAAGTCGGTAAACTGTAAAGGATTAATTAAAATAGTTTTCACACATAATCAGATAATTTGCATATTCCATTTATTACCTTAATAATTATAACAAAGGAGTGGTAAATGGCCGACTTAGATTCTTTCAAATTTATATTATGCTCGTACTTTAAATATTTTAGTTTATACAATAATTTATGAAATGTTAAAGTATGTTTTCAAGCTTGAGCGAGAATTGTCCACCCTTACAATTTCATGAGGGGAGATTTGTCCAGGTCTACACAAATGACAAACGGGGAAATGTCTGGACCTACAAAAATGACGAATGCGGAACTGTGGATGTCCTGGCTGGGATTTGTCCGGATGTTACATGTTAAAATATACCAAACTTCTGACAAAATTTTGCTCAGCAAAATGCAAAATTCAACTGACAGATAAAACCTTGCATTTCAAATAATAATAAATTTAAAAGACAATTGAAAGTGATAAATACAAACCGAAGGTTTTATGTTATAGAACTAAGGACTGGTATAAAAATAAAGCTGATTAAAGTTAGCTACAATAATGTACTGGTCATGGAGAAGTTCTCGCCGGCAAGTAATTGATACCACTTTCAAACAAAGCTTCATACAACAAACAAACAAAAAAACATGCTGTTGTGTAAATTCCTCAATTATTTTGTATATAATGTATATGTACAATGTATATTATGTTGGTTTGCAATTACTGGTATGTTAATAAGTTAATGTTATGTTTTGAACATATTTGCCTGTATTAATTGAAGTTTGGGTGCTGTAATGGAAGTTTATGAATGTTTTAAAACTCATGACTCTTAGATCAGATATACATGTAGAAGGGTGTGTTTTATTAATAAATCCACTGATTTGGCTCAGTTACTGACTAGATGAACATGGATCTGTTTTACATGTGCAATGCTTACTACAAATTTAACTTGTCCTTTGAGAACTCGCTGCCAAGTACAGTACAGTATGCTGTTCAGGTTACCATGTTTAGTAGACTCGTTGCCATGTGTTGTAAATATGTATCTCTGCAAACCAGGAGATGCATAAACCAGAACACTGAGCCAAAGGTTGCACTTAATTTGATGATGATGAGTTTATTTGGCTTTAATAAATGTGTTTCAGTCGGTATTTAGCTGAAACCGAAATGGCGGGACTTCATCATGTACAGTTCACAAGTTACCGTTGGTAAAATTTCTAATCTCAAATTCAAACCGATTATTTTGGCACATTAATATTAGAGAGATATGTTACCTGAATGGTATCAACCATTTTCTTTTAATAAAATACTTGTTTTGAGTCGAGAACTCATATCTTTACTATCGGTGTTCTATAATATATTTTTGTTCCTGTTTATAATTTTAACTTCCGGTCCAGAGTATACTCTTTAGTATAAATTCCGGAGCGAGGTCAAAGTGGGGCAATTTTTTCGGTACTTTTCATTTTGGCAGTTCCCATTTACTTATAATTTTTAATAGAGGTAACGGCGCATTAGTTGTTAACCCTCACATATTATTTTAATTGGTTAAAAGATAATACCTACAGGTTTTTACCCCATGGACCTACAAAATTCCAATTATTAGCTCCGCCTTTTTATGCTAATTTTGGCCTTTCATATTAAGGGAAAAACACGAATGTTATTCCGACGCAGTCGGTATTATATTCACTTTTTACCCTTTGACCTCATGACACTTCACCTCTCGTAATTCTGTTTCTTGATTGGTTAAAAACCAATTGGACGAGGGTTCGGAACAGGGTGGTAAATTGGACAGGGGCTCGGAACAGGGTGGTAATTCACCTTTCAAATTGTGTACTATTATTATTAGATTTTACCGTCTGTTTGTTTATAAAATTATTTCATAGTGCAATTTAAGTATAAAGAACGATAGAGATGGGCTGCAGCTTGTAAAATTTTATATCAAACAACTTGTACAAAAATGTTAAATATTTTTAATTGAAGTACAGCGCAAATTAAATGCATATTAACACGCTGGATTTTAGCGGGCTTTTATGGAGGATAAAAAAGACGAAGAGACGAAATTTTAATTAATTTCCAAATACAAATTAACAATCATTTTATATTGATGTTGATATTAAATTAAATGTATTATTGTTCTTGGGCGTCCGTCGTAGTACACACATAGATAGAGAGTTTTAGCTCTAATTGTAAAGTATACTTTGCTTATTCAGTAAATTTGAAACTATAAACATTTTATTAAAAAATTTCTAATATTCAATTTGTTTACATTATTGTATAACTGCTTTGGTGCTCGCAGAAAAACTTCATTTCTATATCTTAGGCATTAATTGGGTTTCAATACATAATAGCAATAAACTTTCTGGAATACATGTACATGTACAGCAAAGTACATGTAGTTGTATGTACATTATCAATTTTAGGTTAACTGTATGCTTGGTAAATCTGTTAATATCGAAAACATGTTTACAAATAAAAGGGGGCACACATGTATAAATGAATAATTTCAAACTCGTTTCATCTGGGACTAGTGTTAATTTATAGGTTCATGATTTCATTAACGTAGTAATAATTGTCCGTCAGTACTTCCCCCAAAAAATTTCCATCAAACATTTCTGTTCTATTGAAACGGGGAATTTGTATGACAATAAAGGCGATTCGTAGTTCAATGCATAACTCAATTTATATCTTTACTGCGTCGGTTATCTTTTTTAAAGATAGTACTTGTTTTTATCTGTGTTGTCATTCAGATGCTGTCTTCATGTTAATAAAGGATATATATTTTAAGAATTGTTCATTTAAGATAATATACGCTACCAAAAGAATAATCCGAGGGAATTTTTTGTGGTTTTACTGCCCAAGGGTTCCTGGAAAAATATATATGTCATGTCCGTAGTCATAAAGAAGAAAACCACGACACCATGTGATAAATGAGACATTTTTAGAAATCATATTTAGATGTGAACTTCCCAAGTAAACTGACCAATAGAAATAGTATTATTTTGTTCTACTTAAAAGGTATCTGTTACATGTTGCATCATGTATTTAAAAAAGATGAAATGTTTCTAGATATTGCATCATCTAATTCTGATGACATGACATCCTTAAGTCTTTTTTATCTCATTACTTATATATATAGCAACATTTGGCAAAGATGTAAATGAATTGGTATAACATTATAAACACCTGTGTAGTTGACATTGAAGTGAAAAGAGTTATTTGTCAATATGGTTCATACTAATGACAAGGTAAAAAGAATTTGTTTGCATTTTATTTTTAGTCTTGTAGTTAAAAAATTTTATATTTGTTTGTACATGTACAGCAGTAAAAGTTGCAGACATTGGAGAAATTATTAGTTGCTTTATGACAAACAACAGCAAAAAAAATATTTTTCCTATAATTTTAATTCGTTTAAATCTTGATTAAGGCATCATACCTGTAAACAGCTGTATATCAGGACTGTTTGGAGTCAGTATTGTATCATTGTTTTTTCCTAAGTAACAAATCAAATGTTATGCAGGAAGCATAAACTTTATTATTTTTCAATAAAATAGTCAAATTTTTCTAATAGACTTCTTTTCTTCTTAGATGCCATTTGATCCTTCTGTAATGAAGAAGAAAAAGAAAAAGAAGAAGGTGCCTTTTGATTTAGATGCTGCAATGGGAGAAAATGAAGGTGCCACAGATGGCGCCCCAACACAGGAAACAACAGAAGAAGTTCCAGAGGAACCAGTAGAAAATAAACAAGATAAAGAAAAAAAAGAAGATGATGGTTAGTGATCTGAAAATGACAAGAAAGTAGATATTTGGATAACTTGTGGATTACCTTAATCGGTTGTGAATTTCCTATTTATTGTCCTAGATGTATTACAGATAAAAAGCTGTTTGCTTTCAGTATTTTTATGTTTGTGACAAGTATTAACATTCTGTAGAAGAAATAATAATATTTATCAATTTGGAAAGAAAGATACTGTTTTCTATACATTTAAGCATGCATATATTATTTTGATGCATTTTGAGAGTGAGCTTCATTGATATGACTTGAAAACATACTGAAAATACTATACTCACAATATATTATAATTTGAAATGTAGCAATACCAGCAGCTTTATTCTTTCTAACTTTAAAATAGAGTTTGTGAATTATATTCTAAAAGTTTCACATCACACAAATGTTACTTTTAAAAGAAGTCACATTTCCATAAGTAAAATTGTTATCAAGTTAAATTGTTTCAGATATGTCCTTCAATGCTGGAATGAAAAAGAAGAAGAAAAAAAAGAAAGCATTTGATGTAGATGATTTAGCAGAAGCTTTGCCAGTAAGTAGGTTACATTGTACTTCCTATATAAGAAAATCTGATCTGGATGTGAAGATTATATTTCTTGATATTTTTTTCCATATTTAATATCAAAATCAATCTACAAGTTTACCTAAATTATAATTTTCAGTTTGTTTGGGGCTTTTTGTTAGTGGGACATGTTTGAATTAAAGGACTATTTTTACAGAAGATGAGTTTTTTTAAAGAAATTAAACTTTCTCTAAATATCAAGCTTCTTTGGATTATCTCTCTTTGATTGTAAAAATGTCATCTTTGAAAGCATGACTTTCAAAAGACTTAAAATAGAGGTTAAATATTTGTTCTATGGCAAAACTCTGGTATATATTTCAGGGTCCCACATGACCTTAAAAATGGGTGAAGACCAGGAATTTTGTTTATCCTTTTCCTGGTTGGGAAAAGTCAGGGGAATTTCAAAAATTTATAATCTGGAAAAAACCAAGAATTTGTTTACATTGAAAATTAATTCTGATTGCATGTTTACCTTGCCATTGATTACAAAGATCTGCAGTCTTTTTGTTACCAGCATGCCCATTCACTTGCTGCGGTACCTTTTTCACGTACAATCACAATCATGCACATACAATTTTAGAAGTCAAAACTTGCATGCATGTACATTTACAATGCTCTATTTTTATTTTATTGGAGTTATCAATCTCTGAAATTCTGGTCTTCCGTTCCGGTGGGTCTTCTTTATTCAATGTCAAAATGCAATAACTGATTAGGTTAATTTTCCTTTACTTCTAAAATAAAAGTAAAATATGTCTGAATATAACATACAGTTTGATCAGGTTGTTATAATCTCTGTGTCCAGTTGCAGGAGTGGTTTTAAATAATAAATTTTTGGATGTCTGGTAGTTTGATCGGTGGCTTTAGATCTCTTCAACCAATGGCAGAAGTCGTTTGAAAAAAATAATTGACAAAAAGATTGTTCACCTCTGTGACCATGCAAAGAAACTAAAATGACTTTTTTAAAAGTCTCACTCTGTCACAGGAAAGTCTAAATGAGGACAACATGAAATCTGACAGTGATGGTGATGGTCACAATAACACTGGGAATGAACCAGTTGCCAAAAAGTAGTAGAAGGTCTGTAGAAAATGTGGAACAAAAAAGATGAGATGACAAGAAAATCCATCGTGTTTACATCTCTGTTAGTAGAGTGACGTGGAATAATACCACACCCAACAGGCTTTCAAGCAGCCCTAAATATTCCTAATTTTCCATCATCATCCCTAAATTTCCTTATTTTTTCTGAAAAGCCCTAAAAAGCCCTTATAAATCATGAAAAATCCTACATTTTGAATAAATTTACATGTTTTAGAATGCAGTTAACTCACTTTCTAGTGTTAGTATACTTCCAGGAACTTGTGTTATTACCAAATGCCAGCTCAACAGACATGAACAGATCTACATTCATCAGATATCCAAAAGAATAAATTGCAGGAATAAAATTGGATCATCTGTTGCTGAATGTGTCTGTTGATGGCTGATGAGTTGGTGTTGTTGGTAAGAAGTTCTTTTTGTATGTGTTTTGTCCCTGTAGGTGAGTATATATATATCAACCTATAGTGCATTTGTGATAATTTAATGGAACTAACATCCCTTATTTTCAACAAAATGCCCTAAAAAATCCTTAAAATTGCCCTTATTTTGGGGGAAAAGTGCCCTAAATTTATCCCTATTTTTTGTCAAAAGGTGCTTGAAAGCCTGACCCAAATATCAAAGGAAAATACTGCAAAATCGTGATAAATAATAATAACCGATATCCATATTACTTGAGGTTTAATACCAATGACTGTGTAATTTGAACAAAATAAAGTATAAAAATATGCTGTATGTTATTTTATTCAACGTGTTGTGCAAAAAAAAACCATACACAGTATATAATTATTGTCAGTTCAAATATTCATTCTTGTCTATTGCATTACATTCCCAAGACATTTATACCCTAAAAAAACCGCTGTTCCCCCAAATTCAAAGGTCTACTCCCATTTGCAAAAACCACTGGGCATGCTGTGTTACATTTAAAGGGCAAAGATAATTGCAACAAAGCTTTGATTCAGGATACATCTAATCACTCAAGTGTTTCATTTTAAGTTATGAAAACTGACACTGCCACACCCTGTGGCAGTGTCAGTTTTAATAATGACACCATTCAAAAGTACCTTGAAAATTATTTAAAAGACCTTTTGAAAAGTCATTAATATTTAAATGAAAATTTTTGTGTGCTCCCTTTTTATTTATACGATGTTTAAGTAATACAGTGCACATGTTTTACATTTTTTTATTTCTATGTTTCATGTCTTGAAACATGAAGTGAGGTGTAAAAAAAAAAACAGTTAAAAATTAAAAACAATTTTTTTGTAAGATAATTCAAACAATGGAATATTTAAATACAAAAAAACAGGTGCAGTAGTTAATTAATGTAAGAACTGTACTATTAAATCAGTATTACCAGACCTTTCCATCAGAATTTTCTAATGAAACTTGTCATGACATACATTTATTAAAATAACTGGTTTGCAGAACTACTTTCATGTCAGTACAGATTTAAACTATTGACATAAGTCAGTTTAATTATGAACAGATTTTGGATTGGTCCCATAATATTTGCACATTCAAGGATCTGCATCAGAAATCTTATTCTGGTGACTTTTTAAGAAACACAGAGCACAAGTGGTTATAAACCTATCTACTTTCAAATTAATGAAAGTATTCTTTTAACAGTATTATTTCTGGAATGAATCAAACATTGAGTTTTGGATTAAATTTTCTTGTACAATGCATGTTTCATAAGGGTCCTATTCCTCTGGGGAATTATTTTAAAGTAATAGTCTATACAAGATTCTAGAAACTACTAGTTAAGTATACAAAATGTCTTCAGTTTTGTGACATTTTGAAATAAACATGTTATATTGATTTTTACCATCTTAAAAGCTTATATATGATTGGTTATTTCAAGGATTATTGTAAGTTGTAAATGAAGTTAAAATGTTGCAACTGTATATGACTTGTTATGTTTTTTTATAATCAAATAAAACTTTTATTTTAAAAACTGGATGTAAATTCTGTACTTGACAACTTTATGTGACTGTCACTACTTGTTTTATTGTGCTTATGGGTTTACCAGAAATGTTAGTTGGAGTTGGGGTTTCGTGACTTTTTTCCACGCGCTCAAGGAATGGGACATCATAAAAAATAATGCACAGTTTGTTAATTAAAAACAGAACCTTTATAACCTTTAGATCACATTATATAGAAAATATGTATTTTCTTCTAAGTGTTAAAGATACATGTTTCATAAAGTAACATAGAACTTATTTTTATACCCCCCGCTTGAAAAGCGGGGGGTATATAATGTTCATGGTGTCCGTCCGTCCTTCCGTCCGTTACACTTTCTATTATTTGCAACTCCTCCTACACCACTGAAAGGAATTTGATGAAACTTACACAGAATCTTTGTCTCATAGTGCCATTGTGCAGGAGATATTTAACATTTTGATTGGAATGATATTTGGGGTTTCCCATAGAAAAACATGGACTTTGTCATTGACCTAAGGGGGTCCCTATCTCTTATGTGCAACTCCTCCTACACCACTGAATGGAATTTAATGAAACTTACACAGAATGCTTGTCACATAGTGCCATTGTGCAGGAGATATTAAACATTTTGATCGGATTGATATTTGGGGTTTCCCATAGAAAAACATGGACATTGTCATTGACCTAAGGGGGCCTCATCTCTTATGTTCAACTCCTCCTACACCACTGAATGGAATTTAAAGAAACTTACACAGCATCCTTGTCACATAGTGCCATTGTGCAGGAGATATTAAACATTTTGATCGGATCGATATTTGGGGTTTCCCATAGAAAAACATGGACATTGTCATTGACCTAAGGGGGTCCTCATGTCTTATGTGCAACTCCTCCTACACCACTGAATGGAATTTGTTGAAACTTACACAGAATCCTTGTCACATAGTGCCATTGTGCAGGAGATATTTATTATTTTGATCGGAATGATATTTGGGGTTTCCCATAGAACTACATGGACTGTCATTGACAAAAGGGGATACCCATTTCTTATGTGCGACTCCTCCTACACCACTAAATGGAATTTGATGAAACTTACACAGAATGTTGTCACATATTGCCACTGTGCACTAGATATATGACATTTCGATTGGAATGATATTTGGGGTTTCCCATAGAAAAACATGGACTTTGCTTGTCATGGACATAAGGGATACCCATCTCTTATGTGCAACTCATTCCTACACCACTGAATGGAATTTGTTGAAACTTACACAGAATCCATGTCACATAGTGCCATTGTGCAGGAGATATTAAACATTTTGATCGGATCGATATTTGGGGTTTCCCATAGAAAAACATGGACATTGTCATTGACCTAAGGGGGTCCTCATGTCTTATGTGCAACTCCTCCTACACCACTGAATGGAATTTGTTGAAACTTACACAGAATCCTTGTCACATAGTGCCATTGTGCAGGAGATATTTATTATTTTGATCGGAATGATATTTGGGGTTTCCCATAGAACATCATGGACTGTCATTGACAAAAGGGGATACCCATTTCTTATGTGCGACTCCTCCTACACCACTAAATGGAATTTGATGAAACTTACACAGAATGTTGTCACATATTGCCACTGTGCACTAGATATATGACATTTCGATTGGAATGATATTTGGGGTTTCCCATAGAAAAACATGGACTTTGCTTGTCATGGACATAAGGGATACCCATCTCTTATGTGCAACTCATTCCTACACCACTGAATGGAATTTGTTGAAACTTACACAGAATCCATGTCACATAGTGCCATTGTGCAGGAGATATTTAACATTTTGATCGGAATGATATTTGGGGTTTCCCATAGAAAAACATGGAGTTTGTAATGGACATAATGGGATACCCATCTTTTATTTACAATTCCTCCTACACCACTGAATGGAATTTGTTGAAACTTATACAGAATCTTGGTCACATATTGCCATTGTGCATTGGATTTTAAACATTTTTATCAGAATATTATTGGAGGTTTGCTATAGAAAAACATGGACTTTGTCATTGACATAGGGGATGCCATTCTTTGGGGGATTGGGGAGGGTTACATGTATTATCTGCAATTTCGCCTTCACGTTTAACTAGATAAAGTTTCAATTTCATAATTAAGAACACCTGAATTTTCAAAGTAATTGTGAAGCGGGGGGGTATCAATGGTGAGCATTGCTCACAGGTGTTTTTACTCTAGTTTAATGATGCCTTTGTAAATACCTGTAATGTATACTTAGTCCCCCATTCTTAAATTTAAAGTTCAATATAAATATCCCTACAATTGAGATTAGAGGTTAACAAGATTACACAGTTATAAAATTTGTTTAAAGCACAATAAAATATTTCTACTTAAAAAGGAAGTTTTATGTGTATTATTATATCCTTTATTTTGGAAAAGCTTTGACACTTTAACGAAAACTGATTTGAAAGATTAATTACTATAGATGATTGTCTCCCCTTACTTTGGTGGAAAGACATATTGTTTTTGTCCTGTCCATCACATTTGGTTAGCACAACTCCTCGTAAACAAATGAACAGAATTTTGTAATGATTTTTTATCCATGGAATTTTGTGGTTTATACCACTTTGAACATAAAAATTTCATGCATGCATATTTGAAATGGAGTTTTCATCACTTATGAAGGAATGATTCCTAAGTGTGCTTCTGAGCTGACATTTAATGGAACAGCCCAAATAATAAAAGTCATTTTCTTTATAATTTTATTGAAGGAATCATCAGTGGCAGAGGAGTCACAGCCCCCAGAAGATCAAGATGGGGGAGCTATTGAAGAGGCTCCAGCAGACGAGGACTTCAATCTAGCTTTACCTAAGAAAAAAAAGAAAAAGAAGAAGACTTTAGATTTTGAAATGACAGAAGACGATGCTCCTATTGAGGATACAAATGGTAATAAACAGTTCTATTGAATTGTTCAATGAACTGTTTAATTTAAAAAAAATAGAAAAAGGAACATTTGTATTTCATTAAGCATTGAAATTTAACTTCACAGTAATGTTAGATATTATATGAAGGACATTTTTAACTAGGTTTTCTTTGCCTTCTCAGAAATTGTTATATTTATTTGATCAGATTAAGTCTCCTTACTATACTGTACTGATACTGTATGGGAGTGCTTTGAAAGATACTTCAGTGTGTACTGCTTTATTTCTACACTGTAGAATAAAATTTAAAACTGGCATATAAAAGCTCAAATGCATTATTTTCTACTTGCATTATAGCTGAAAATTGCTTTCCTTTCATTAGATAACCCATGTAATATTTTGTATTTACAGAAGAGGTGGAAGAAGAAGAAAAGAAAGAGGAAAGATTAACTGGTGGCAGTACATCAACAAAGACTTGGTTAGACTCTGACAGAGATTACACATATGACGAGGTTAGTACATCACAAAGACTTGGTTAGACTCTGACAGAGATTACACATATGACGAGGTTAGTAGATCACAAAGACTTGGTTAGACTCTGTCAGAGATTACACATATGACGAGGTTAGTAGATCACAAAGACTTGGTTAGACTCTTACACAGATTACACATATGACGAGGTTAGTACATCACAAAGACTTGGTTAGACTCTGACAGAGATTACACATATGACGAGGTTAGTACATCACAAAGACTTGGTTAGACTCTGACAGAGATTACACATATGACGAGGTTAGTACATCACAAAGACTTGGTTAGACTCTGACAGAGATTACACATATGACGAGGTTAGTACATCACAAAGACTTGGTTAGACTCTGACAGAGATTACACATATGACGAGGTTAGTACATCACTAAGACTTGGTTAGACTCTGACAGAGATTACACATATGACGAGGTTAGTACACCAACAAAGACTTGGTTAGACTCTGACAGAGATTACACATATGACGAGGTTAGTACATCACAAAGACTTGGTTAGACTCTGACAGAGATTACACATATGACGAGGTTGGTGCATCACAAAGACTTGGTTAGACTCTGACAGAGATTACACATATGACGAGGTTAGTACACCAACAAAGACTTGGTTAGACTCTGACAGAGATTACACATATGACGAGGTTAGTAGATCACAAAGACTTGGTTAGACTCTGACAGAGATTACACATATGACGAGGTTAGTAGATCACAAAGACTTGGTTAGACTCTGACAGAGATTACACATATGACGAGGTTAGTACATCACAAAGACTTGGTTAGACTCTGACAGAGATTACACATATGACGAGGTTAGTAGATCACAAAGACTTGGTTAGACTCTGACAGAGATTACACATATGACGAGGTTAGTAGATCACAAAGACTTGGTTAGACTCTGACAGAGATTACACATATGACGAGGTTAGTACATCACAAAGACTTGGTTAGACTCTGACAGAGATTACACATATGACGAGGTTAGTACATCACAAAGACTTGGTTAGACTCTGACAGAGATTACACATATGACGAGGTTAGTACATCACAAAGACTTGGTTAGACTCTGACAGAGATTACACATATGACGAGGTTAGTACATCACAAAGACTTGGTTAGACTCTGACAGAGATTACACATATGACGAGGTTAGTAGATCACAAAGACTTGGTTAGACTCTGACAGAGATTACACATATGACGAGGTTAGTACATCACAAAGACTTGGTTAGACTCTGACAGAGATTACACATATGACGAGGTTAGTACATCACAAAGACTTGGTTAGACTCTGACAGAGATTACACATATGACGAGGCTAGTAGATCACAAAGACTTGGTTAGACTCTGACAGAGATTACACATATGACGAGGTTAGTAGATCACAAAGACTTGGTTAGACTCTGACAGAGATTACACATATGACGAGGTTAGTACACCAACAAAGACTTGGTTAGACTCTGACAGAGATTACACATATGACGAGGTTAGTACATCACAAAGACTTGGTTAGACTCTGACAGAGATTACACATATGATGAGGTTAGTAGACACATTTGTTGGTAGAATTGGACAGAGATAACACATATGAGGAATAGGTTAGTAGACACATTTGTTGGTAGAATCTGAGATAACACCCCTATGACGAGGTTAGTAGACCCATTTGTTGGTAGAATCGGACAGATATTACACATATGACGAGGTTAGTAGACACATTTGTTGGTAGAATCTGACAGAGATAACACGCCTATGAATAGGTTAGTAGACCCATTTGTTGGTAGAATCAGAGATAACACCCCTATGACGAGGTTAGTAGACCCATTTGTTGGTAGAATCGGACAGATATTACACATATGACGAGGTTAGTAGACCCATTTGTTGGTAGAATCAGAGATAACACCCCTATGACGAGGTTAGTAGAACCATTTGTTGGTAGAATCGGACAGAGATTACACATATGACGAGGTTAGTACATCACAAAGACTTGGTTAGACTCTGACAGAGATTACACATATGACGAGGTTAGTACTTCACTAAGACTTGGTTAGACTCTGACAGAGATTACACATATGACGAGGTTAGTACACCAACAAAGACTTGGTTAGACTCTGACAGAGATTACACATATGACGAGGTTAGTACATCACAAAGACTTGGTTAGACTCTGACAGAGATTACACATATGATGAGGTTAGTAGACACATTTGTTGGTAGAATTGGACAGAGATTACACATATGACGAGGTTAGTACACAAACAAAGACTTGGTTAGACTCTGACAGAGATTACACATATGACGAGGTTAGTACATCACAAAGACTTGGTTAGACTCTGACAGAGATTACACATATGATGAGGTTAGTAGACACATTTGTTGGTAGAATCGGACAGATATTACACATATGACGAGGTTAGTACATCACAAAGACTTGGTTAGACTCTGACAGAGATTACACATATGACGAGGTTAGTACATCACTAAGACTTGGTTAGACTCTGACAGAGATTACACATATGACGAGGTTAGTACACCAACAAAGACTTGGTTAGACTCTGACAGAGATTACACATATGACGAGGTTAGTACATCACTAAGACTTGGTTAGACTCTGACAGAGATTACACATATGACGAGGTTAGTACACCAACAAAGACTTGGTTAGACTCTGACAGAGATTACACATATGACGAGGTTAGTACATCACAAAGACTTGGTTAGACTCTGACAGAGATTACACATATGATGAGGTTAGTAGACACATTTGTTGGTAGAATCTGAGATAACACCCCTATGACGAGGTTAGTAGACCCATTTGTTGGTAGAATCGGACAGATATTACACATATGACGAGGTTAGTAGACACATTTGTTGGTAGAATTGGACAGAGATAACACATATGAGGAATAGGTTAGTAGACCCATTTGTTGGTAGAATCAGAGATAACACCCCTATGACGAGGTTAGTAGACCCATTTGTTGGTAGAATCGGACAGATATTACACATATGACGATGTTAGTAGACACATTTGTTGTTAGAATCGGACAGAGATTACATGCCTATGATGAGGTTAGTAGACACATTTGTTGGTAGAATCGGACAGAGATTACACATATGACAAGGTTAGTAGACACATTTGTTGTTAGAATCGGACAGAGATTACATGCCTATGATGAGGTTAGTAGACACATTTGTTGGTAGAATCGGACAGAGATTACACATATGACAAGGTTAGTAGACACATTTGTTGGTAGAATCGGACAGAGATTACCCATATGTCGAGGTTAGTAGACACATTTGTTGGTAGAATCGGACAGAGATAACACGCCTATGAATAGGTTAGTAGACCCATTTGTTGGTAGAATCGGACAGATATTACACATATGACGAGGTTAGTAGACACATTTGTTGTTAGAATCAGACAGAGATAACACGCCTATGATGAGGTTAGTAGACACATTTGTTGGTAGAATCAGAAATAACACCCCTATGAATAGGTAAGTAGACACATTTGTTGTTAGAATCGGACAGACATTACCCATATGTCGAGGTTAGTAGACACATTTGTTGGTAGAATCTGACAGAGATAACACGCCTATGAATAGGTTAGTAGACCCATTTGTTGGTAGAATCAGAGATAACACCCCTATGACGAAGGTAGTAGACCCATTTGTTGGTAGAATCGGACAGATATTACACATATGACGAGGTTAGTAGACACATTTGTTGTTAGAATCGGACAGAGATTACATGCCTATGATGAGGTTAGTAGACACATTTGTTGGTAGAATCAGACAGAGATAACACGCCTATGAATAGGTTAGTAAACCCATTTGTTGGAAGAATCGGACAGAGATTACCCATATGTCGAGGTTAGAAGACACATTTGTTGGTAGAGTCGGAAAGAGATAACACGCCTATGAATAGGTTAGTAAACACATTTGTTGATAGAATCGGAGAGAGATAACACCCCTATGATGAGGTTAGTTGACACATTTGTTGGTATAATGAGACAGAGATTACACATATGACGAGGTTAGTAGACACACTTGTTGGTATTCAGACAGAGATTACACATATGAACAAAATTGTTTGGGGGATGGATATATAGGAATCACCCAGTCTGTCTGTCCATCTGTACACATCCCTTGTAAGGGCAACTCCTCCTAAACTGCTTGATGAAATTTAATTGATGAAATTTAATGAAATGCAAAAAGGAAGTACATTGTGTACATTATATGTAGATGTGCATGAAGGATTTTTATTGACCTCAGATATCATTAAGGAAAGATAATTGAACTTGAAAGCGAAGTGGGGGTATCCATTTGTGCTCACAGTCCACACTTGTTTTATTGGGAGATCTCACCAGAGTGCATACCCAGTTGGAAACCTTACTTTTCAGTAGGAAGACAGGAAACCTTTATTAGTTAAGTTTGGATATGAGCACATTCTGCTTCATGTTCGGCCCAAACTGCTGCGTTTTCACAACAGGAGGTCAGTTATATATGAGGCTCATAATAATCTATTGTAAATGTAAGCATATTTTGGTGAATGTTTTTGCCTGTCAAAAAAAGCTGCTTTCCTCATATGGTCGAGCTTGTGCTCCTTTTGTCGATAAAAAATTTTTTTTCATTTTGATAGGGCAGTTTTTCATAGTAAATTTTGACCTATATTATAACAATGTAATGTAAAATTCCTGTAACGAAAAGTCCAGGACGATTTGTGACATGTAAAAAATAGTGTTAGATATGGGCAGGTTATAAATTCTTAATGGATTTTCATAATAAAAAGGTAAAATATAGAATAAGAAAAAAATGCAAGCAAAAAATAATGGGGTGTGACTGTTGGTATACTTAGACCACTGCAGTTTAGCTAGGACAAAGCCTACACATACAATTGGATAACTACAGGCAAGAGGCGAGAGGTCTAGGGGCTGAATCTGAAAACTTGTAAATTTAATAATTTAGTGACTTTATTATGTCTTCTGTTCCAGTTACTGACAAGAGTATTTGATATTATTCGAGAGAAAAACCCAGACATGGTTACCGGTGAGAAAAAGAAGTTTGTAATGAGACCCCCTCAAGTGCTAAAAGTGGGAACCAGAAAATCTTCGTTTGCCAATTTTGCAGATATTTGTAGATTGTAAGTTGTAATTGATATAAAGTGTATAAAGATCTCACACATTGGTCAGAACATATTTTCAATTGCACAAGTTTGTATGAGTAAGTCCCCTTTACTGAAACAAAATAAACATGCCATAAGAAAACAACTTCAAATAGCTTTAGAAGAAATTATTTCAGTACTTGCAGGGGTTGCGCTGGGCTTTTCCAATGTCGCCATTTGCGGTTTTAGCATGCCATTAAAATCTTACATAAAGCAAATTAAGATATATTTCAGTTTGAGTCCAGTTGATATATAAACAATTTTTTTTCTCCATAGATTACATCGACAGCCAAAACATGTATTAGCTTTCCTGTTGGCCGAGTTGGGTACAAGGTAAGATCATTTATTTGTACTAACTGTAAAAACAGGAAGAAAAGTCGGACTCATTCAAACTCATATGTTTTGTAGCGAGTAAATTTAAAATAAATATTTTTTGCACAATCTACTGCTAATTTTTTTATCCTGCAATATCATTAAGATTTAGATGCAGACCATATAGAGGTCAAAACCCTTATGAACTATATGCAGTTCTATGTTAGCTTACTATTTCAATTAGTTCAAGGAGATGTATATGTGCTAGGTAATTTTTGTTTACTTTTATTGTACACCAAAGATGAAGGTTGTAAAATAACACTTGGTGTAAGTTTACTGTAAACAGTTGTGATAAAATAAAAGCATACATTATACTTAATAAGTGATTTAATTGTCTAATCATTACTAACACTGACTTTTTCCACCATCTTCCATAAACATCAAAATCATTGAAAACGATATTGGGTAAAGCCAGCTATACACATTCATCATATGTTTGATACTGTAATGTATTAATGATTGTTTTATTATTGTTGCCGAGTTAATATTGCTGCTCAAAAATTTAAGTCATACTATGTTCATTGTCAAAATTATATTTCCAAGGCAATATTATAAACATTTTGAACACCCAACTGTTTTAACTAATAAACATGCTTTTAACTATATATTTATGTACAGAATATATGGGGTCCAGAACAATTGGATCAAGGTGATCTGGTGTTAAACTTGTCTTTTTTCTTGGAACTGCCTTTTAGATTGCTGCGATATTGTATTCTTTTCACGTTATCAGTATATTTATAGCCCAATATAGAACTAAAACTGTATGAAACTTAAATAGCCATTACAGGTCTGAATACTAATTTCCAAGCAGTCCAGAGAAGGACTTCTGGGCCACCTGCTATTTACATTTCAAGGTCAAGGCTCAGAGATCTTGTAGAAATGAATGTACAGCATTCTAAATAATTTTTTTTTTCAATTTTCAGTGGGTCAGTGGATGGTAATAATCAGCTAATTATCAAAGGCAAATACAACCAGAAACAGATAGAAAATGTCCTCCGTAGATATATAAGTATGTATTGTTTTGAATTCATGTAAATTGTAAAAAAACTAAATCAAATTATACATATCCCTATCCCAAAAGGAAATTTAATTTCGAGCCTCTATCAACTTTAGAAAATCAATAATGCATTATCACTGATCTATAATGCATACATCAGAGGATATCACAGCATATTGTGAACAATATTTTGTGTCCTTACCAGATAATCAATTCAATTGAGTAATAGCTGAATTCTAAATTAGTATTTATTTCCTACCATTAAAAGCAACTACAACAGTCTACACTGTGCATCCCAATATTAGGTTTTCACCAGGTACTATAAATAATCTCCCCATAAACAGCTTATATTATATAGCAGAAAAATTGCTGAAAGTTGTGTAAAAAAGCAACAAACATCCCTATATAATAATTGTAAATATTTTTTTACACTAATTACCTGAAGCTGTTATCTCAGACACTTAAGCATTATGTAGTGTTAAATTGATGTGTGTTTGTTATATAATATATTTTTTTTAATTTGATTCGTTTCATGTTGGCATTAGAGGTATTTATGCTTTGTATTGTTGTTATTTACCAAACAGCAAGACCCAGAAAGATTTGAAAGTAATATATGTATGTTTTGTTTTTCTTGCAGAAGAATATGTGACATGTCATACCTGCAGATCTCCTGACACACTTCTTCAAAAAGATACCAGAATTTTCTTTCTCCAGTGTGAAACCTGTGGTTCACGATGCTCTGTGGCAAGCATCAAATCTGGATTCCAGGCCGTTACAGGAAAAAGAGCAGCAATTCGTGCAAAAACAACATAAACCAATCATGGCATTGCTCACAAACATGGATGAATGCTTTGTTTATAAATGGCTTAAGAACCTGTTATTATTTATTAATCAGAAGGAATGTACATTGAAATGTACCTGTAATTGTACATTGAAATTTAATTTCAGTGTTTCTGTTACAACATTTTCTGCTCGGCAAGATGTCGGCAGTTATATTGAAGAGAACTGGATGAAGGGACTGATACTAAGAAGTATCTATCTTTGGATAATTAAGCATTTATATGATCAGTGTATCTGTTCTGTACGAAATTTGTACTTGTAAAGAAATTCCTTTCATAAATTAACATTATCAGTTTAGTTTGTGTTTACTTATATAGATCTTATATAGGTCGGAGAATTAGTGGAACAGTGGTTATGGTAGTTAGTCATCCACTATTGATTACGTGGTCAACACATTTGGTGCAGTCAGGGTAAGCTTGACTCCAATCTTAAGTGACAGGTATTGACAATTTTCCTACTAAAAGTTTTTCTTGATGTTAATGCAGTTTCCTACTATGGACCCCATAATATAGCTGAACAATTGCTGAAAGAGGTGTTAAACACCGTTCAATCAAAACCAAAACAACTATAGGTCAACACTATGTACTTGACTTGCTGAAATAGAGATGTTAAATCTACAAAAGGACTTAGTATCTGTTGTATTTTAATCTTCTCTTTAGACACTATGCCAGTTGAAATCAATCTCGCTTACAATATTAATAATGCTTTACAAAGTTAATGTTTTTTTTTAATTTTGTTTGCAAACTCAACATTACCTTGTTTGTTAAAATATGTTCTAATCTTTCTTCTCATAAAAGGGAAAAACTAATTAAAGCAATACTGCTTATGAAAGCTTGTTGTATGGTCATTTAAAGAGTTTGTTTTTGTAATGATTGGAAATTAAGAATGCTGCAACAGCAGGAATTATTTTTAACATAGAAACCAATCTGGAAAATAGTTTAAACCTGTTCTTTTCCGTAACTTGGGAACATTCTGAAACAAGCATATCAAAATTATTCATAAGAAATACATGTACAAAAGTTGTGTGTTTTATTTTTCAATCGTCAAGGCAGAAGTTAACTAAGTTCAAAGGCAAACATGAGCGGATGTGGCTGAAAAAATTCCAAAGCAGATTTTGAATTTAAATCTTATGTGAATGCAAATATTGGTTTTTGTCTCGCCTGCGACAAAAGTCGCTGGAGGCGAGACATATGTATGGGAATCCGGCGGCGGCGGCGGGGGCGTAAACACTTGACATCTTGCTTCATATATTTGTAAGCCCAAGCCCTAGGTCCATCAAATTTGGTCCAGAGGTAGCTTATGGTGAGTACTTGCCAGTCAGTCACCTGTCACCTGACCTTGACCTCAATTTCACGGTCCAGCGACTACCTTAAAGTTTTTGGGTTACGACTATTCCTCTGTAACTATGCATGGTAGGATGACAATATTTGGTGTATAGGTTGCTGATGAATAGTACATGACTTTCTGGTAGGTTCCACCTGACCTAGACCTCAATTTCACGGTCCTGCGACTACGTTAAAGTTTTTGGGTTACGGCTGTTCCCCTGTAACTATGCATGGTATGGTGACAATATTTCGTATACAGGCCGCTGCTGATATTTAATGCTATTTACGTAATGCTTATGACGAAATTTATTTTCGTTACTGATGCGGAATGCAGGCGAGACGTTTTTCTGTGTCCACACTTGTTGTTCTGGTATTACTAAAATGGATTTCACAACAGTATTTAGTTCAACATAGAAATCTATGGGGAACTGTTTAAAAGTGCTCCTCTATACTGTTTAACCAATGGATGTACTATTTAAACTTGGGGCAAATATCTTCGTTGTTGCCTATCTAAATCATGTGAGAGAAACAGATTTGTCCAGTTGGTTGTTTGTTTAAAACCGGTGTTTTAAGATCTTTACCTATTATTGGAGTAATATGATACGATTTACCACACTGCTACGGATGACATGGTAAAAATGAACAAGTTACTGGTGTAAATGTGTTTTCAGTCGCTTACTGGCATCACTGAAGTTTGCACTCTGTCCTTCAGTCATACCTTGTGTTTTGCAAACCTTTTTCTGACTATCATTAGTTACAGATAAGGTTGAATTGTTTTCCGGTCTGATGATATTTGTAAAATCTTTGGCCAATTGAAATGTGTTGTCGTATTCATAGTATATACAGTACAACAAGGGATTGCTAATGCAGGAATTGGTTTGGGAAGTTATGGTCATTCTAAAAAAGTATCAGTATCCCAGACATTTTTTCTTAACACTTTAAGGTATTCAGCTGATATTTGGTATAATTGTCGACTATCATGAGTTAATTAGAAATGTTCTGGTCTGATGATTTTTTTTGCTTGTAATTTGTTTTCGTATATGTTAACTACATGAGGGTGAAATGTGTAAAGATGTAAAATCAAAGGGATTTAATTTATGGCAATCTGGAAAGGGTTCCTTATATGACAACAAAGATCTGGAAAAGTCGAATAAATATCTATCCTAAACTGATGAATCCAGTGTAGTAGCAGCACCATTAATTGCAGAAGCCAGGAATGAATCTGAATGTGCCTGTTATTGAATGTGCATTTACAAACAAGAATTCTGTTGATAAAGATTTGGTCACTGTTAGTGAATTCTGGTACTAATGAGTGTGCATGTCAAATATATAGATACTTATTAGACTCGATTAAAAGTTTATGATAATTTAATTAGACAAATTATGTATTCTGGATGAATACAGTCGTTCATGACTACAATGTGCCATTAACTATTAGCAACCACATGATAAAAGCCACGTTCACTAAACTAGAATCTGAACATTTATCTTTTTTTTTTCAAAAAGTACAAGGATGTAGATAACGTTGTAATTAATATTACTGCGGTAACTGTCAATGTCTCTTTAGTTCGGAGCTAATGTACAATTTAAAAAAATGAAAGAAGGACTGTGGTATCTGCTGGCAAAAACACGTCGTATTATAAATCATTAATAGTTATATTTCACACTTCATTCTTCCACTGTGTACTCGTCCATTATCTTATTTCAGAGTCTGAATAAAAAATGTTTTAATCAGCTGTTTTTGTCCTGAATTCATTCCTTTTGAAACAGTGCAAACTACGTTTAAGAAAAAAACAGCAAATAAGCAAATACAAGTAAACGATTTTGAGTGCGTAAAAATGTTTAATTAATGCAACAGCCACAGAACGATAGCTCTTTCTGAATGCTACGAATTCAATCAAAATGTGACGATCACAAGCAAAATGACACAAACAATTATGTCGAGTTAGACAATTTAGTCTAATTAACATACGGAAAATGTATCCGAGTATAAACGTTGATGATCAATTACAAACATTACTTAATAGGTACAACAAACATTTTAAGGTTATTAAGTTTTTTCTTGGATAAATCGAAGTTGATTAGAAATGGCTTTTCTGTAACACGTTTACACCGTATAAAACACTAGAAGGAAGTATTCATGATGAATCCACATTGTAACAGCGATATTATAGTTCAAATGTTCTACTATGCATAGTATATTGGTTAATTGTTAATGATGTTAATTTATTTTCAAAACATAGAACATAAAATGAAAAAGTGGAATAGCAAATAGGAAGAGACCTGAAACTGGAAAAAACCTTATCGCTGTAACATAATTATGTACGACATTCTATTGTTTTTCTAGAGATATATATTGCTTTCCCGTTTAAAGAAGCCCTCGGTGTTCGTGAAATCCACCTAGCTGTCACTCTCCTAGTTAAATTTTTATAAGCATCGAAAAAGGAGCAGCTTAAAGAAATGTTCATTTATGTATTAGTCCAACATATAAAAAGTATCTGCCTTAAGTGACAATATTCGGTATCACAAAGATATGTTGAAGATTGAGCTGCTTCACACTTTGTCTTGGTAGTGGCTCAAGCACCAGTTAAGATTTCTGTTAAATTCACTGTTTCATTAAGTAAGTTTGAGATCACATTTAAGAAAAAAAAACCAAAACCAAAAAACCAAAACCAAAAACTGAAAAACAAAGAAACCAACAAAAACCATTAAAACAAGAAAAAACGCCCCCCCCCCCCCCCAAAAAAAAAACCAAAAAAACAAAAAAAACAAAAGAAAACTAACAAACACAAAAACATCATATTGCTTCTTATTTTATGGTTATAAATATTAAACAGAAAATGATAAGCGTATACTGTAGTTCAATGTGGAAGTTCTATTAAAGAACCTGAACAAGAAGCTCACATCTAAAACTCTTGTTGTAAACCATTCGTGAATCTATGACACATGATAAATAGTCATCAAAGTTAACTTTACTTATTCCCATTAAAGAACAGATTTATTCAAACAGAAACATTCAGACCTATTAATTTATGCATAAAAAAATACAGGTTGATAAATAAATGTGGTTAAGGATATCAAGATTTGAAAATTTACAACGCCACCAGGGCATTTAGTCTAAACAAGTATCAATTATAGTGGTGCCAAACACAATTATATAGAATAAAATTAAGCTGAATACACAGTGTAAATTTTTAAACATTTAGGCACTTTTAGGGCTTTATATTTAGGCCATTTATATATCAGTGAATGCATCAATAATATTGAATGTCACTATTGAAGTGTGGCTACTGGGCTGGTTATCGCCATTGATTTATTGTTCACTTGCACAGCATCGTTAAAGTGATCATTGTAGAAAACTGGAATCGACGAATGGAGCTTTATAACATTTACGGAGCAAATTGCTAGTATTGATAGCAGAGTGATATGATGAAATCTACTTTATACCGTTTACTGAGCAATGCAATTATTGATAACGGTTTACCTATGTCGAAATATAAAACATGTTTTAAAATGTGTTTTTTTTCTATTTGGTACACTTTGTATTGTGAACAAATGTAGTGTAACCTGTATGCCTGTAGTAGAACTGTCTATTTCTATCACAAGTCTTTGAAAGATACATGTAAACCTTTTTCGAAATTCAGTCTTGTTATGTGATTTTTAAATAGTATTTGAACAGAATTATTGGCCCAAATTGCAATAAGTATTCCATACAAATGGAACAGTCATAGTAAATCATAACATCCAGTATTAAATCTAACACGTATAAGTTATATTATTAATTATCAAAGTCCTCTAAACAATAATTTTTTTAAATAATACTCTTAAACAGATAACCGGGATTTCCCGCTCAATATTAAATTTAGATTTAAAGTAAAATGTTTTTAATTATTTCTAAGAACTGACGAATTTATCAAAACCTGTCGCATCATAACTTAATTTATTACATAATATATCGGAGCCGGATACAAGATACTGTATGAATTAATTATGCTGGCGTTTTGTAAAAAAATTTACAGTTAAAGACATGCACTACTAGGATCTACACCCATAATTTAAACATATATATGACTGTCGACCAAAGTCACATGAATCTTCATTATGTCTTTGGTCATTGAAAATTCTATATAAAGATACATGCGACATTTGATAGGAATCTTTGAGCTCCTTGTACTAGATCAGGTTCGTACATACGTTTAATCTAATTAAATTATATTTAATATTTCTGTTATATTTTATATTGCTGTATACGAAAATATTGCTGTATACGTATACGAAACACAATTTTATTAAAGAAATTAAACTTGCTTTACAAAGCACAGAAAACAAATTAATGTCTTGTACTTTTCTTCAGAGATGACGACATTTATCTATGCATCGTTCGTTCTTCCACTATTGGTGCTCGCTCGCATTGAGGAAGACGTTATGCCAAATGCTTTGCAAGACTGTTATACCAGAAGTCAGACCTTGTATTCAAGCAGATATCAAGTGCAGAGCAGTTGCCTAAACAACTATTTGCTTCAGTTGTTTGGAAACAACACCTACCACGGCTTAGATGCCAGTATCCTCGGGTGGCTCGATTTGCTTGGTAGGAAAATACACGTAAGACTCAAAAGACAAGCCAATACAGGACTAAGAAAAAGAAAAGAAATAAGAACACTAACTGAGACAGAACGCGCAGACTTTTTTGAAGCAGTAAACGCTCTCAAACAAGAAAAGGTGTGTAATCTATTTTAATACTACTACTACTATACTTAGTGTTCAAACCTAACATACAAAAACATATATTACTTTAAATTAAAATAAACTGTATTTAATTTTATTAAAAAATAGCAAATTCCATTATTGAATTTTTTCTTATTCCCTTTTAATCTGGTTGTACAAGAAAATCTTAAAGATGTTTTTTAAAACTCGTATTTAATACACAAAATAAGCATACGAACAAGTAATACGGTATCAATTATAAAAATCTTGCTTTCATGAAAATACAATAGTTTATAAAGGAAATTATGTCTGGCAAATAAGATGTAAGAAGTAAAAGAAGGAACCTTCAAATGTTTTACAAGATTATAAACATCCACACCCCTGATTATCACTCCAATCGTATACCCTTAATATAAAAAGTGTGACAACATATCCTTTAAGAAATGGTGAAGATATTATTCTACTCTTCTGCCGATTGTCTCTCAACAGGAACTTATTAATCTGTACGAGTACATCACAGATTCCCTCCTACTGTGTTACGGATAATACCTACTACAATAGAAAATTTGCCATCTAAAGTCTTTTGGAAACTCAAAACGAATAAACAAAACAGTTAATAAAAAATAGCCCAGAATATTTCTCAAATGGACATGGCAACCTAAAAAAAAATTGATAACCCAATTAAAATGCGTTTGAATCAATCCTAAATAATGACCTATTTTAAAGCTGATATAATCACAGTCCTTCCTGTGGTTATGGCTATGCGATTGATAATGCACAGCACAACTTTTTATTTTTTTTTTTAAATGTTCACTGTATAGGGTCTATGGGGAATTTGTAATCAGTTCTCTCAATTGGCTACCTAACAATATCTTAATTGATTTTAATGTACTATTTTTGGAAGACCGGAGTTGCCTTTCGCTCAAAACAAAATGGTATCTAACCACTGTCATTCATTAATCAAACGTTCTTAAAGATCTGTAACAGTTATAGTTCAAAGAACCACAAACAACAAAACATTTCTAGCGTGGCTTGTAATCATCTATATTTATATTGTATTACGCTCTGTTTGTGTTTGTCTTATCCTTATCTTCTTTTTAAAACCTTATTTGTTTTTATTCTTTTGTAGTAGTTTACCTATATTATTATTATTATTATTATTATTATTATTATTATTATTATTATATGCATGCTCATTCGTATAAATATTATATTCTATAATGGATTTCTTACAATGCTTGACTTCATTCCAATCCATCTTATTCTTTAAAACACATAGATGTATAAACCTAAATCTATTTCTGAATGCTCTTCCCTAGCCGTTGTTTCCGAAAAAAGTTGTGTTTACGTACAACTGAAAGCAAATACATGCGTAGTTTTTTAATTTCTCGCCATAGTTAATAAAAATATGATTTTAACATGAATGTAGCATGTATAAAACTGTTTAAAATAGCCATTATAATTGCATGTAAATAAAACAAGCTATAAAAAATGACAATAAAAGTTTTAAGGAAATTAAGTTACACATAAAAAGAGAAATCAAAAAGACTATTAAAGAGAAATATGATGAACTTGTAATAAATAAAATATCTTGCTTTGACGCTTCTTCGAAATTATACCTTTACAGCAAGCTAAAGTCTGACGTGAATGTTTCAGACTATATATTAAATCTTCAAAACTTTAACAGTAGAAGAATACTTACCAAACTACGTATTAGTGACCATAACTTAGAGATTGAACTTGGTAGATACAAGAATATACCAAGAGAACAAAGACTCTGTAAATCGTGCAAAATAATTGATGATGAAGCTCATTTCTTTTTTCATTGTCAAAAATAATAATAAAATAAGAACATTTATTGATTTTATACAATAAAATATGTCATTGTTAACAAGCTTGATGCCATTGATAAATTATTTTTTGTTATAACCCAAATATGGATGTTTTGCCCATGGTTGTTGATTTTGTAAAGCAATCATTTGAGTTGCGACAATGAGATCCACATTGGTCAAATTCATACATATTTGTAAATACTATATTTTCTTAGGTTGTATATGTACAGTAACATGTTCATTGTTTTTGTATGTTTATGTATGCTTAACCTCTTGGGGTTTATTATGCAATAAAGTTAATAATATAAATTATTTTACAGATACCCAGTTATCCTCATAACAAGTATGATGCAATAGCCGTCCTACATAAAAATACTAATGCGCATGATGGCTACAATTTTCCGTCATGGCACAGATATTACCTTGTTTTGTAAGTACATCAATTTTTGTTTGATTCCGTGAAATATGCCACAATGATATGTTCAAGATGAATGTAATACGTTAAAGTTTGCGTTATTATAAAATGTCTATTTTTTATAACTTTTTACATTTATGATGATGTGGTGAAATGGATTCTTTCTTTCGGTTATTTTAAAAATATTAAATCGTATCCTATACTATAGATTAAAGCATTCCAATACCCACCTCCTCCAACCCACAATTCGTGTGTAAAATGCCCCGTATAATAAGTTTATTTGAATAACAGACACAAAATAATTAGACATGATTTACGTACAGTTTGGATTTTGTCTTAGATTGATCTGTTTCAGATAAACATATGTCCTATCAAGGGGTTATGTTTGTTTTTTTTGCAGGTTTGAAGAAGCTCTTCGGACAAAAAACAGTAGAGTTACTCTACCTTACTGGGATTCAAGAACAGATTTTAGAATGCGAAATCCAGCCAATACTATTCTATTTACTGAAATTTTTCTTGGTAATGGGCGCGGAGTGGTTTATACAGGTCCGTTTGCATTGTGGCGAACCCCGAATATAAATTCGTATTTGAGACGAAACATACATACCAATGGCTCTTTATTCGATCCTACAAAAATTCAGTCTGTACTGAATAAAAGATATCACAGTGAAATTTTGACTCCGACAGCAGCAACCGATGAAGACAATTTAGAACGTCATCATGATTCAGTTCATGTATGGGTAGGTGGTAGGGATGGTCATATGTCTGATATCGACACCAGCTCTATGGATCCCGTTTTCTTTTTGCATCACTGTTTTGTTGATTATCTCTGGGAACAATTTCGTAAAAGACAAATAAGTCTAGGCATAAATCCTGAAACGGACTACCCTCCAACTACCGTTTCTAATCATCAGCCTAATGATCTAATGGCCAATTTGAGTCCTCCCAAGAAGAATATTGACGGATATAGTAACTCCTTCACAAGAGAAATATATACATACGCTGACGCACCAACATGTCAAAATAACTGTGGTGGTGCACCAACATGGCTGCTTAAGTGTGATAAAAGCCAAAATGGCTGTGTATCTAGATCAAGGAGGGAATTCATTGATGAAGACAAAGGATTTTTAAAAATAACTAAAGTGTTTGGTACAAATGTTCAACAAATTGCATCTGCAATATCTAAACAGCCCTCTGGTGATATATCTATTCCCTCCAAATTTGAACCTGAGAAAAACCACTACATCATCTTCTCCTTTAATCACAAGAAAATTTACAGCGCGTATTGTGGATTCAAGAACAAGATTGCGTAAGCGAAGATCAGTTTACACAGAAGGGAAGAAAATAAACATTGACTTAAATATCAATCTACATTTCAAACATGAATCACGAAATTTCAGCTCTAATCCTATTAACATGGCAGCAACACCAATAATGATTACGAATGTGCATCAACGTAACACACACATAGAACCAGTGCAGAACCATAAAACATTCAACATCACACTTCAGACCGACGGATTTACATATAAAGGAAGGCACATTGGTAATGTAATCATCGATGAAAGATCTGTCTCTACTGATATTGTTGCCTATATTGCTTTTGAGAAGCCTCCGAAACGGGGTGATTCAAAAGCTTTCGTAACAGTTTATGATTCTTATGGTGGGGTGTGCATGCCAAGCTGTCTAATGTCCAGGTCAACATACAGAGATTGTACTGGTGTTATTAAAATAACAAATGAGATTCCTCTAATGTACACGGATCTTACTAATGAGGATCCCGGTGCTGAAATAACACCTTTCTTGAGGTTTTCTTGCAACAACTAGAGCATCCTTGAAAATAAATGAAAGTGATTTCTACTATTTTCTGTCTTTATCGTCGCCAGTTTATAAGCTGAATGTTTAAATCTAAAAATTACTAAGTAATATTAGATGCAAAACAGTCTGACCAGATTTTACCTGATAAGGTATAAAGGTGCCACATGAACAGAGAGTACAGTAAGGTTTGTCCAAATGGAGTTTGCACATCTTCACATCACAAAAATTAATCCTACCAAATATCAAAAGCAATTTGTCAGCGGCTTCAGAGGAGATAAATCCACAAGATCTAACATTGTATTATATTACTGAAGCGGTAAAAGTCCCAGAACTACTAAAACATTTGACGAATCAAAATGACGGTAAAGTATGCACATGATAACAATTAATTGTACCAAATATTAAAGCAATCCGTCAAGCGGTTTCAGAGGAGTTGTGTCCACTAAAGTGTGATGGACGGACGCACGGAACAGTAACAACGAGTTATTCTATAAGATATCTGCTTATGATATTTTTTATTATATACATATTAACACAACAGCGCCAATATCAATAGTCACTTTATCAGATTCTTAACACCAATTTTAGATTCTTAACAAGATGTTCATCATCACAACACCTATGTCCTATATAACCTTCCTGTATCTTTTATTATCGTAATAATCAACATAACATCATAAACCCAGGTTCCTACAGCCTATGGCCGATATGACCTCAATGTACATAATATTTATCCCCGGGATACTTGTCTAGTAGCGAAATTCTCCGAGACTACAACCAATATGCGTAATGCCAATGCCGACTATAGACTATAGAAACGCAATGTTTTCATACCCCATCCTCCATGACACAGAACCAAGCTTGAGGTCAACGACGATATTTGAAGACTTACTGGTCTGAGAGTCTGAGACAAGTCTACAACATCAGACGCTGTAATCTCCAGCTCCGTGAATTAAACTCTTCCTATATCACTTGAAACTTTATACTCCCGAGCTTTACTTATAGATTACGTTCTATGCCTCTATTTACTTCGACAGCAGTTCCGCCTCGGTCATTCTTCGCATTCAGAATGAAAAATTATTGAGTTGGTTGGTTTGGGGGGGGGGGCCTTTAGTCCTATACCGACAACTTAAAGCCCTTGGTCGGACGGTTGAGCAATCTGCCCTGGTATATATACTGCCCTATGGGTTATTCCATTTTTATAGGACAAACCTGGCAACGGGGATTAGTGAGAATGGGTAAACTGCGTCACTATTACTTTCGTTATATAATATGTATTTTACAACCTTAAAAATATAGCCTAAATTGACCAAAAATTATTAAAACAAATTACCGATAAAAGGAATATATGATACAAACAACCATGTTTCATCATGAAAATAAAGTATGTTACTGTTTTTAGTATTTTTTTATTCTGCCTAACATGTCATAAGCTATTTGATCTTTATTGATGTATCATGTTCCATCATTAAGATAGTCTGTTACTCTTTTTAATATGCCTTTATTTTGCCTAAACTCACCCCCCCCCCGTCCACCTTTCACATTTATGTCACCCGATTGCCACGCGACGTCCGTGTTCATACTTGGCAGCTTGCTCATCCGATTGTGGAAAATTAAAAGTTAAAAATCAAAATTCTAGAGCTGTTATCACAGTTATTTTAAAACATTATAAAAAAATCCGTGTGCACATTGCCAATAGAAGACCTTTAAAATTGAAACCAGTATAGTGATTTGTTAAAACAGAACAAAAAATGTGACCAGAAGAGCAGACAGGCTTTATCTCGTATGAGGTAAAGAGAGAAATGGGAGAAATGAGAATAAACGAAAAGTGCAATTTTTGAAAACTGATAGGAACAAAACAAGAATTATTTCTCTTTAAGGCCTTATATACTAATACACTACAGTCTACAATGAAAATAATATTGATTACACTAGGGCCCCTATACTTCTCTCTTGTAAAGTCAATCTACATTATTGCGTTGCAGTTTTTAAAAGACTTATTTGAATTAAGTAAAGTTGAAAATTTATTTACCTTATTGTTTTAGCAAACCAGAAAGATTAATTTTCCATGGAGATATGTTTCACATAATAAAAACAAGTCCTGGAATCTCAATTAAGGACCCGGAGAAAATAAAAATCCTAACAATTATTGGCGATAAAGGAGGATAGATACAAAACGGACGTCTAACGAAAACCGGCGTCATTAGCTAAATCAGGCTTTAGTGTGATAAGCATAAGAATCAATATTATTTGTATCACTAGTTGGCTGACGATCAATACATTTATTTGGCTATATCTAGCTTATCTATGCATGCTACTTATATCAACAGTTTTTTTAGAAACTCGCTCATTTTTATTTATAAAACCGAATCGTATTATATATTTGGATTCTGATATAAGCCAAAAACAGTTGGTGTTTTTGTTTGTTTTATTTTATTTGTCACTTTCTGTGATTTGTGAATTGTCTCATTTGACAGTTTCCCTAGTTTTCGGTATTGTGTTATTAACTTCATTTATATAACAACAAGAACATAGAACAATAAAACAAGGTAAGATTTATTCCAAGATACTACATGTGTACATAGTGACACAGCGACAAATTTTTTCTGCAGCTTTATCATTGAATGTTTACTGTGGTGGTACATGTCAAACCTTCATTTATATAACAACAAGAACATAGAACAATAAAACAAGGTAAGATTTATTCCAAGATACTACATGTGTACATAGTGACACAGCGACAAATTTTTTCTGCAGCTTTATCATTGAATGTTTACTGTGGTGGTACATGTCAAACCAAGTACACATCTAAAATAGGATAATAATTACAAAACATTTCAATTAAAAACAATTTTTAATTGCTAATCAAAAAGTCAGTATATAATACATAACGTGAAGCGTTTACTTGAAAACAAAATGGCAGTCAGAAAGGCAAGTTATTTCTAAGAACATGTTACTTGTATTATGAAACTAGATCAACTAACTTGACTAAAATGAAGAAGCTCTATGTAAAGACTATAACTGAATGTTTGATCTATTCCACATTTATAATTCTGCTAAATTGGACACCCAGCAAAAAGTAGAGACAGTCCGGATTAGTGAAAGCACTGAGAAAATAAATACAAACTAGACTTCAACGAAAATGATATTCCTTCAGTTCAAAGCCTTTTGAAATCTTCAGGAGATAGCTCAGAGGGTAATGAAAAAAACTTGCCTATTCTTTCTCTTTCACATTTCGATATATATTGATAACGCCCAACTAAATTATAGTAAATTTACTAACACATCTTATATATACTACACAACTGAGAGGTAAAGATAAAACAATAAAAATAATAATGCATCGCCTTATTTAATTTTTTTTTCGACTGACAACAATCAAACTTATTAATATGTAGCCAGAATCTCTGACAAAAGTCTACCTTATAAAAATATATTATATACTTGTATTAAACAAGTTAATGGTATTTAATTGTTGATGCTACCCCTTATGAAATTTTAAGGCACATTCCCCCGTTTACTAGTAGTCGCCGCATTGTCCGTCATTTCATCTAGTTTTGATATTTGGCCTGTAACGTTCTTGTATAAAGACGGATTTTTACATTTACGTAGAACAAGTGAGTAAACAAGGCGTATTGCGTATAACATTGTGGTCACTTCTTGAAGGCAAAGGGCACATGACGCCATTAAAGATAATTTATGTCTGGCCCAAATTTGATTTTTTTTTAAATTTACTGATCTTCATATTATGTACCCTTAGTTCAAGTAATCATCGCATCAAAACGACTTGTCCCATGCCCCCAAAACGGGTTGCATCACAGACATCAAGCAAATTAAAGTCGGGTCCACAGATCTGCATTGTTCAGGCATCTTCAAATTATGTAGTGCTAATGATCTTGATACCAATTCGAGGTATTCGTACACAATTTGTGTTACTTTTAATGACCATGGTTAGGATGAGTCATCTTACAATTAGTTAGCATCCATTAGTTTCAACAGGAGCCTATCAGTCAATTATACTAGTGCAAAGTTTCACCGCTACTTATTGATGTTTAGAACATAAACGTGTCTTTACTATTGCAAAGCAGGACACACCGGCCTTAGTATTATGTAATAAAGACTAGCAGTCCTTTTTAATTGAAGATAAAAACAAAACAAGGCGAATGGCTGCCAGTGTCTCAACGATGTAACTCGGCCGAGATTAGGCCAAAAATGTGAAAGTATTTGAAGTCTAACAGTGTTGTGCGGTATTTGTAGACGTATATGTATAAATTAATTTATTTGTCAGTGCAGCGAGTCGTATTTACTGACTGGGATCCTTAGACTGCTCAGTTTTATTGTAACGTTCGTAACGTTCATAAATTCTTTTGGACACTTGAGAAGGCAGTCAGTTGGTATTTATGTGTGGTAGAAACATCTATATTTATTACGCTGCACAATTCATAATCTATACTTATATATAATTAACAAACCAACTCACATACAGTAATGAAAGCGGTAGCTTTGACATGCCATAAACCCTGGTTTAACCTAGCATTTCTTTTGAAATGCATGTACCAAGTCAGGATCATTGTCGTTGTTACTATATTTTTGGTTGTTGGTTCTTGAGTTTGGCGGTTTCTCGGACTGTGATTTGTGGATTGTTTTTTTGTTTCTTTATCAACAGGGCTTAAGGTAGTGATTTTCTACATGCACACAGCATTTAACTTCGTAGCTTTGTGTTGTTACTAGCGGGACACTGTACATTGTCTGAAATTTCTTATCATTCTTAGACATACTTAACAATACCACTGGCTATCACTGTGGCACAATCAGTTAACGAAAACTATTTGATGATCTTGACTTTGCAAACGTCCGCACTGGCTATTCATCTTTCATCTCGGAAACGGCTGACTTAGAGCAACAGCTCTACCTCTAATAAATTCAGATATTTACACCATTTTAGTTATTAATGGTACTATTATTGATGTATACAGTTCAAAGCTTTTGTGACCATATAGTGCACAGTGCTCGACCTATAAAGAAGCCTAGCGAGTCCCCATGTGGCGAATAGTAGAGACCCTTTCGTTGGGGTTAATTAAATAAAAAAAAAATCCGTCTACATTTAGCCCTGAAAAAGGTCAATAATTTAGTTTGAGTTAATGAAAATAAATTTTTTTGGTAACACGTAGTTTCTCTTAATTCAACAGATATAACCAAAAATAATGAAAGCACTCACTATCCAGGAACCTGTCAACCAGATATCCCGGTATTTACCTGTCAAAAGGTTCTCATTAAGTGAAATGGTAAGAAGACGATCCTGTCAGTTGTGGTGGTTTCTTAAAAACAAAACAGAATACACAATATTCTGAATAATGGGCGTTTCTAACCTTTGTATCTGCTCCACACTCCTGTTTGAATTTAAAAAGTAAATACCACATGATTTTTTTATTCAATATTATTAATCTTCAGTATATCCGTCTGGATATTGTATAGTGATCCAAGGAGGACAACTTGGTGTTTGACAACATTTTCCTGGAGCTGGATCATTAAGTGTACATTGTGGTGGCAAATCCCAAACTACACATCTGAAACACAGATAAAAAATATGTTTTTAAGAAAAATAATTTTCAAAGTAACCAAACACAGATGCTGCTCATTCAACAATAAATAAATGTGGCATCTAATGGGACTTTAAATGTATCCAGCCACGTTAGTTGTATTCAATATCCATGAACACAATTACTGAATTACAAATCAGCCTATAGGTAACATTCCATTTGACAAGAAATGTTTTACCTTGAGTTTGGAAATATAAACTTCCAAATAGCATTTATCAATTTATGATCATAAATAAGGAAAAAACAAGTTCATCAATCCATGACGATGTCCTTGAAAAATTGAGGTGCGTTCTCAAGTTATCATCTGGAAACCGTCTAGGTCATGAGATATGATGGTGCGGTTTTAAGTTATCCTCTGGAATCTGTTTTGGATAATATTTGGTTTGAATTGGTCTAACTCAAAAATTACAAATGGAATTATGCTAACAATTCAACTTGATCTTCATTTTATAGTACTAAACAGCTGTGCAAAGTTTTAACAAATTACAAATCCAAACCCCGGTTATATTATGGAAAGGTCAAGCGGGTAGGGAAAATAGGTATCTATTTGGTGGAATCAACACTTCTTCATTTTTCAACAAAAATCTCTGAAAGACTGCACATGTATTTAAGTTGGGCACCTGCTATTGTGGTTCGAGGTTTTTTCCACTAATTTGTCATACTTGAGAACTTTTCAGAAAATGTTTCCTCCTGTATAATCCATTAATTTCACACAAAATTAAAAGTGTGAATGATTTAACAGAAGTCAAAGCAATTGATGAAATAATGATAGTTTCGTGTGTGCAGATCATAATGGTTTTTTTTAGATTCTCCTACCAAACCCTAAACTTTTGAGGAACAACATAGTATGCCATTTCCAATGTATGGCACTTGATGAGACGAAACGAGCGTCTGGCATTTTCTAGAATTTAATTCTATTAACATTGGTATCTTTGATGAAATGTTATATAAAGGCATCTTTGTAACCTCGCCATTTCATGCTTTTGTGATTTTTATACAATGGCCTTACTAAAAGACTACAATAATGATTGTACTGAAAATTGAACATTTATCTTCAATTTGCAGTACTTAAAGGCTCTGCAACGTTTTAACAAAATCTGTTGACATGTTTTCAACATATTATTTGGAAACTACAAACTGTTGACCAAAAGTTTCAATTGGCCTTAATCGAAACTACTAATGGAATGTGCTGGAAGCTGAACCTGTTTTTAATTTAATAGTATTTGACATCTGTGCAATGTTTGAACAAAATCTGTTAACACATTTTAAGTCATCATTTGGAAACCAAGGAGATACGGACATAGGTGTCTGGTCAATTGGTCCCAAGTCTTTGCCAATCGGTCCCACTTCTGGACATTGGTCCCAACACTTTTTAAAAGTATCTTTTAGAACATTTTTTTGTTTTGTTTAGCAAGCAATAAGAAGCTTTTGTTTAAGAAGCTCACATACAAAACATATTATAATGTTTTCAATTTAAGCATTCAAAAAACACATTTTTAAAGGAAAGTAATGATAAACATCATGGAAAATACTGGAGTACGAAGTACTATCTGTAGGTAAATTTGATGTCTAAATACAAAGCAATAAGCAAAATATTAATATTCTACTACACAAACTACATGTAATTTTTAATTGCAAATAGGCAGAAAAAGAGGAAGCCACAAAGCTGAAAACATGATGTTAAAACTTACTTGTGAACTTATATCTGAATTCTCATTACAAGGAATCATTTAATAACCCGGAAAAAAATTGTGCACATTGATTCTAAGTAGGAGTCATTTGAGACCGTTTAAATAAAGTGAATTGTGTTAAAGTGGGGCTAAATTACACAGATATCCAGCAAACAACCTATAAAAATGCTGAACATGAGACTATGTGCATGACAACTGCCCTATAAGGAAGGTGGCGCTAACATTTATGTTAGTAAATGAGAGAAATGATAGAAAACAAAAGTACCAACTAGAAAGATGAAACAACATCATTTTTCCCCGTCTACAATACTAAATACCTTCCGAAACCAAGGAACAATGAACATGAGTGATGATAAAAAGGCTTCATTACTAGACAAGAGACACTGAAACATACTATAATCCACTTCACATCAAGGAACTGTAAAATGTGTCTGCTTATAGAAAAACAACAATACTTGACAGCAAACATTTTATTATTTATTGATTAAAGAGACTTTCCAATACAGGGGCAGTAAAATATATAATTATTTTGTTAAGTGGCTCCTTAATCAACAAAACATGCAGTGAATGCTAGTTAGTTAGTTAGTTAGTGCCAGTTCATATAAAATGAACCTAAGAGACTACTGTGTTATTTCTGTTACAAAAGCTCTCTGAAAGGGCTGTTAACCATAAACATCTAAGTGCTACAATGTTCTCCAACCAGCACTTCATCAAACTAAGAGAATACCCCAACATTGTCTGATCAATTTACAATTCTTTAGATGCCTATTATGCCACCATACCATACATACCAAAAATTCACTGATTTTACTTAACACATTAATGTTGAATACTAATGGTAGATTGTAACATACAGCAACAGATATGTTGCACTTAAAACCTTGTGCTTCATAGTGTTTATGTGTGTTGCATGTACAACTGTAATAGTTTCAACCACTGTTTAGTTCATGAGATAAGCTTCAAAACATTATGTGTGCAATTAAAAGTAACAGACATCAAGAGCAACCATATTTATCTTGAAACATGAAGAAAAATCACAAAAGAAAACAAAAAATATATGGTTGTGTGTAATTATCACAATATCACAACTTGGAGCCAGAGGACTCGATATAAACCCCTCGTATCTTGCATTATACTTGAGTTGTTCTGTTATCTTGTATTTTTCTCAAGGAGATTAAGTAAAAAACTCTCCAACTTTGTATCTTTCTTGCCATGCATAATTTTGTCTAAGTTTACAAAGTAGTCACAGTTGAGATTGATAAGTTAAAGGTTTATCAATAGATGCACTGTACGCAACAAAAAAAGTGATATACATAGTAAAGTAAAGACTTTAATTCATATAAGCAAAAAATCAGAAACATATTGTATTTTGTAGGAAACAGCACAGAATTTTTTAAATAGTGACAGGATGTGTACATTTTCTTGCATGGAATGGACTATATCCTGATACACAACCCACCAAAAATATATTTGAAGAAAATTGCAGTCAAGTTATTTTAATTACAATATAGATTGCAACTGACAAATCATTCATGTAAGTAAAAAACATCTGCTGTTAATTTTATTATATTCACACAGAATATAAAACAAAATGACACTACAAAAAATTATTCTTCTGTATATCCATCTGGATATTGTATAGTGATCCAAGGGGGACAACTTGGTGTTTGACAACATTTTCCTGGAGCTGGATCATTGAGTGAACATTGCGGTGGTAAATTCCAAACTACACATCTGAAATAGGAAAACAAAAAATGATAACTGAAAGTTAAATCTTTTTTTAATTAGACAAACTTAAAAAACAAAAGTATCTTGCTAATTCGAAATTCATATTAATGATATCAGATATTTAGTCTTTTAAATAGAGGAAAAATAAGGATTACTGAAACTTTTATCTCCAAATCTCAACATAGGGAAACAATTTAAAGTAAATGTGATAATGTCTTCTGAATACAAGCAATAAGCAAGCTTTATGCTAACTAAGCAAAGTCAGTGTACAAGACAGACAACAGATTGTTCTAATAGAAAACAGAAAACATGGAAGCTTCAAAGCAATATTTTAGTAAATGTCTGTCAAAATAACCCTTATTTACCATATTCGTCAAAATCAGCAAAAGTCTCAGTGAAACATCTGAAACTCATTTTTAACTACTTTGTATTATCAAACTACAGTTTATACTGTAGGTAATTTTAATGAAAAATCTGATTAAGATACTTATGTTTTCAGTAATGGTGGCCATCTTGTCTCTAAAGTGAGCAAGCTATCAATTCTTTTTTAACTTTCAAATAATCACCCTTACCAGGTTTTTTAAATCAGAGGAATATATTTGACGGCAAAATTTTTACTGACTAGCAAAAGATGGACTCAAAATAACATCATTAACTAAGCTTAATGTCTTGCCATTACTTGATACCATTTAAACAAAAACTTATTTATTTTTGTTCACCAGAGGTTAACAAATTAACGAAATATTGCATCGAAAATTTGAGATGAATTTTTAAATTTTTAAATAAATTACTTCAATCTCTAATTTTAAATGGTCAAAATATATCAACTGATATTGGATAGAGTTATTTGCAAAACAGAAGATTGACAACGACAATATGTATTGAATGAATGGGTCATTAAGGTAGTTACCAACATCTCGATATATTTATCTAGTCTTCAGCAATTCAAATAGAAAACTTTTCTAAAGGACAACAAAAGCATGTTACATGGCACTTTAAAACAACTTCAAACAAGACAAAGAAAATATACAAAACAATGTCAAGAATCAATTTCACCATATTTTTGACAACAATTCCAGATAAAAATAACATCATCAGACACAGATATTATCAACTCTTTAAATACCATTTCCTTAACCAAATATGACACAAAACATAATAACATTACTTTACAAAAATTTTATTTTCCAAACATGTTAAATTGTTATTATTTTTTTTTTGTTCTTTTCTACCATTTAAATGAATGAAATGTTTTTAAATATTAATTTGAATACAATTTATTTAGTTAAAAAATCATAAATAATATTAAAAACTGTTTAACTAAGAGATGTTTGAATGCTGTGTGGGACATTTTTGTTATTTCATTCTCATTCCTGCAATTACAATATATTTGAAAGAAAAAAAAACTGAATAATGTCTGTGAATATAAAAGCTCTATATCTTAAAAGATCAACTATGTAGATTTATTTGCTATTTTTTACATTTAAATCTTAAAAGGTGCAATATTAGTTTGACAGATCTATGTATTATCAATTGAGGCAAAAACCTTCCAATACAAAAAATAAAGCAAAGCAAAGCTAGTGTAAACTTCTTCGAAGCCTCATCAAGCAAAATAGCCAACAAGGCAGTAAGTTAGTATAAAAACAAGCAGAAAGAGCTAAATTTGTCTTTACCTATAAAAATGTGTCAACTTCCTCTGACCTTCCAGGATTTTACACTCTTCACCAATGATGATTGAAAACACCGAAAAATTGGTAGGAAAAAAACTCATTAAAATTATTTCTTTATCATTTACAAAAGAACTCCCACTATGTCTGTGTGCACAGATTGGTCTCCAACATGTTTTATTTATAAACTCCTGAGAATTCGTATTTTCATGTTTGACAAAAACAATTTGACAATATTGAACTATCATTCGGGGTTAATTGTGTTGTGGTAATTACATTGTTTGAAGACATGACTTATATCTCATTACAATAAAGGGAACAACTGTGATAAAGACTTATCGTTCTCAAGTATATTTGTAATACTGATGAGTATATGCCTGTCTCTATGGAGTTTCACAAGTGTAACTAATAGGCATAAAACAATTTCTCCACTATCTCTAATAGAACAATGATGCACACTAAATTATCTTGAGTATCACAAGTTAAGTTGTCACAGAAACTCTCAGTACCACAAGTAGAACACTTGATAATGATGAATTGCACTTTTTCACGACAGGTTAACTTTTATGCAATTGTAAAAAAAAAGGGCATCTAATGGGACATTAAATGATACCCTGCCATGATATTCATCAATATTTAAATATATTTGTATATACTAGTATACTATACTGTATATACTATACATCCACTATATACTAGTATATAGAGACAGAAAGAAATGAGTTATCTTTCTTAGACCAGAAAATTTCATTATTGTCAAATTTGAAAATTTATAAAGTGGCAAAACTTCAATAATATTTTTCGGATCATCCTGAAAGTGAACTTGACCTGTATTTTATTGTACTGAACAGCTGTGCAAAATATCATTCAAATCCCTTTAGGCGTTTTTAAGTTATCATCTGGAAACCTTTGGGGGACGGACAGACAGACAAACGGACGGACAGCCACCTAACGAAACCTAGGGTATAACATAATCCCTTGCCACTTCGTGTGGCAGGGTATAAAAATACCATAATAGGATCAAATGCCTGAAAGGCTACAGGTAATTGTATCAGTTGTTGAGGACAACGAAAATGCAGAACCAGTAACTTAAACTGACACATTACTTACAGTTGTCTACATCTATAGAATCCCAAGGAGGCTTGAGCACATGTACATTTGTATTTACAGTCATCTATCCATGTGTCATCTTGTCCATAATATTGTCCCTTATAGAAACATGTATCTTAAAAAAAGAGAAAAAGTTCACATAGACCAGTAGAATATAATATCTGTCGAGCGCCTCTATTTAAGTTTGTAAACAATGTAGTTTTCTGGGTGTGTTTTCGTTCAAATATGTAACGAGCAATTCAATTTGATACAATATGTTTCATGCCAAATTAAATTGTTAAACAATATAAAAAGTGAAGAAAGCTTTGTAGATTTTGTGCTTGGTTACAAATGTCTGAATTGCAGTGTACTAGACAAATAAGCTGACATTGATTCTGATTGTGCTATCAGACATACGGTACTTTCTGCAGTAAGACATGTCATTCCTCTTAGGAACATTATTTTGAGGTGGAGGAGACAAGTCTTTGTCCAACCTTTGTGTCAAAAAATCAAACCAATAAAAATATTTGAAAGAAAATGTGACACAGTGTACTTACTAGGAGGTGCTGTAACTTCAGTTAAAGGTCCAGCGGTACATATAACTACACCACAACACTGTCCTTGCTGCTTCTGTACATGACAAGTTGGAGGAAGATGTTCATATACTGGACAACTGTGAATTAATTTCATATAATGTATAATTTTATGTTATCAAAATATCAATTTATACTTTCAAGAATTTTGTTTTTAAGATGTAATGTAGTAACCAATAACCTGATGCCTAAATAATTTCCCACCAGATCTTGACAGTTATAATTAATCAATACCTTTCCCCATTGCAATGCTACAGCTAATGCTATAGCAACAGAAACAGAGGCTACATATCTACCTGTGTCAAAATTCACCTCTGACACAAAAGGCATTAGCTCTTCTAATATTTATTATTTGTTAGTCTCTAAATAGGATTAAACAAAATGATCTAATTGATCAATTGAGTTCAAATGTTAAATAATATTTAATTCTTACTGAATACACTGATATAGGTTTACCAAACTAAAAGCAAAATATAATTGTTTTCATGTTTCGAGATTATCTAAGTTGTGTATAGTGTGCAATTTCCGGGAATAAACAAACCTAATTTACTTTTTAAATTCAAATTTTAATTTTACCTTACTATGGTTTAAAATAAGGTGTGCAGCATGCAAGATTAAATTTTCTTAGTATTTCTATAATTTAGACTGAGGCGGAGTTTATATGGAAATCTCAAGCTTGTATGGTAGAGGTGATATACTTAGCATAGTGTTATGGAGTATGGAACAGCGCAATATGACCTCAGCTCTGGAGATTGTAGCTATAGATCCTGTATTAGGATAAAATCTTAGGTAATAGGAACTTTTAGTTAAACATTGACACTCAGAAAACACCAATGCTTTATATAGCAATAATATCAGACTACCCTATAAATACTAACATGAGTACTTAAAAAAAATTTAAAATCATTGACAAATTTTTAAAATCTTAAAAAGACTTTTAAACTGGTCATTTAAAGGTGCCAAATGTTTACTTTGATCAAATTTGTGCCATCACAGACATATTTTATATTGACAATACATATTTGTTTGTTAGGTTGAATGTGGTTTAACACCTCTTACAGCTACATCAAGGCATACAGATTTATTTGGGAACTACTAATAAGCCTAAGTACCTGGTAAAACCCACAAGCTTCTGCAGGTTAATACAGAGTATAATTGTAATATAAAACATATTATTATAAAGTAATAATTTTTCCCCATTGTATTTCCTTTAGGAATAAAGTGCAATATATTTTCATATTTTACACTGAATGTCGTTGTTTTATATAATTTCTGGGAAAAGTACAGATGTGTTCCGAACATTGGCTTTTATATTTTACTGTTGTTTGGTAAACAAACATGGCTGAAAATGACATACATGATTTTGCTTTCGAGGGGAAAATTAGCAGAACCGCTTGAAACTGAACAAATGGAAGAGAATTTGATTGTCGATAAAAGTAAAATTAAAGAATTCATAGACCAACAAAGGAAAAAATCTAGTGTAAACTGTACAAAACGGGATTTAAATATCGTGTACAAATGGCTCGTTTCAAAGCAGGAATTTATATTCACAACAATAGTCAATAAGGAGCAACAAAAACCCACACAAAATTGAAAAAAATCTGTATTTTATTTTATGTACATCTTCATTCAATTATTGACCAAGTGAAAATATGATAATATTGGACCTAGTAAAATATTACAAAATAGCAAAGATAATGAATAATCACTTAAAAGCACCAAAAAAAATTATTACTATATAAATAAAGGGTTATTGCATGACTCGCAAGCTCCTGCAATATAACACTTGCTTGGGACAATATTTCCCAATATACATGCAATAACCCTATAATATGAACGTAATCATAAAAGTGCATGAACTCTTACAGAGCAACACATTTATAAATTCCATGGGTTTCATCAGTACATGTGCAATTGTAGTCACATCCATCTTGCCATGATTGGCCTTGGTGGTAAACTGTTCCCTTGTACGAACACCCAGAACCTGTGGAAATATCATATTAAACCATGAACAGATCAACTCAGTGTCAGAGATTCTAATTCTACTTATAGTAATTGACCTTTTTGTTTCTGTTTACTTTTTAATTTCCTTTGTTTAGTCTAATAAAATGGATAGGTAATTGATAAGTAAAGAATAAAGTAAATCCACAATTTGACTGTTTGTGAATTCCCTTTTAAAATTAAGTTATAATAGTTCATCTGTTCCAAAAACATGCATGACACAGGATTCATTCCAGTTTGAAAGAAAATTTAATTAAAACACATGATAATTGGTGATGATCCTCTATTACTATAACTACTTACTAACTCCACTAACTGTTGGCAGCACAATTTTGCTTGGACCTGAAACAAAGAAGTTATTATTAGACAAGAAATACAAGCACATGCAAACTTTTTTTAGACAGAAGGAACAAGAGAATAAAGAAGCATCAACTACAGCTTGCTTTATAAACACCAAAATACTTGGACAGCTGTGACTGCATTAATCAAATATATATATATATATATATATATATATATATATATATATATATATATATATATATATATATATATATATATATATATATATATATATATAATATTAGTACATTGTCAGGAATGTATTTGTATGAGCCTGTTTTGCTGTGAGTATTGTTTTTATACTTTAACAATAAATTAAATTGTACACAAAAATACTAAGTCACTTTATTTTTACAGCAAATGTCACCATGGCTGGATGAAAATACAACAACAGTCTCATAGGCATTCAATGTTGGCAGCCAAAACAGATAAAAATTATTTACTTGATGTGTTGAGTATGCAGCAAATGTCTATCAAACTCATATATCAAACTGCACATTTTTTTATGTTATCAATCACTGTATCAAAGAATGACAGAATGTGACCATGTTTTTAATCTTGTTTCAATTTAATAATGGGGTAAACTTAAATTCCACGTGGTAATATAAAAGCTATTAAGAAATAAGAATTCAACTTTATCCACTTCACACACACTTGTCTTCAATTTCCTTCATTGACAGTTGTTTTCTTGTCAAAGGTTTATTATTTTGTTCCAGTATGCAATGCTTGCACATTGTTTTGGCCCTTCTAAAGTGAGTTCATTGGCAGGTCATTGGAATAGAGGTTTGAAGTACATGTTTGACAAGTCAATTATTGTACAGCTGACAAATATTCAGTAATTAGTCAATATTTTACAAAATGTGCAAGATAATTAACACATGAATATTTAATGTTAGAAAAACAAACACAGTAATTATATTTGTTTAAATCTGTTTTTATATAATCATATATCCAGAATCTGAAAATGTGTTCATGATGCTGGGAGCACAGCATTATGCAGCAACAATATACAAATGTACCATGCCATGTTCTATCCAAGAAAATATTACTCTAAATCTTGCCTTAAAAGAGCAAAAAACAAGGACATTTTGAAAATTCAACTTACATGTACTGTGTCCTTGAATAGTAAAGACATCACCAACACCAGGGTTTGCTGGAAAAAAATAATTTGTAATGAAAGGCAAAACAATTTGCATGAAGAAATATACATGGCTTCAATGAGTAGAAACAGGCACAGAAAAAATAAAGCTGAACAATTTATATTTATTATGCTAAATATTAGGCATCTAAAAAAAATTTCGTTAAACAGGAAGTAGGTGAGCGACAGACCTGAAATCGATCCCACATTATGGGAGGCCATGCTGATGCTGCATACCAAATTTCAAGAGAATGTGATTACCATTGAACATTAATGCTTAAAATTAACTAAGTCGGTTAACAGGAAGTAGGTGAGCGACAGACCTGAAATCAAACCATACTTTATGGGAGGCCATGCTGATGCTTCATACCAAATTTCAAGAGGCTGTGATTAGTAGTTGCTGAGAAAACTGTTACGAAAATATTTTCCCTGCCTGCATGCCACCCGCCAGACATGCACCATTTTAATAAACGGATTTTCACTCCGTGAAATCCGGCCAAAAATAAAATATTTTTTAAATCAATGAAGTTCCCTTATAGCTTCCACCAAATTTCCTACTGAAATGACAAATATTCCCAAAACAAAAAAGCAAAATGCTATCTTCATTGATTCCTAACATGATGTTTGCCAAAAACAACTTACTGTATCCCCAGTGGGCAGCTGTTTGCCCTGGTGCATAGTAGAATGCTGGTTTTTTGTCAACTTCAACTAAACATGTGTTGGCAGTGGATACCATTATCCACCCTGTGGAATCACACTTGGATCTATCTCCACTTTGACTAGCATAGAATTCTCGAAGGAAACCTGGATCTCTGCAAAACAAAACCAAAATGTATGAGCAATTTTAAAGTTTTAATGTTATAAAGTTTTCATTTGTATGTTTTTATATTCTGTCTTGCACTAGTACAAGTCGTGGATTTATCGAGGATCTCGTATGGGCCGTCATTTGCACCCTTTCACAATTGTAATTAGGCTGATTTAGTACTTATAAAATGAAATCTTACCACACAATATAGTTTTGGGACAACAAAGAAAATATATTAAATATTATATTATATTAAAAACTAACATCTGAACATTGAAGGAAATGCCAAAATCACAGCTTCCACAAACTGGCAGATATGATCCAGAACCAAGGGGAGCGACTGTTCAAACTGAATATGAAAATGCTGCCTACGAGTTTGACTGAATGAGTCCACAGACATGACAGACACAGTTCCCGTTATTGAAAATGTATCAGATGTCCTCAGTGTGCCTATATCAGATATGTCTGACAACTGACCATAAAGTTAGAGAAAGAATATATTTATATGCAGAACATTTTAAGTTTAATTTTTAAATCAGACAATACAAAACACCCTGAAGCTTATGTACACAAAACTCCTTTTGATGAGATTTATAGGTTATTTACGATTTTTGAAACGAGATGTATTTTCTCGTTCATATCTCATCGAAGGGCTGACCCTGAGATGAGATGACGAGAAAATGCATCGAGTTTCATCAAACGTAAATAATATGTTTATCGCTGTTTTGTAGCATTGTGACGTCACAGTGTTACTTAACGACGTCTTGACAGCGAGCTGAGATGGGCCCATCTCAAGCTAGTAGAGTGAGATGGAATAATATCCCACACAAAGATCAAAGGAAAATACTGCAAAATAGCGATAATTATAAATTATTTACGTTTTTTTAAACGAGATGCATTTTCTCGTCGTATCTCATCGAAGGGCGACAGCCCTGAGATGAGATGGCGAGAAAATGCATCGAGTTTCAAAAAACGTAAATAATTTGTTTATCGCTGTTTTGTAACATTGTGACGTCACAGTGTTTACTCAACGACGTCTTGACAGCGAGCTGAGATGGGCCTATCTCACGCTAGTAGAGTGAGATGGAATAATATCGCACATAAAGATCAAAGAAAAATACTGCAAAATAGCGATAAAAGAATTTTCATGTAAATGGCTGTACTTAAGGAAGACATTAGTGTGACTTGTGCTTCTGAAAGTCAGTAAAGGACTTTTGTGTGCCATCCTAGTCAGTATATCGCAAGGATTTAATTGTTGACAGAACTAATTACCATAATACAAGCATCAACTACAGCATTAGTGTCAGTACAATAAAATATGTTTGCACAGTGCTACTTGCCAAACTGAGACAGGACACTCGTGAAAACCTACTGACTTAGTATAGAGGGCCATTAGGAGTTGACTGATACTGAAATTGAATCTACAATGGACATTAAAACAAAAGAAAAGAGAGAAAATTAAAATTTGAACATAAAAAGTTCAACAACTTCCAATTCAAATTATAGTAAATGTACCATGATGTTTAAAGTTTTCCCTATGGCAATGACTCTTTCCCCAGTGTTCACAAAAATGTCAATAAAGAATTCAAAATTTTCTCACAGGTTCCTTTTTCCCAAAATAGTCAAATAAACCGTGCAAGCACCAATGCAATTCAGCAGGATTGTTATACTTGTAGCACATTGAATTACACTGTATGATAAATCATCACAATTTGTACTAATCAATCCTTGCTCTTCTTTCATCATCTGTGTAAACAGAAGAACAGCAATTACCCATCTTTGTGGTGTTAGTTTGAGGAATTGAACTAACAATCTCACTCTAAGCAAGCAAGCCACTCATTACAATGTGGATGCTATAGCAACAAATTTGGAACACAGAGTATCTGAGAAAGATGAAGCTAGCTAGATACACAAGCTATGTAAAAGGTGTGTTTTTGTCTAATATGTTAACAATCATAAACCTTTATTTGCATATACCACAACAAAGACCTTTCTTCTGTTAAAGCCATGCTAGCTATATGACGTAGCTTAAACATATAACCAATAAATAAGAATAACTTAAATATGAATCATAGTATAGCTTCTACTTTAATTTGAAATGTAAAAAAAAAATCAAAGAATGTGTCCATGGGACACAGATGCCCCCACTAAATGAAGTCTACAGGTTTGAAAGTCCCTTAGGGGGTACAACTTGTGAAACTGAACTACCCTGCCAAATTTCAAATTGTTCTCATGTACGGTTTCTGAGAAAGCTTGACAGAAATTTGTACGAACAGACAAACAGACGGACATGAGTAAAACTTAATGCCCCCACATGTAGTCGCGGGGGCATAAAAATATAAAACAATGCCGTTATCAAGAATGGCTGTCATCACATGAGAGAATTATAATCATTCTTCCATTACAAATTTTTTCTTTCATACATTCTTAATGACAGGGTTATTATACTCTTTATTACATGGATTTTAAATCTGCGCTAACAAGGTACCTACTTGGCCATGTTGAAGTACTGTGTTGTAGCACTTGCCAAGTCAATCCAGGATGAGTCAATTATTCTGCTTGGTGTAAACCAGCCCATCTTATCAGCACCAGTTGCATTAAACACTATGTATGCTTTTTCAACTCCATTTTTGTATATGGACACTTTGACCTGAAGTTTAAAGATGCAAGTTTCTAACTACCCAAAATATCCAAAAGAATGACTGAATTTTTCTTTTTTTAATCTTTATTTTAAATCAACTGAAAAAATGGGATTAAAAAGCAAAACATGACACCAGAGGCCTGTAACCACACATCTGGTAGCTGTAATTTCTTGTTTACCATAATAATTATTATGTTAACTTGTACTCTGTCAACCTTTGACCAATACCCATTACATCCATGGTTGCTCTAAAACATTGTTTTTTGTGTGTCTCTGCATATTTGATTTACAAGTTTTTAAAGTTTATTAAAAACTAACGTACTAAAAGCAATAAAGTAATGTGACAAATTTTTGTTTTTATTGTAAAAATTGCATTGTAAATTCATATCAAATCGTATCTTTTTCATTGATATGCATTATTTCTAAAAATGTGAAAGTGAAAATTTTGTTGGACAAAGACTTGGGTCTTTGATCAAAGTAGGCTAAATATGGTTCATCAATCTATTTTATTAGTTACCTTATCAAGACACAAGTCTGGCCAGTTATTGGACAAACTAGGCTTGTAATGTCCGGGGAAGTTTGGTGTCAGAGAGTTAGCACCTGGTTGGTATTCATTGCTTGTCTTTGTAGAGTTCCACAATTCAAATAGATCTGTGATGCCTGGAGGATATGTTCCAACTCCTGTTACACCCTTCATCAAGAGTACATAACTACCCGTTGGTGAAGGAGCTGTGAAAAAAACATTCTTTTGCTGAAACTATGCACTGTAATCTTAGCAATGTGTTGTTTCATTCAGATAAGTATAATCCTAATATCCTGCGCCATCCATAGAGTTACTTGTAATTTAAATGAAAATTCTTTTAAAGTTGTTGCAGGGCAAACTACAGCATAAATAGAAATAATTGATTGATTGGATGTTTCCTTTACGTACATCAAGCAGTATTTCAGCTATATTCAGGAAAGGTAAATAGAAATAATGATTTGTTGTAAAAATTAGATATAGCGTTTTTTTATTTTGAATGGAAAACCGTATTGCTTTTAAATTACTGCCCATGTTTTTTGTGATTTCTGACACAATTAGTTGCCAGAAAGTTGTGAAAATCAGTAAAACAAAAATGTTCAAATACACTAAGGTTTCTGTGAAAGTCGTGATTTACTATACAAATTTTCATGTCCATGACACATAGGGATGTAGAAATGTGAGATTGAGTGATGTTTACACATCTGGATAAACCATCTCAGGTATTAGACTGTGTATGAGAGCAACAATAAGGTTAGGTTGCATACATTAAATTAATGGTTGCAATAGCGAAGCAAAATAAATACTTGTTCCTTGCTGTGAAGGTACTGTTGGACTTGGACACATTTTACATTGAGCGGCACAATTGTCTTTGGCAAAATCTGGGAATATTTGACAAACGTCTGCCCCCAGCTGAGCACATGCTTCAGGATCCTTGTCTATGCATGCTGGTAAAGCAGGAGTTGTTATTTGACCAGCTGAAAAAGAAATTTAGTTCTATCAGGTATATTGCAGATAATGTGTTTGAAAAACCTTCATAGAAAAAAAAGTAAAAAATGCAATTACCGTAACCATAATTTAAGTTCAACAACTTTATTTTATGGCTATTTCATTTTTCTGCTTTCAATTTCAACAAATTTGATTATAATATAGTTTTTAATGAGACCCATATATGGCAATTTAATATTACTTTGTTAAGAACATTCCAATGGGTTTCCTAAAAATTCAGCAAAGTGAGAATGTATGTAGCCTTGTAGTTTCAGAAAATATGTAAACATTTCATATTATTGAAAAATTATTCCAGAATATATAATGGCTACTTTTTTACTACAGAACTGCAGAGTTTGGTCTTAATGAGTACAGTGACTTTGGAGAAGATTTAAATGTGTACAGAAGGATGACAGACAATAGTAAAAAAAAAGTTTAAAAACACACTGAATGATGGATGAAAAGTGATGGCTATTGCTCACTCTAACTTACAATCAAGTCAACTAAAATGGATTAAAATAATTTTTATAATATGAAATGTAACCACTTTGCTCAGCCCTGTTTTTTCAGTGTATAAATGAAGATAATGTTTTTAAATTATTAAATAGATTATTGTTGATAAATTCATTTCATTCAAATTTTCCTAGTATATACTTACGGCACAAGTCACAATATCTTGGGCAGTTCTCTATGGCCCATGGCACAAATTCGTTGATACAAGACTGTTTACCAAACTGATCACAGTTTGGAAGTTTATTTTCACAAAGTGGTTGGGGTGTAGTCACACCAGCAGGTGCTGTAAATGATAATAATTAAGATATTATCAATGTATGGAAAATCACAACAAGAATAATACCAAAAAATAAGGGAAATACATGTGATTCTTTTGTGTCACCTGGATTTTCATTATCATTAAAGGCAGGCATTTTTTTTTAAACAATAAGCTATCAATTTAATTTCTTAAGTAGACATTCCAAGAATCATCCCTATCATGTTTGGTTCAAATTTCTGTAGTTTCCAAGAGGAAAATTTTTATTATTATTTTTAATCAAAATAAAAAAAACCTTTTTTTTTGGAAACCTGAACAATATGAGTTTCAATTTAATATTTTATTGCTGAAAATGAAGTATTATAATTATTATCTTAATATATACCTCGCCCAAACAAGTTTGCAGGGGTATAATAATTGCATACATGAATATTTAACATGCATTTGTTTATCATCTAATCTCAAAAGATAACAATGACAAAACTCTATTAGTTGTAGTAACATTTAAACTGTAGTTACCTTTTTGTGTAACACATGACGGAAGAGAATAATATGAATATTCATTCATGAATACATAAAATGTAATCAGTAACGACTTTATCCTTAACAGTATGATAAATAATACATACGACACATGTTGCAGTAACGCTGACAATTTCTTCTGGCCCAGCCATCATAAGGAGATTGACAAACTGATGGCCCATACACACCACAATTGTCCAGGACATCCATACATCCTGGATTAGGGTCAGGAGTCGGTATAAATGGTGTGGGGGTTACAATCCCTGGAGCTACTGTTGACGGTTTGCTACAAATCAGTCTCTTGCAACACTGACCCTTGACCTCAAGCAAACTACAAAGGTCTGGCAATTTTGTGTATTCTGGACATCTGCAATGATTAAAAATTTCAGTTACCCATCAGAAAAAAACAACTGTTACACTAGAAAAACTGTGAGCAATGATGACTTACTGATACCCCCAGGTTCCCAATTTTCAAAACATCTGGATAGAAAACTGTAGCCTGTGGGTACAGTTGATTACATGTACATGTATTATATGTTCAGTCTTCTGCAAATTTTCTGTTTACTTCCCAAGTGTGAAAAATTGCTTAAAAAATCCTCAATCAATTCCATAATAGCAGTTGCCAAACATGCTTAATCTTTTTGTGAATTTTCAGAGATCTGGGCAGAAAACTGCAGAGCTGATTACATAAAATAAGTACATGTACCCTTGTGTCAAAGTCCATGTTTTCCAATGGGAAATCCCCAAATCATTCCGATCCAAATTTTGAAAATTAGGTGCACAATGGAACTAAATAACAAAGATCTGAGAAAGTTTTCATCAAATTCCATTCTGTGGTGTAGGTGGGGTGGCGGATAAGAGATGGGTTCCCCAAAGTGTAATGAACAGACAGACAACACAAATCACTACTAGTATATGCCAGCTGCTTGAAAGGTGGGGCATATAAAAACAGGGAAACCCAAGAAACATTTTAGCTGTGCAGGCACTTTGAATGATGGAGTGAAATTATGCAATTGTACCAGCCAAACAGATTTATAAATTGTTATTTACATCTTATAATTTTATGAAAAAAGTAATTCAAAGCCTTTTAATAATATTTTATATATGAAAGAACAATTTATAATATTTGATCTCTATTGTTTCAAAATGTAGTTGCAATGATATATTCTACGAAATGGATGAAACAGACATGATCTCTACTCATAATTAGACTGCCAACTGTTGAACTTATTACATAATATAACCACTGGTGTGAAAAGCAAGCGAACTCAATTAACAGATGTGTCAGTGACAGGAAATAGCCTTAGGGTTGATTTTTTAATTAAAAACATTTGTTTTTATGTTATAACCAACAACAAGATTTTCTTAGTATTGACCATTTAAAATATGACTTTTTTAGATGCCAGATTTAACCAAATCTTTTCCGGATATATTTCGGTCATGGCCAGCAAATATGACCGTTTCCGGACCCTTGATGAAATACATATTTAAATCATTTGGATAAAACAGTAAAAAGTTTTATTAAAATAATTAAAACATCAAAATATATAGGTCAAACACCAGTAAAGAAACTATACTTCAAAAAACCTTTTCTTTCTAATCATACACCATATTTGCTAGAGAAAATAAGGTTTCAACAAGAAATTACTTAAAAATCCTGAAAGTCTAAAATGGCCGGGTTGCAAAGCAAGTGCCTTAATAAATATGAAAGGGAATGGTTTACAGTACTGTCATGCAAATGTTATGAAAAATGACAAGTTCCCAAGGCTGGAAAATTTGGAAAAATATCCTGGAACACTTCCATAATAGAAGATGCACAATTTCAATACATGTGCAATCTTTCTGTGAAGTTTCAGAGATCTGGTTTGAAAACTTTATAACAGTTGATTACACAAAAAAGGTACCGTCATCTGCAAATGTTCTGAAAAATGACTGTTCCCAAGGCTGGAAAATTAGGAAAAAAATACTGGAACACTTTCATAATAGCAGGTGTAAAACTTCCAATACTTCTTTCTATGAAGTTTCAGTGATCTGGGTTGAAAACTGTAGGAGGAGCTGATTACTCAAAATATATCCCCTTTTTTCCCCGCCCGCCCGACTTCATCATACTATAACCCGGATTCGCACTTCGTGGAACCCGGCCAAAAAGTGGAAAAACAAGTCTAAGAAAAACAACTGATAATAATGTTTCTTAAACGTCTGCTTTCATTAATTATACAAATTTTATTTTGTCTTCAGGAAAATTTATGAAAGGAAAAAGGTTAAGATATGTTGTTGATCGATAGTTAAAAGTTCCTACAAAAGAATATTTACTTTGCTAAACACTCGTATCTGCCAGTATTTTCATCAACACATTTACAGTGGAAGTCACAACCATCATCCCATTCAGATCCAACAGTGTGTAAAGTTCCTTTGTATATACAGCCAGCTGCAAATATTCATTGCGAAGTGTGTATAAGTAAAGACAATTAATCAGACACCAGGTTACGATGGTGGCATTGACACCAAAAATATAGAAGGCACAATAATTTAAATGTTGAAGAGCTTTAATCACCAAAATTCTAAAAGACAACATCAAGGAAACGTAATATAAAATGACCCTGAATAAATTGGAATCCCCAGTGTAAACCAAATACATGTTTCATTCAAAATAACTGAAATATTAACACATTGGACCTGTCAAATACCATTATCATGAAAAAAAAATATTGCACTTTTTAAGAATCAGTTCTGGTAGGTTTCAAACTATACATGCATGTCAATTTTGTACTAAATTGTCTAACTTGAACAATACAAAGAGCATAAATCCAAGATAAGGAGAAATGCTACATCTATTAATATGATCAAATTATAAAAAGCTGAGAAGCCAAAACAATTAAATTCATCCAAGCCAACTGAAATGTAAATTAAGGGTGAACTTTTTAATTTAACAATTTTGGCAACTTTAGATATCATCATTTGTCATGGTCATAAACATGGAGTAAGATAAAATTAGTGAATAATTTTTTTAAATACAGGATCATTATTTTATCTTTAACAGTATTACTAAACCCAAAAATCTACATCAAAATGATGTTGAGGCTTATCAGTATCATTTGGTTGCATGAGCTGTATGACCAATTAAACTGTCAGTCCAATGAAAAATTTTGCTGGTGATAAATACCAGATTTTAATCACATACTTAATAATCTAATGTTACTGTTTTATAGATAGCACCTGTCGACAGGCACATTATCAGAAATGTTTTTTGTGGAAACTATATTATATGCTAGTCTGAAGCTACAAATTTAATTTAAGCTAAACACATAAAAATAGTGGAATTGTTAAAGATGATTTTTCCTAAAAAAAATATTAAATTGATGAAAATTGGACATTGTATAACATTTAGTAATTTCATGCTGTAATTTACAAACAACAATCAAATTCAAATTCTTTATTGGTACAATTAAGGTCCCACAAGGGGCAATGACATATAATAAAACAATTATAACAAGTTTGGACTGTGAGCATGCTCACAAAGGGATACCCCGCTTCGCTTCAAGTCCAATTATCTCTCCTGAATAATATCAGACAGCGACGAAAATTCTTCGTGCACATCTATATATGCTGTACTCCCTTCACGTAAAGTTTCATCAAAATCTGTCAAACGGTTTAGGAGGAGTTGCGCTTACGAGGTCCCGCACTGAATACTATATTTTAAAAGTCTAAGTCCAATTATCTCCCCTGAATAATATCAGACAGGGACGACAATTCTTCATGCACATCTACATATGATGTACTTCCTTCATGTAAAGTTTCATCAAAATCTTTCAAGCGGTTTAGGAGGAGAAGCGCTTACAAGGGATGTGGACAGACGGACAGACAGACAGGGTGATTCCTATATACCCCCCAAACTAGTTTGCGGGGGGTATAATTAGGGGTAAAATACTGACATTACAATTAATAACAAGTGTGAACTGTGCTCACAAAGGGATACCCCTGCTTCGCTTTCAAGTCCAATTATCTCCCCTTAATGATAAAAATCCTTCATGCACATCTACATATAATGTACTTCCTTTATGCTAAGTTTCATTAAATTTCATCTAGCAGTTTAGGAGGAGTTGCGCTTACAAGGGATGTGGACAGACAGACAGGCAGATGGACAGACAGACAGAGAGGGTGATTCCTATATACCCCCCAAAACAAGTTTGCAGGGGGTATAAAAATGAATGAAACGAGTAAGTCCATACATTGCTTTAATATGAATGCCGCATATTTGCATATGTGACTGAGGTGAGGAGGAACACAAGTTCTATTGAAAACAAGTAAATGAAGTATGAGGGATCTAAAATAGACAATATACATTAATGGAACAAATGAATAGGGATTATAAGATAGAATAATAAGTCAAAATAGTAATTTATTTATTACAGATCGTTTGTTGGTCTGCAAAGGGACACCAAGGGATGGTACTCAAGGAATTTGTGTGCGATGTACACCCACTCCACCTCCTGTTCATGCAGACCAATAGTTTGCCAAGTATAGAGACCGATATAGTAATAAGTGGACCTGATTGTAGGTCTACAAAGGACACCAAGGGAGGGTGCAAAGATGAGTGTGCACAGCTTTGCAAACAACAAACAATAATAACCAAGTAAACTCAATAAATATCTTCAAGTCTAAAATGACCAAGATCTAATTCAAATGTTTGACAATTTGAAGCTACTGTTTTACAGTCATCTGGTATTAATCACCAGCAAAACTTATAATTGAACTGACAATTTAATTGGTCATACAGCTCGTGTAACCATGATAAGCCCCAATATCATTTTGATGCAAATTTTGGGGTTTAGATGTAAGACTGTTAAAAGACATTCAAATTGTTAACAATGGAATATTTAAATAGCCTTTTAACATTGCAAACACCAAAACAATACTAACTTCTGGCACCACTTGTATTGTTTACTCCAGGATTGTATGATACGCCGGGTCTGAAACCAGTGAAGCCACCAGAAAATGATCCAACCACTGGGAACTGTTCGTTTGGTTTGACAAATTTACCATCGGGAGTAACACACTGGATAGTCTTGCAACATTTGCCTGCTTCAGAGGTAAGGAAACATTCCTTTGGTAAGCTGTCATATCTTGGACACCTAAATTGAAAAGCGTAAGTATACAATTATATATGAAGTGACATTGATTAACATTATTGTATAACTTTGCATTAATTATAACTACAGTTGCTTATAATGACAACTAAATTAAAGAAAAAGGTTAAAGACATAAATATATTCCTATATGAATTTCAAAATCTGGATTGACATAAATGATGTACATTTCTGATTCAATACTGTGACAAATGGAAACTTATGTGCATAGGTCTGAATTTCTTGAAATAAAGTTATGAAAATTTTCCTACTTAGGTTTAAGTTTTCTCATACCATAGCAACATCAAAATGCTCAAGCTTAATTAGCTAAAACAGGGATTTCAACTCAAACCTGCAAAATAATATTATGAATCTAGGCTGGGACTATACAGCACTATTTAGATGAAAATTCAGTTGTTTCAATTATAATGCATTTTAAGTACTGAAAATGAAAGGAGGATTATTTCATTTGGAAACTACATTATTAAAAATTGCAAAGATGAGAAATACATTGGTAAAATACTGAAATAATTTATTATTTAAAGCAAATTATACAATGTTGATAGAGAAATATGTATTTTTGGAAACAAATTGTGCAGTATTTTGTGTTTTACTTTAAGTTACTTTTTCTTGATTTTAATGCTGAAAGTGCTATACTGTATTAAGCAATATTGCCAAAAATTCTACTATGCATTATGGAAAATATTTTTTTTGCAATATGAGGGTGCTGCTGTTTTATATATTTCTTATCTAGTTTTTATTCCTATTTTTTTTGTTAGCCATTCTGAAGTTCTAGACATAGGCCTAAAGCGAACTGTGATAAATCACTGCTGTAGATGAGGAAAAGCTCTGTTCTTACAACATGAGACGGGAGACTGAATACATATATGGAGTGACCCTACATGTCACAAAAAATTGCATATATCTGTTTTAAAATATACATTTTATGTATTGCAAAGTTTTTAATTTAATCATGCACAATTCATTTTCAAATAAAGCAAGATTCACTTTTCAATAATGTTACTTTAATTTAAAAAATTAATGATTAAAGGAAAACTTACTGTGGTTTACATTCATAATATCCTGTAGAACCTTCGATACAAGTACATGTAAAGTCACAGTCCAAATCCCAGCTTTCTCCTTGGTTGTAAACCTTGTTTTTGTACACACATTGGGCTGAAAAATTTAGAACATAATAATCATTAAAAATATGACATTTAATGGGACATTAAATGATACCCCACTACATTGTATTGTTTTTAATATTTATGAACACATTTAACTAAATTTCATATCAGCCTACAGGAACAGCTGAGCATGATAACATCTCAGAAGACAATTTTTACCTTGAACCTGGACCTATAAAAAATATTTCAAATTGGCACAACTCAAAAACTACATATGCGATTGTGCTAAAAATTCAAACTGATCTTCATTTTATAGTACTTAACAGCTGTGTGAAGTTTAAAAAACTCTTTTGGCACATTCTCAAGTTAACATCTGGAAAACACCGAGGCATGGACAGACGGAAGGATGGACACTCATATCCATATGGAGGGTATCACATAATACCCCGACACTTTGAGTGGCGGGGTATAAAAATTCAAAACAGTTGGCAACTAAGTTACAGCAGAGTAAATATCCACATTTAGATAGGTCATATGTCCCTTAGACATATCCTGACTGCAGAAATTTAGTGACATTATTAAAAGAATAAACAATACTTACTCCTAATACCAGGTATCTGGTCTGGTTTCACAGGATATCCTCCTCCTGGGATTCCAGTTATGTTTTGTGGCTGGTTGGGCTTTATCTCGATTATAGGAACCAATGCAGTGGGCGCAGGAGTAGGTACCATTCCCATTTTTGTAGGTGCTGGTGTTGGAACCAGTTGGAGATCTGGGTTTATTGTACCAAAACCAGGTACATCACATTTAATTGCAGGGCAACACTGACCAGGAATCATGCTCTTACTACAGTAGTTTGGCAAAGCAGGATATGATGGACATCTGAAAAACAAAATAAAGTACAGTGAAACTTCTCTAAACTGGCCACCACTGGGACAGAGAAAAATGGCCGGTTTACAGAGGTGGCCGGTTTAATGAAGTTTAGTGAAATCTACCGTGATTTTCAGTTACCGCCCTATTGGGTACAGAATTGAGGTCCTTAATCAATTTTACTTTATTGTTAAGTTATCATAGCATGTTTCATTGGAGAAAAGTTAAAAAAAATTCAATTGCAATGCCGCTGAGAAATGTTCACTTCTAACAAAAAAACGATAGATCACTCGAGTTTGGTGGTTCCGCTTGTACAGTAAACAAGCCCACTTTCAGTAACGTTATTCTCCGTATCTTCCAACTGAACATTACGCGTGGTCTTCAGTTTTTTAAAAGACTGAATGTTTGCAAATTTCATTGCAAATTTTAGCTAAATATCAAATAATGATCATACAACTAGTATAATTGAAGAAAAATTGTTCAACTGTTGTAAGAAATATTCCAAACAAAAGCAATCGCATGTTTCGACTTTTACAATCATCTCATTAATATTCATGAGCTGATTTACCGGATGTAAACACACGTAAGCCACATGCTTCGTTTATTTGTGTGGTGTTTAGCGTTGTTTTTCGTTAAAATTAGTTCAAAGGCATACAGTTCAAATTATATCTATTTTAAAGATTTATTAACAAATATCGAAGAAACTATTTTGATGTTACCGCGAATCGCAAAATTTATGCTTAGGTGGACAGATTTACCGGACGGCATCGTATATTTATTGAACAATAATATTCAATAACACTTCATTGATGTTTTTATTTTCAAACCATAATTTATTAGTTTGGACAAAGATCACACTAAAATGTCATAAATTACTCTTAAATGGTCATCAAAATAACGTACGGATTAGTGCTTGTTTGTGTACACAACACTAATTAAGGCCTCCAAAGGTGAACTATTATGTAATGATTTCCTGTTTCTTTAGTGATTTATGACAGGTAATTTTTATAACAGGCCGGTAAAGTGGGGTGAAATTTACTTGGTTAATTAACCCAAAACTTTAAAAAGGTGGCCGGTGTCCGGTTTGTAGAGGTGGCCGGTTTTGTGAAGATAATTTACATTAACTTTAATGGGAAATGGCCGGGACTTTTAAAACGGCCGATTTGAAGGGGAAACCGGTTTTCTGAGGGTCCGGTTTAGAGAAGTTTCACTGTACTACTTTTACGTACAACCTCTGGATTGGTTCCCGGTATTTGGTGGTCCTACACCTAAAGAAGATGTTTTTGTTCAACAAATTAAATAAAAATTTTCCTGGTCTTAGATTTATGTTAGTCGAAACAAATTCTAAAATTTTGTTGAATTCCTTTCAGCGGTTTTCAAGAAATGCATGAAAACATACAAAGACCTCACATGCGCGTTATCATGAAAAATTAGCTTGGTGATCAAGAAATGCATTATTCCTTAATTTTTCAATTTCTTAGTTGCAGATGTAAATAGCAAGCTTGGCAATATACATCCAACACAAATGGACTTATTTCACACATAGAAAGGCACTAATTACATAATTTTATCATAAATTTTGCATCTTTTTTAGTTTATTTCACATCCCCCCCCCCCTTTTCACAAAGTGAGATACTGAGTACCTTCAAACTGTTGGGATAAGACTTTTATCTCTTGAAATACATTTCAATTAAGAAAAATAGTATGAAACTGTCCTAATTATGCACCTAGTACATCCTGAGAAAGTTTTTGAGTTCAAATTTAAATTTATTGATATTCAGTTGTACTATATTTTGGAGGTGTACATCAATAGTTTCTAACTGAGACTAAAATTTTATGAATTTCATTAAATGCGCTCACTATTCCATTAAGCTTAATAGTCAAATGAACATTCCTTACTAAAAAAAACCCACTAATGTTCAAACTGGCATACAAAGAAACAAAATTATATCTTGCTTTGGTATGAAATTGCAAAAATTGGCCAATTTTCCATTACTGCTCATGTTTAAGGAATTTTTGACAGAAGTACCATCATCTCAAGGCCCAATTATCTTAACAAGTACAATTATTGCATATGGTTACTAGTTTACTAACAAATTTACTCTTAGCAAGCATCAGATTAGAAAATAAGTAATTTTAGTATTAACCCATGCCAGCAATGTAACCGACTTAAGCCGCAGGTGTAAAATTGACAAATTCATCTTAAATACACTATTTTTTGGCATACTAGAATGTCTACCAGTTCTAGTTTTATACATTTTGACCCTTTCATTACATCCAAAACCTAAAACAGGAGTTTATTTAAATTAAAGCACATTCTACTAAGCTCAGACCACTGCAGACCCCATAATTTCATACAATATTACATAATACCATATTTAGGCTGAAATTTGACCCCCCTATAGGTTTTGGCTATGATAATCAATTAAAATGATAGTCTTGGTGATTTACCTTCTTTCAGTACCATTTTTATCAAAAGAAATAGAAGTTGATATACTTGTCTATGGCCTCTTCAGGTGTAGGACCACCATAGTTTTTTTACTCTTCGGCTATATTAAAATTTGATAATTTTGACTTATCCTAGAAAATTTACCTTTGTTTCAAATTAAGTGACACTTCTGTCCCCTATAAAAATGAACTGGCTGAACATTCTGTCAAAATTTCAGAATATGTTTCATGGCATATAAGAAAAAACGCTCAACCTGAAGTCCACGTGGTCTAAAAATCTACTTTCACTTTCTATTTCAGTCCAAAAATAGTGCTTGTCCCTAATTGACTCTCAACATTTTTATGTTCATTTAAAACCAATAAAACTTTATCCTCAAGTTTCCTAGAATATTCAGCTTTCCAAAAATACCAAATTTATTCTGGTATCATGTGCGGTTCAAATTCTGTATGATGCAAGAGTGAACCTGTCTGTTGACTAGTACAGTGAAACTTCTCTAAACCGGCCACCACTGGGACAGAGAAAAATGGCCGGTTTACAGAGGTGGCCGGTTTAATGAAGTTTAGTGAAATCTACCGTGATTTTCAGTTACCGCCCTATTGGGTACAGAATTGAGGTCCTTAATCAATTTTACTTTATTGTTAAGTTATCATAGCATGTTTCATTGGAGAAAAGTTAAAAAAAATTCAATTGCAATGCCGCTGAGAAATGTTCACTTCTAACAAAAAAACGATAGATCACTCGAGTTTGGTGGTTCCGCTTGTACAGTAAACAAGCCCACTTTCAGTAACGTTATTCTCCGTATCTTCCAACTGAACATTACGCGTGGTCTTCAGTTTTTTAAAAGACTGAATGTTTGCAAATTTCATTGCAAATTTTAGCTAAATATCAAATAATGATCATACAACTAGTATAATTGAAGAAAAATTGTTCAACTGTTGTAAGAAATATTCCAAACAAAAGCAATCGCATGTTTCGACTTTTACAATCATCTCATTAATATTCATGAGCTGATTTACCGGATGTAAACACACGTAAGCCACATGCTTCGTTTATTTGTGTGGTGTTTAGCGTTGTTTTTCGTTAAAATTAGTTCAAAGGCATACAGTTCAAATTATATCTATTTTAAAGATTTATTAACAAATATCGAAGAAACTATTTTGATGTTACCGCGAATCGCAAAATTTATGCTTAGGTGGACAGATTTACCGGACGGCATCGTATATTTATTGAACAATAATATTCAATAACACTTCATTGATGTTTTTATTTTCAAACCATAATTTATTAGTTTGGACAAAGATCACACTAAAATGTCATAAATTACTCTTAAATGGTCATCAAAATAACGTACGGATTAGTGCTTGTTTGTGTACACAACACTAATTAAGGCCTCCAAAGGTGAACTATTATGTAATGATTTCCTGTTTCTTTAGTGATTTATGACAGGTAATTTTTATAACAGGCCGGTAAAGTGGGGTGAAATTTACTTGGTTAATTAACCCAAAACTTTAAAAAGGTGGCCGGTGTCCGGTTTGTAGAGGTGGCCGGTTTTGTGAAGATAATTTACATTAACTTTAATGGGAAATGGCCGGGACTTTTTAAAACGGCCGATTTGAAGGGGAAACCGGTTTTCTGAGGGTCCGGTTTAGAGAAGTTTCACTGTAGTAAGTAGTAAAGAAGTAAGCTATAATAAAATATTTAATTTCTTTTAAATGTTCAACAGCTGAGCAACATTGTCCATTTCTTATAACTTAACTTGGTATTTTAGCACATGACTTATTGTTGACGTCATAATTATATGTATTGATGATGTTGATGAGACATGAATTCTTCCGCAAAAAACAATTGATGACACTAAAAAATGTGAATTGTAAATATTATTTGACTACTAGTTAAATATTGCTTTTGTTATTTCTTTTCATAAAATTGAATTTAAAATATAAGAATTGTAATTGTTGGTTAGATAATTGGATATAGACTACCTTAGGTGGGTTTTAAGAGGCTGTTCATAAACCGCTTTGCGGTTCATTGATGTAAACCTACCCAAAGTCGTCTATATCCAATAATCTAACCAGACATTGAAAACAATGCTTCAATAGAGCTTGCAAATGAAATATCTATAGCAATTTTGTGTTTTAAACAAATAAAACAAAAAAATATGTTACAAAACATAGTCTTCCTTGATTAATTTTACTATAAACTAAGTTTGATGTTAATAAGGCAATGTGAGACTTGAACCTTATTGCTATGTCTATCAGCAACTACCATATATGTTTATAAAATCAGTAATAATGTGCAATGTGCAAAGAAGCTATTTAACTTCACTGTAAAAGTCAACTTCTGCAAAGAATGAGCATGGAACACCAATCAATTAATTAATATCTGATGTAAAATGTCTGCAATTTGGCAATTCTTTTTAATACAAAATCTATATTTGGGACATTAGGTAAATAATCCCTATTTCAAAAACTTACTTAGACAGACATCTAAAAAGTCCTTTTTCACCATTTTCACAAGTACACACATAGTTACAACCGTCATCCCATGAATCTCCCTCATGGTACACTGTACCCTTATACAGGCAGGCATCTTAAACAGAAGAACAAACTGTGTGAAAATTTATATAACGCAATATGTGCATCGTGTGCAAACATGGTCACGCTTTCTAAGCTTAATCCACTGATGAGAAAATCAATAAATCAATTAACATAATTGTTGTGTAAACAGCAGATTAGTGCTTATATTTTTATTGACAGTCGTCACGGTTCATAGTAAATTTTATTCTGCTAATTTAAAAAAAAAACTTTAGACACTTAAATGTCAATACCGAAGAGAAAGCAAACTAATGGGAAACAAACTTTATTGACAAAAATTTCTTTTTTCGTCTTTGATATGCACAGGGAAAATGATATGTTGATCTTTTATGTTTATGGTAATGATGCAATAATTTGAGGAAAATTGTGCACATTTGCATACTGTAACAATCATTCCGTAATTTCCATATATGACCTTCCCAAGATGTAACATACCATTTTCCGTGTTCTTAATGTTTTTCTTGTAGTAAATGTAATTGAACAGAGACACCAATGTCAATAAAACCATAATGCCCATCTGGTTATTAAAGACGGCAATAATTATCATCATGTATCAATAATGATCAATTTTAAACATGAAACTGATAAAAAACAAGTGTGGACTGTGTGCACGCTCACAAAGGGATACCAATTATCTCCCCTGAATAATATCAGACAGCGACCAAAAATCTTCATGCACATCTACATATGATGTACATGTACTTCCTTCATGTGAAGTTTCATCAAAATCTGTCAAGCGGTTTAGGAGGAGAAGTGCTTACAAGGGATGTGGACAGACGGACAGACAGACAGGGTGATTCCTATATACCCCCCAAACAAGTTTGAGGGGGGGTGGGGGTGGGGGGGGGGGTATAAAAATGGTGAAACTGTCGAAAGATTTCAAGAATGACCATGGTTGATTATATATGCAACTATGTTTTGGACATCAAAGTGCCAGGAGAAAATTTAACATCAGCTCTGCAATATTACAAGTAAAAGGACTAAATTTGTACCCTCATCAAAAAAGCGAAGGTATGATTATTCGTTTTCTCTTTGACAAATGCAAAATAACTCCAAATGTCACATATTTAATATTGACAAAACTGGGCTGTATACATATTAAACATTACTGCTACAGAAGAAGTCTTTTATGGTCCTCCCTCTTTATATTGACACCATCTTATAATTCCCAAAAGGTGGCATTGTAGCGAGGGAGCACTGTATTTACTATTACCAGTATTGTGCAGAGCATGAATTCTAACATGAAAATTTGTATTAACACAAAACAATATGCTATTCAGCAATTAATCCACATTTAAACACCCAATAACGCATGAAATTTATACAAATATGCTGAAATCATAAAACTTTAAAATGTTTATACGATGAAAATTTCAGTACCAATGAGAATGATTTTCAGGAAAAAATATATTACATATTTTTAGCTGGGTTCAATTTTCAGTATCATGAAATACTTTTACAGTATTTGTTGAAATGCAATGAATTCTAGTACATTTATTAAAATTGTAAATAGCATGAGCTGAGCAAATAGGAATTTTAAAGAAATATGCCATCTACATTTAAACCAAATACTACTGAAAAACAACAATCTAAGAAGAAATGACCATGTAAATGTAAAACTAAAATATTAACTTTAAAAAAAGACAGAAAAATTTATGATTTTTTTTAATGTATCCCAGTAACTCAAAGAAATGTTATGGCCCTTTTAAGTGCAATCCATGGTTTATGTCTCCTATATTTTATTGCAATGGTTTTTCATAACATATATCTTAATGGTATCTAATTTGATAATAAAAGCACATTGTTCATACTTCTGGTTCCTGATATCTGATTCTGACTTGATCCAGAGAATACAGTGTGTGTTCCTATTGGTATTATATTCAGCTTATTGGGTGGTGGAGTACCAGTAATGGTGTTGCCAACAATTGGTGTGTATGTACCACAGTCAGGCTTCTCACAGCAGTTGTCTAATGGGTCTGGTTTGAGAACACATATTGATGGCAAGTTGGAGTAGACTTTACATCTACAAAACAAATACATGTTAACTGTATGGAATGTTCTGCTAATGTAGTGATTTAGCTAGCGCTCGCCACTTTCGCAATTGGCGAATCCTTTTTAGAAATGACAAAAATATTTTGAACGTAATTCACCACTTCCATTTTCAAACTTCGAAATTTTCATCGTCAAAATCGGCACAGGTAAATCCAAATATCTGACCTAAGGTACATGTTTATGACCCAAGGCAATCAAAGTAATTAAGTAAGAGATAGGCCACCTGATATTATTTGATAATTTATCACTCAATTACTGTGTACACACCGTCACACGCGATCGAGCATAACCAGTTGGATGACAACTCGGGCGATCTTATTGTGGTCCCACGTCGCGTTGTTGACCATTAAACGAGAAGCTGAAGTCGCTCTGTCATTTAAAAAAATGTCTTATGTCTCCTTTTAATTTTATTGCCATTCTCGTCAGAATCGTCATTTTTTTGTCACAGCCTCTGTTTATCATGTTACGCGCCATTTGTTAACTCTGGTTCCGGCGTGATTTTACTTTGCACATAAGCGTAGGATAAAATACTACTGGTAACCAGTCAGAGAAACAAAAAAAAAAAAAATACCGATAGGTTTTCGGAGCAGATATGAATTCGGTGCAGGAGATTGCAAAATACGATGCCAATTAAAAACGACTATTGCAAAAATTTAAATATAAACAAAAATGAATATTTTGGCAAACACTGTTAAAGTTTTTTTATTTAAATCTGTTTAAATATATGTTCTATGGCAATATTACATTGAATATATAATATATGTTATAAAATGGTGCCAGAAAATATTAAATATTGATTGATGTTTATCGCATTAAATAATTAATTAATTAATGATCTTGCATACATTTAGACATATAAAAAATATACACACATATTAGATCTTAAAATTAGTCTCACGCAAAAGTGACTTATGCTTAAAAAATCCTAGCTAAAACCCTGCTAATGTTGAACAAAGTGTGAAGAATTTCCATGGGTAAAGTAATACACAAGAATACAAGTTTTGCTTTTCAACAGCAGTTTAATTATTCTTAAGCAGATGCAGGACACTTTCACTGAAAATATATATATATATTGTATATAATGTCAAGCAATTGGTATACATTTTAGTGATGGAAAGAAAAATAAGGGTCTCTGCGTTAAATTTTTGTCAATTGGGTAAAAACTAGTGAAAAGTGCTAAAACATAGTATTTTTTTGGTCAAAATTACCTCCCTTGTTAAAAATTTCATTTTCATTATTTTTGCCAACACCAAACTCATTTAAACAATTTTTTTTTATTTCAACCATTATTAATTGAAGTAATAATATAGGTAAAAGACTTTCATATTATTTTTAATTTTATTGAAATTAAGAAATTAATAATGAAAGAATTTATTATTAAATTTACCATAGATTTTCTATTTTGAAATTTTCACAAAAAATGGCAGATGGTGTCCTGCATCCCCTTTAATTATTTGTAAAATTAGAAGTTGTGTTTTAATTTTTTTATTGGTAAGGAAAACTTTTTGTAATAAGCATATATATGCATACAATAAAGATAGAAGAACTAACCTTGATGTGCAGTTGTAGAAATTTGTTGTTGTGTCCACACATTCACATGTGTAATCACAGCCATCATACCACTGAGAGCCTTTGCCATGTGTTGTTCCATCAATGTAAACACAAACACCTAAAATAGCAGAATAATTGTAAACAAAAAGTATTTTAATATCCCATATCAGTATTTATCAGTGGTCGTGCTAGGCATTAAATTTATGCATTAAAAAAATGCAGTAATGGTAAAAATCTGCATGCAAGTTTGAAATTAGCGTGAGCAAAAACGGTATATGACATTCATGTATGTACTTATTTGTGAGGTAAGTATTTTACTCTTCCCTTTCAGATTAATTAGATATCATTGTTGTTTTTTAAAGTTTGATTATTCAATATAATTAAATTAATGCAATATCATCTGCACTGTATTGTAAACTAGTTTTGATAACTAAACATGCTATCCTGTTGAAATCAAGCAGGGTCAAATATATTTTTTATGTGGACATTTTAAAAAAATTGCATAAAAAATGCAATATTTAGCTTAAACGCAAACCTCTGTTTATGTTAATCCAACAGTGTGATAGAAGTACAAAGGCATATTAAATCAACAACTAGATATCAGTGAGATGATATCCATGAATGTGGGCCCTGCCGACCTTGAGGTCAATGTCAAAGGTCATCAACCATGGTAAGCGACACATCACCTTGATATTATCTACCCACAACCTAAATATCAAAAGCCTACCTCAAAAGATAAAAAAAGTTATAACCCGGACAGGATTAGTTAGGGACAGACAGATGTATGGACAGACTGATCACTATAGGGCGTGCGCCACTAGTGGCGGGCTCTAATAAACTATGCATATTTTAATTAAAAATATGTCATTCAGTATGATATTTCTTTTATTTTTGGTCATGGATTGTGAATCATTGAGAATCCTAAGATCATTAAATAAGAAGAGATATTTGTGTCTTTTTTTCTAATTTATGTCTGAACTTCCGGCATACATTAAAGTCATGTTTTATGTTTTTTCACATAATACTGCATTCACTTATATAAATCTTGTTTTGTGACACACAACTGTTTATATTTTCTAACAAAATTAAGCTGACAATTAAACCCACCAGTAGGTTTTTGTGTTGGTAGGGTTGACTGGGTAATAATTGGTACAGGAGTTGTTGTTGGTGGAGGAGTCAGAGTAGGATTAAAGTCACATCTAGCCACTTGGCAGCAACTGTCATTGGGATCTTGTTCGTAATGGCATTGTGGTGGGAGGTAGAAATATTTAGGACAGCGGTCATCACATCTGTACAGTCCTCTGGTAGCATCTTCACATGTACATATAAAGTTACAGCCGTCATTCCATTTCTGTCCTTGTTGGTATACTTGTTGTTTGTATACACAAGAATCTGTAAGGAAAGAATTGTTTGCCTTTGTCATTTAATTCAAACTCAAAACAATCTAAAAATGACAATGCAAAATGTAAAATGGAACTTTTTTCATGATTTCGTATTTTGCCTTTCAGAACAATTGTTTGTAAATCTATCAACTTTACAATAATGACCTAATACTCCTTATAGGATTCAATGACTATTTCTGATATTTCATTGAAGTATGAACAGTGTTGATTTACTCACAAACTTGACATAAAACACTTGTGGGCATTTATACAACAATGAACTAACAAAAGTAAGTGTTAAATCCTTATAATTCTTTTAAATATATGTTTCTTTTATTTTGTGTTCTTTTTCAGAGCCTCATTTCAAAGTAATATTTGTCAACTTTCTGGTTTGCAATGGAATATCTTCAAAGGAAAAAATTTCCACTAGCATCGTTCCATAATAAAATTAGCAACTTTAGTTCCACCAAAGAGGAACATGAACGGATTAAAAATTTGATAACTATCAATTTCAATTTTTCATCCATTACTACAGAAAATATATAAAAATATATAAAAAGTTAACATCACCATGTTTATATATTTAAACTTTGAAAGTAATCGGTTTTAGAATTGTTTGGTTTTGTATTACAGTAGTCCCCCTCTTATAAGACCACCCCATCTGAGTCATGAAAGTGGTCTTATAATGGGGGTGGTCTTTCTTGAGGGGATACAATTTATACAGGTTTATAGAGCTTGGTCGGTTGATTAGCAGCAAAACCTGTGAAGTAATTAAGAATCACACAAAATAAATATTTGTATTTTATTATTCATTCTAAATAAAAATAAAATAGAATTCATGCAGTTTTTATCTGTTAAAAATGTGTAATGATAATATAACAATTCCAAGTCTTCTTAACAGTGAATGTTTCTGTTCCTGTTTCATCTGCATTATCATTGTTATTATCACTTTTATTATCTGCCCAGGTTCCACTTCGTAGTTTATTAAAGTTCCGTCTAATTTGAAAAAATCCAGTTTTTTTTCTGTTTCCAATTTCCCAAGTTTTTGACATCATTTGCTGTAAATTTTGATTTATGATTAAGTTGGTACATTATACTATTATCTCCTTGTTGAATATTTCAGTGTTCTTTTGATAAACCTGATTTCCGTAATGCCGAAATCAAACTGATACACTGTATCCTACGTGTTTTCCCTTTAATCCAGCTTAAAAAACCTTTCTATTACACGATTTTGACATTTTGTTTACCGGTTGTTGAACTGTTTCCGAACTGGTTTATGATAATAAAACTAAATCACGTTCTATTCTAGACTTCCAAAATAAACATCCGGTTAGTGAAAATGGTCGTTCGTGAGGGGAATTTACGTTGTTGTGTCAAAAAACGTGGTCGCTGGTCGCGTTTAAGGGGTGGTCGTACGCGAGAGGTAATTTTACGTTAGAAACACTAAATGCATCAGGGTTTTGGCCGGATATAGCGGGTGGTCGCTAGCGAAGGGATGGTATAAGAGGGGGACTACTGTACTATCAAATGACATGATAGTATTCCAAAACTAAATTTTTGGACAGGAGGATCTTAATATTAAGATTGACATCAAGACCTTTATTTAACCTTCAATAAAAGAAATAACCACTTACATTATATAAATGACTACACTGAAAATTAAAATAATGCACACAGATTACCTCAGACACAAGCACTTACTTATCTGACCTCCAGTGAGGGTTCCTGGTTGACCTGGTTGCAAAACAGTACCAGTGTGTGTTCCCTTGATTGGTGTAGGAACAACTATTGGCATGCGTGTGGTGACCTGGCCAGGGGATGGGGAGACTAATGGAGCAGGTGTGGGATACTGGTTACAGTCAGGGACCAGACAACAGCCATCATTAGGATCAGCCTTCAGGGTACATGAACTTGGTATGTTGGTGTAGCTGTTACATCTGAAATTAGAGGGGATATTTCCCTTATTAAATTAATTAATGCATTAAAATATAGTTATTTAAGAACAGTTTACACATGTGAATATATTCTATATATTCTAAAATGAATTGCAAAAAATGACTATTTTCTACATGTCATCATTATTTCTTATAAAGTATTCTCTCCAGATATAGGTATAAAAAAAGACATGTTGTGTTAGCTTTTAGTAAACCATATACAATACTTGTCATATTGCATTATCAAAGAACTGTATTGTTTGTTTTATAAAGTAAAAAGTAAAATATGATATTTATTTTATGTTATAATGAAAGTACAAAATATACAAAATTATGAGCGTTTTGATTTCAGATTGTATTAACGAAGGTCAACTTTATTCTCCATTCAGTGATTGTGTTTTTCTTTGTACAGGTTTTACTGGTTTCCTTGTGTTTTAACAAAACGCTCTTTGAAAAAGTGCAAGTTGGTTTTAGAACTAGTGTACACCAGTTCGTATTGATTATTGCCCTTTGGAAAACAAAATGGTGTGAACATAAAATAAACAAGACGTTTTGAAAAACTTCACTATTTCCAACACGAATGGCATCAAAATCAAATAACAGCACTGAGGACCAGTCAAATTTACAGGGCAATCCAAACTTCGCTTCTAAGATGATAAAAACATTTTGATCGCTTCAGTCTTTAGTTTAACGTCTCGAAGAAGCTTGATAATTGACAAAGGTCTGCAAATCTTCTTTTCGTAAGACAGAATTTATTTATTTTTAAATGACTTTAACAGTCTTGATAGTCGTTTTAGACAGGTTTTCTTGGTCAAAACGAAAGAAAAAATATGGTGGTTATATAAAGGTAAAATTAATGGGAAAATGCTGGGGAGGAATAAAAACGGTCGCATAACGCAGGAAGTCATTACATCGAGTGGGTCACTAAGACAGGTTTGATTGTATTATATACTAGTGTAGTCACCTTTGTGTGCAGGAATATAATCCTCTAGAGACATCTTCACATCTACAGTTCAGATTACATCCATCATTCCATGTCTGGCCTTGGTTGTAGTATACACCCTTGTAAGCACAGAAACCTTAAACACAAAACTTAATGGTTACAAAAAGACAATTAGGAAATTTTCATTAGAATATGTTTGCAATAAATTGGTAGGTGAAATTTAATTACCATATGAAAGGTATATCATTTCTGCCTGTAGTAAAGGCTTCACAGACTTATATCATTCTATTATGACTTTCAGAATCCTTAAAATGAGGTAAGTTGAGGCATTAACTATTAAAAAAAAATCACCTCATTTGCGATTCATAAGTGTATCTGTACTCTAACTCAAAGTGAAAAAAAGGCATTACAGCAAATAAACATATTAATAGCTTCTTACAATTGTTTGTAAGTAGGACTGGTTTAAATATAGCGAAATAAAGAAATCCAATAGGAGACATGTAACATGGACATACAATGTCAACTCTGCATTATTACTGAAATTTCTAGTAGAAGTCAGGACAGCAAGAAGGAAACATCAAAAATAATGTCTGCTCACAGAATCTGCAATAACATTTCTAAACATTCAATAACACAGGTAAAATGTTACCTGGCTGGTTTGGAATCTGGCCTGGAGTAGAGTTGGTTGGTTGTGGTACTGGTGTTGGGGCCTGGTTTGGCATTGGTGTAGGTATACCATTGGGGAATGGTGTTGGATTCAGGTAGTCACAGTAAGGAACTTGACAACAATTGTCGTTAGGGTCAGTAACAAGGACACATTTATTGGGTAGATTTGTGTACTTAGTACATCTAAAAAAAATTACAGTTGAAATATTATTTTTTCAAGCAAATTCTTTAAAGAGAAAAAGGTTTGTAATTATGTTAAGACCTGTGTAGGCTTTAAATTAGAATATATAGGGAATACTAGCAGGCAACTTAAACTCTTATAAACAGTTCATTTTTTTAACCAGTTTGTTTGGGGTTTAACACCACATTCAGCAATTTGTAAGCTATATTGAGACAACAATTATTTTTAGTGGGGGAGAAAGCTGGAGGACCTGATGAAAACCACATATCTTTAGCCTAAGATTCCTTTTCTATTCAGACTGTAGATGAGCACCTCCCGCCCATAATAAGACTCAAATCTGCAGCCTCACGCCTGATGAACACATCATAAATAGTAGGTGAGGAACTACCTTAACCACACTTGGAAACTAAGGCCCCTTTAACATGTTTTACATTTTTCCTGTACAAAGCAATGTATCACTGTATAACATATACCTCTAGAAATTTAGCCAATAAAATCAGAAATGCTTTTTTCTTTATGTATATAACTTTTAACATCCAATGCAGCATAACAAATAAGTAGGTCATTCGTAGTAAGCAATAAAATAAAAGCTGCTTGTACAGTATAGAAATTTAACTAAAATCTGATTTTTGTCATTCTGTGTATAACATCAGTTTGTTTGGTGAAAATACCTTCATCAAGAAGCATACATTTATCCTTCTAGATCTATATTGATTACAATAACTGTAGTACTCATTTAAAAATATCATGTCATCAATTTCACCACTCTACATACATTAAGAAAAATTCAAAAGCAGCCATAACCACGTACCTGTCTGTACATCTGTAAAAGCCTGTGTTACCGTCAACACATGCACATTTGTAATCACACTGGTCATTAAATCTTTGGCCTTGTTGATACAGATTATTCTTGTATTGGCATCCTATTAAGAAATAAACGAACCATAATTTCAATACAGATTTTAACAATGAAGGTCGGGTTTTATCCTGGTACTCCAGCTTCCTCCCTCAATAAAAAATGAATGCCATGATATAGCTGAAAAATTGCTAAAAATGGCGTTAAAACATCATTCAAACAAACAAAAAACAATGAAGAGTACACAATAAATTTTAATTTAAAAAATATAAGGACTGTTCCAAACACTTAAGTCACCTTAAATCATGGATGTATCTATAACATGGACCAGCAGTTGTGCTAAGTATACCCCCACTCAACCATTTTTCGGCTCTGAAAATAGGAAGTAGATAACTGACTGACCTGGAAAGGGAAGGCACGGTACAACTCATCATTCTAAAGCTGTGCACCAAATTTGAAATCAATACCTTTAGTAGAAGCTGAGAAATCTGTTACAAAAGTTTCCCATGGACGGACAGACAGACAAGGTAATTGCAAAATAATCAACTTACAAGTGGGGGTATAATCTCCTAGGAGTGAGGGTATAATATCTATATGATATGCACACAAAGAAATTGAAATTATCAGTCCATAGTAGCAAATTTAAAGTCTTTTGCTGGATTATTATATGTCCTTATTATAGAGGCCTAACTGGAGGAATCTTGCATTTAATAAAATGCAAGATTCTGACATTGAACAATTGAGTCATTGCAAATTATTCATGTTTGTATGCTACTTATGAATGAATTAATCAAACAGGCATTAACTTAAAAAAAAAAGTCCATTTTGTATCGTGGTCTTCTCCCAAACTATGCAAATCAACTGCACTTTTTTTAAACTGTTATTTTCTGAGAATGCAAATCAATTGCATCATTTGTTCTTGTAATACATGTATATCAGATCTATATTGTTACAAATACATATGATTGATATATACTTGTTTTTTAAATTTTCAATTTATTTAAAGCTATACTCTCTCTAATTAAACACATTCCCCTGAATTATACACAATAACCACATACTATTAATCTATATTAATGGTTTGTTTGAATGATGTTTTACTGCTACTTCCAGCTTTTTTAAGCTATATCATGGCATCCTGCTTTTTGGGGGAAGGAAGCCAAGTTACCCAGAGAAAACCTCAGATCTTCGGTAGGTAAACTGGTTTATTACTGGTGTAATGGAGAACCATGTGTTCATGCCCTACACTTTACCTTCCTGAGAGTATAAGACATAGTGCAATTTTTTCTCATAATACATTAAAATAGTTCAATAAACATACCAATGAGATTAGGGACTTTTCCTGTGCCTGTGATCGTACCAGGCTGTGGCATTGGTGGTGTCAGGATTCCTGGAGTTGGTGGTATACTAGGTACAATAATGTCGCAGTGTGGTACCTCACAACAAGATGGATCCTTAGGATCAGGAACCAATGAGCATCCAGCTGGCACTCGGGAATATGTGGAACATCTATAATGTTTGAGAATCATAATGTTCTGTCCAGAAGTTACTATTCACAATATTTTTGCAAAGTAACATTCTGACTGTTTAAAATATCAGCAGCACTGTACCAAAAATGAATGTACATAATATTACCTCACATACGGTTAATGGATTTTTAATAAACCTTTACATTTTGGTCATTTTAACTAACAACAATATGTAGTGATTGAAGCACTTCCCATATTCTTTTATTGTGCAAAAACCTTAATGGAAATATAGTTCCGTGCTTATTAATAAGTTCTGAGAAATCATTTGATTAACTAAACACATATTATAACATGATAGTATTTCAGGGTATATAATGTATACCTCATGCCTTTATAAAAATATTTAATGTCTTAAAAACTATGTTCAGCAAGTAATTCAAATAAAATATTTTGTTAACATTATTACCGTATAAGATTATTAACAAAAAAGTTTAAATATAATATCTGCTAGAATTAGAAAATCTCCAAATCTTATACCTTGGCTGACATCTGTAGTATCCTGTCTTAGCATCTTCACAAACACAAACAGAGTTACAACCATCATACCACTGTTGTCCTTGTCTGTAGAGCTGACCATTGTACACACAAATATCTATTAAAAACAAGTTAAACCTATGATTAAGCAAATTTAAAAAATATACTAGTTAGATCAGACAAGATTATAAAGTTGTCCTTTACTCCTTAACAGAAATGTCTTCATTTAATCTGATCCATGTTAACTAAAAGTACTTACAAAAAAAAGGAAATCATAATTGTACTATTGGATACAAACAACTAAGAGGCAAGAAGTAACTAAATGTGTATGACTACAATAAACAGAATTATATATGTTACTTCTAACAGTTAAATAAGCTGTATAAGTATAATAAACAAATCTTTCATTATTTGGCAGTACCAAGAAAATGTACTTTTAAAAGTATCACTATAGCTGATGTATGAGCAGTTTAGAATGGTATACCTACAAGTACTAGTGTAATGACACTTATAAAATGTATTAACCTGTTCCTCTTGTGTGCTGAACACATTAAAACAAACCTTTTAGAGTTGGACCAGCAGTAGGGACCTGTCCAGAAGGTCCTGGGGTTGGGACCAGTGTAGTTCCTGGCTGAGGTGGTCTACAGTAAGGTGTCTGACAACATGAATCTACAGGATCCTGGGTCATTGTACAGTATGCAGGTAACGGTGGATATCTAGCACATCTACAAATAAATATTATAATTTGTAGGACATCAATCTAAAACTTCTTAAAAATAGTCTTAAAGTACATTATATGTTTTTTTTATTTATTCTATTTCAGTAGACTACAGTAAAATGGTAATCAAGTAAGAATGCTTATAAAATTATTTACACATAAACCCCAACTTACTTGTCAGTGCAAGCATATCTTCCTGACGAAGCATCTAGACATTGACAGCTGTATGAACATCCATCATCCCATTTCTGACCTTGAGTGTACATCTGACCCTTATAAACACATACATCTACAAAACACAACATTTGTTATAGAAATGTATATTGATAAAACTGAATAAAAAGGTTGACACAGGGAACAGCATTTACAGATCAGCTATTAACACCATCATTGTGAAGATATAATTGAAATACTGGGATAAACTCTGGAACGGTTAGCACCTATTGCTTGTTTCCTTACAAAACATCCTCTTGTCACATTTTGTTGGTCTAACTATTTACGATTTATGAAAGTTCATACTAAAATTCATGTAAGGATGTTTTGGAAAGAAGCTGTCATTTAAAAAAAATATATTTCAAAAGCTATTTGCAAAGATAAATGGTTTCATGAGAGTAAATGACAAATAAACAATACAATAATCATGCTTTTCATTATCTACTTACTTCTTGTTCCAGTGAATGGAACATTAGGTTGTGGCTGACCTATGATGGTTCCTTTGGTACCTGTCACTACTTCGTTTGGATTTGTGGTATTAGGTTTAATACAAAGCGGGATTTCACAGCATGGGTCATTTGGATCTGTTATCAGGTTGCAGTATGATGGTAAGGCTGGGTAGTTTGGACACCTGAACACAAAAAATTGGTCAAATGCCAAACACGATTTGTACATTGGTCATAATGAAACAAACAGAAATGTTTAAACAGCAAATGCATTTAGAATATTGTATTCTACTATTTATATTATCAGTAAGAAAAAAAAACTAGATAGAATAAATAAAAGGCATGAGTTGTATGTGTGTATTTTTTTTATTAAATTGATGAAAAAAAATCAAATAATATCAAAATTCTTGGTTTGATTAGTAAAATTAGTTAATTAAAGCCAATTATTCCCCCATTTTGTAAATTATAACAATATGAAAAATCACCTTGATATTCAATTAATAACAACATTTATCTAAGGTTGGTGACTCCCTCTGAACACTTTTCCCACACAAAGCTCTTCCTATTTATCTTGTAATGATAAACATGTTCTTAAATTGAACAAAATAATATTGAAATAGTCTATGTTTTCTATTAATCCATTTTTAACATGAATAGAATATTCTGCATGTTTGATGGTCGAAAAACTACTTTGAGGTCATGTTAAATTGCAAGATTTTTGTCCACTACACAGTTTTATTCCAAAAATAGACTACAAGTGGAATCCAATAGTAACTTGTTTATCCCTAAAAATAAATCCATAAGTACAATTGTTCAGTAGCCAATAAGAAAAGCCATTTTAATCTTATGTACTTGTTTGCTGCTAATAGATTTGCCATATTAATAAAACAATAAATGATTTTTCAACTCTCAAAAATGTATATTCACCTCAGTAAGTGGCTTAGTGAAAAAAACATTTTCTTTGTTTGAGTAGTCCTGATAGTGTAATACATCAAAGTCAGTAATTGCTTAACATTTTAGATATAATTTCCTTGTAGAAACCTACCTATCATCACAGTTGATTTGTCCTGACTTAGCATCATCACATCTGCATGTCTTGTCACAGCCTGATTGCCAAGATTGTCCTTGTTGGTACAATATGCCATTATACACACAGAAATCTACAAATAATAAAAATGACAAAATACCTAGAAATTGTATGTGTTACCGTATCAGTTTGATTATTTTATGTGAACAAATGACATAGATAGGCAGGCTTATAGTATGAAATCACAAGGAAAAGACCTATGCAGATACAAGGAAGTACAACATTGACATTACCAAAAGTGTGATTCATAACAACTCAATGTTATTCATAAAATGAGAATAAGGCAATATTAACCTGCTTAGTAAAATTCAATGTTATTAATAAAATGAGAATAAGAAAATATACCGGTATTCACCTGCTTAGTAAAATTAACTTAAATAATGTAAACAATATATATAATAGCATTTTCATATAATTGACAGTCTTAAAGCACTTACACAGTTATTGTTGTCTATCTTTAATTTTAAGTAACACAGAGTTAAAGAATACAACCAATGTTTGCATTTTCTATTCATTTAAGCCTTAAAGGAGATGTCAAAATTTTAGTCATTACCGACTGTTGGTGCTACTGTTGGTCCCTTTGATGGAGCCACAGTTGATGGTCCCAGATATGGAGCCTGTGTGGGAACTAATCCACAAACTGGCTTCTGACAACATGGATTTTGTGGATCGTATACCAACTGGCAGGTAGGTGGCAAGTTTGGATATCGCTTGCATCTGATAATAAATTTAAAGAATTTACTTCAATTTTGAACATGTATCTTATAATTAAATGTTATCCATTTAGGATAAGGAAATTAAAACAAATGTAAAAAAATCGCAAAAGTCTGAAATGGGCATGTTGCCAAGCACATGCCTTATAGGATTTCCCTTTATAAAATTGGGAATGGTAGGAAAAATGTAGTTGGAAGAAAGGATATTGTCTGTGTGGAAAACTGTCTAAGAAATTTATCGCTGTACATGTAGTGAATTCTCAAAAAATATATGCTGTTATAAAGTCTGGCTATATTCCTCAAACTATTCCATAGTTTAAATATGTGTGTGAACTATTTGTAAAGTTTGAAACCTCTACAAAAATATGTACAGTCTTCTTTGAAACTTGACTAAAGTTATCAAATGGAACACTATCAAGAAAATTACAACCATAAAAACAAGGGCACAATATAAATATGCATGCAATCAATCTATGGTGGGATTTAGTTACAAAATTAGGTGGAGTTTACACAAAATAAGCACCCTATTTTCCCCACCCACCTGTCTTCACCATACTATAATACAGGCCAAAAATTTTACATATATCTAAATTATTTCATATATTCATAGATCTTCACAAATATAATATGAATATATGTTGAGTTAAGGTAAAATAAGTTTTTAAGTAATGTATAAAATAGTGTTTAATTGCACCCATCTCTGTTCAATAAATGTATGTTGTATCTGTTTATGCTATCAAGTACTATAATGATGATATCCAAGTGTACTGTAATGTACTTACTTGTCAGTACACTGGAACTGTCCCATCATGCCATCCACACATTCACAATCAAACTGACACCCATCCTGCCATTTCTGTCCCTGGTTATACTGCTTACCACTGTACACACATACAGCTGCAACGAAAGAAATTTGTGTTAAAAATTAATTCAATATCGCCATCTATTAAACACCCAGTAATATATTTTACATGTTTTTCTTACAATGAAATAGCACTGAGTACTTGTGTTAGAGCTGGTCATATAAATGCTTGTAGATGAATGACAAATTCAAGTTTTACCATGCAAACAAATTTATTGAATTATTTCATTAAATTTAGACAAGTCTTTTCAAAGTAACAATAGCTCATCAAATTTAAAAGTATTCGTACCACAATTGACCATGTAATCATATTTGGTGTCCCGGATGCCCATTTGTTTTTAAATAGACTTCGGTAATGTTTGGCAAACATTGGAAATACTACTGGAGTAACTAACTTTTTTTGTTCAAAACTGTTAACATTGACTCAAAGTAAAACAAGATATTTAATTTGTATCCTTATCAGCAATATGTTGATTTAATAAAGCTGTATTTACCTTGTTTGCAATGATCACACTACTAATGAGTTACACATGCCCCCCACCCCCCCACCCCATGTGGACATAGCAAAAACAATATTACTAAATTTTACAGTACTTTTTAAAAACAAATTCCACATACCTTTTGGTGCTTCTGTGGGTTGCCCTGGTATCACAGTAGGTGGAGGTAAGGTACCATACCCTGTGACTACTCCTTGTACTCCCTGTACAACTGTTGTGTTCTTGTTGTTACAGTCAGGAGCCTGACAACATTGTGGATCAGTACTATCTGGTACCATTACACAATTTGCTGCAAGGTTAGGGTACTTAGCACATCTGATAATACAGAATTATGAAAAATTGTTATACTGAGTAATGTGATAGTTTATAAATTTGCTATAAATACATAAAAAAATCGAAGAATGTGGACATGGGACATAGATGCCCCCGCTAAATGCAGTCCTCAAAAGGAAGTAGTTGTCCGACAGGTCTGGAAGTTGCTTAGGACTTACAACTTGTGATACTGAACAACCCTGCCACATTTCATGTTCTCATGTATGGTTTCCGAGAAAAGCTTGACCTTTCCAAATAAAAATTTGAGGCCATGATAGAGATGAAAACTTGCTTAGTTAGAGTGGCATTAAGCTCCATTCAAACAAGCAAATGAAACATATTTGGCTTATACCTGATAATGTAAAGATAACTGAAAGCCATTTGACTGACCAGCTTTCTATAATAATGAAAATTTCACAAAGAAATGTAATCTTATTCAAGACTAAATGTTATAATAACTCCTTAAATTTTAGATCAACAAGAAAAGTGTATGATACCAACCTATCTCTGCACTGATAAAATCCAGATTTAGCATCCTGACACACACAGATTTTGTCACAGCCATCATACCACTGCTGTCCCTGGGCATACACCTTGCCATTGTACAGACAAGCATTGATGTCAGGTTGGGCTACAAAGACAAAGTCAGTTTTGTGAATATACCTACAATCCTGCATATGTATTATGATTACAGATAAACTGATCACCCTATAAATTAAAAATCTACAAAAAAGCCTTTCTTTTTTTGGCTGTTCAATAAATATAAATAAAAAAACTACATTACCACTACATTTGTGTAGTTTTATTTTCCAAAGTAATTAACTAATCAACAATCACCAGACAAAAAATTAATATTAAAGTACAAACTATTCACTTTCTGACACCAAATATATATTGTTCTTATCCTATAATGTAATTAAGATGCCAAAATTTGTATATTTCTAGAAAGACTAGCATATAGGAAACTTTATCTGAATACAAACCCAGTACTGAAGAAATAAAATGAACAGATCCCTTTAGATAGTAGTCTATTGATGTAAAATACTATAATAAACCAAACATTTATTTGTAACCCTTTTTATTTTAAATCAAATGTAATGACTGAAATTAACAATAAAAAAGAACATATGTTTTACCTGTTTGAGGTGGACCCTGTGTGACTGGACCCATGTTTGGTTGTGGGGTTGGACCTGGAGTTGGTTCAGTACAAACAGGAACCATACAGCAAGCATCGTTTGGATCAATAGCAAGTCGACAGTTCACTGGTATATCTAGGTATGCTGGGCACCTATAAACATACAAAATTGCCTGTTAATGTTTTTGAATCCCCAATAAGCATGTCATTATTAACCTAGAAGACTATCGACTTGAAAGTAATATTCAATGAAAGTAGTGTCAAATATTACAATATATATGTAGAGCAGCTTAGTGTCAACTAATAAGTCTTGACGAGACAACAGTAAATTCTATAACCTTAGTATTTTTTGTTACATTTTTTTTTTTATCTCTCTCTCTTTCTCTATTTCAGTATTTAAAATAATACCTAAAGACACATACATCTAACAAATAAAAATTCAAACTTAGTTTACCATTTTCACTCAATTGAATGGTAGAAAATGACGTGTGTTAATTGTTTTGTCAGGTTTTTTCTTGTATATTAGTTTAATTTGATGATTGTATGATAGACAATTCTGTTTTGCTACTCATAAAAAATTAAAGGAAATTTAATTTATTAAATTAAATTGAATACATTTAAAGTCTTACATTAGAACTGTTGTGACATAATACATTTTTATATGTGATTGTTTTTGTGCAAGTTTACTTATGGTTCATGCATATCAGTGATTTTATTCTATTCTTTTATTGATCTAACTATATGGCGTTTGTTTTTAATCTTGCAATGACCTTCTTCACGTTGCATATTTAAATTGAGAAAACATGCTGCAATGTTGTTGTGACAAATAAGACAAACTATTGTAGGCTTATTAAACACAAGTAGAATGAATAGAAGATTAAAGAGAAATGGATATTGTGCAGTTTTATATTTTTAATTTAGACAAATATTACCCTTTGACTTGTTTACTTTTATGTTTAAACTTAATGGATTTAATTTAACAGATCCAATAGCAAATGACAAATATTAATAATTACCAGAAAGAATTTATGAAGTTTAATATTACCTTTTATAAAAACTACTAGAAAATATCATGGACAAAAGCAACATCCATATAAAAAATACAAGAAAACATTTCAGATTTTAAAAGTAATGGTCAAATTAATATACAATATCACAGTAAGAAGGATTTTACATCATATGATGAAAAAACACAATTTTAGTTTTTTCTATATATATATCATTATACTGGGATTATGTTTAGAAGTAATGATGTATAAGCAGCACTTCCTAAGTGTTTATTAAATTTTTAGATATTGTGTATGCTTGCTTGACCTGGATGTTAATCATTTGTTTATTTGTATATTTAACTTTTTTTAAAGGATTTTGTTTTCCAACATTTTGACATTAAGATATGATTTGATGGTTACATCAATCTCACTGGTTACTCAACTATGATTATTTGTCAGTCAAAATAAATAAAAAAGGGTTACTGTGACCTAAATGAACACACTGTATACACTGAATACATACTTTTCTTTACATTCGTAGCTGCCTGTCATATCATTGACACATTCACACTCATATTCACAGCTGTCTACCCATTTATCTCCCTTATGATAAGCTACACCTTTGTACATACAGGATTCTTAAAAAGAGAAAAATGACAATTTTTAAATATAACTCAAAAAGAAGGGACCTCAAATTGTTTTGTTGCATAAGCAATAATTACCCCTAAATAGAACTTACAATCTTTGTAACATTTGATATTGATGATTTACTAATAGCAGGTATGTCAACTGTAAATGGTTGCCCCTGTTCTATAAACCAAGGTTCAATATTCGTTATCTTTATTATTTATCGCAACAAAAACCTTTTTTTTAAATTAATTGAAATTCTGAAATAGACCAACTAATTTTATTAATGAAATCCATGTTTTTATACAAAAATAAATATAGTTATGGGTAAATATTATATGAAATACAGTACCTAGAGAATATATTCTGGGCGTCAGTGGCCAAGTGGTTAAGTTATTCATATACTATTGATCAAATGGTCTGAGGTTGCAGGTTCAAGTCTCACTGCTGGCAGGGTGTATTCGACTCCAATTCCCCCAAATAAAAATTGAACGCCACAATATAGCTTAACAAATTGGTAAAAGTGGCATTTAACACCATACAAACAACAAAACAAAACCAAAATATTTTTTTCTATTGCCAATTTGTGTTGGTAAAATAGGTGTCAAAGCAATATTTTAAACATGAAGTCTATGGCATAAAATGTGAGGTAGGGTATAAATACACAATCACTTAGTTACACACAGAAACTGATATTTTAAAAATAAACTGTAACATGGATTCTGTAATGTGACTGTTTACAAATCATCAATAAAAAATCATTTCTATATTACTTACTTCCATCTACACCGACTCCTTGACCAGTGATAATTCCTGCAATTGCTGTTGGTAATGGGTATGGTTTCATGGTAGGTGCATTGGTTGGTCCTGGTCCTGGTGTTGGCTGGAGATCTGGTGGGAATGGTAGATAGGGTGAAAGAGTTGGCTCTTGACCAGGTTTGAAGGTCTGTCCTGGGAATTGTGTTGGTACCTTTCCTGGTGGATAGGTGTAGCCAGGTCCTGGTGTCGAATATGGTGCAAGTGTTGGTAGCAAATCAGGTGGGAACGGTTTGTATGGAGATAAAGTTGGTGCTTTTCCTGGTGGGAATGTCTGTCCCGGATACTGAGTTGGTACCTTATCTGGTGGATATGTGTACCCTGGTCCTGGTGTTAGATATGGTGACAATGTTGGCTTCAATCCGGGAGGGAAAGGTAGATAAGGTGACAGTGTGGGCTCTTGTCCTGGTGGGAATGTCTGTCCTGGATACTGTGTTGGTACTTTATCTGGTGGATAGGTGTATCCTGGACCTGGTGTTGCATATGGTGACAATGTTGGTAACAAGTCTGGTGGGAATGGTTTATATGGCGACAGTGTTGGAATTTCTCCTGGGTAACTTGTAGGTGGAACTTTATTAGGTGGATAGGTATAACCTACTCCAGGTGTCAGATATGGCGAGACTGTTGGATACAAATCTGGTGGGAAAGGCTTGTATGGTGACAAGGTTGGCTCTTGTCCTGGCTGGAAAGTTTGTCCTGGATATTGAGTAGGCACTTTGCCCGGTGGATATGTATAACCTGGTCCTGGTGTTCTATATGGTGAAATTGTTGGTATTAAATCAGGTGGGAATGGTTTGTATGGTGATAATGTTGGGATTTCTCCTGGATAACTTGTTGGTGGAACTTTACCAGGTGGGTATGTGTAGCCTGGTCCTGGTGTCACGTATGGTGACATTGTAGGCTGGAGACCTGGTGGGAATGGCAGGTATGGAGCCAGAGTTGGTGCCTGTCCTGGAGCAAATGTCTGTCCTGGATACTGTGTTGGAACTCTTCCTGGTGGATATGTGTATCCTAAACCAGGTGTTAGATATGGTGATAATGTTGGCAATAGATCTGGTGGATAGGGTTTAAAAGGTGCAAGGGTTGGAGCCTGGCCTGGCGGATAGGTCTGCCCTGGATACTGAGTGGGTACTTTATTCGGTGGATAAGTCACTCCTGGTCCTGGTGTTAGGTATGGAGAGACAGTTGGAATCAATCCTGGTGGGAATGGTTCATATGGTGCAAGTGTTGGAGCTTTTCCTGGAGCAAACGTCTGTCCTGGGTATTGTGTTGGTACCTTGTCAGGAGGATAGGTATATCCTGGACCTGGAGTCAAATAGGGAGATAATGTTGGTCCAAGCCCTGGTGGGAATGGTTTATATGGTTCTAATGTTGGTATTTCTCCAGGATAACTGGTAGGTGGAACCTTATCAGGTGGGTATGTGTACCCTGGTCCTGGTGTAAAATATGGACGAATTGTTGGCAACAAATCTGGTGGGAATGGTTTGTATGGTGATAGTGTTGGTTCCTGTCCTGGTGGGAATGTCTGTCCTGGGAATTGAGTTGGTACCTTTCCTGGTGGATAGGTGTAGCCAACTCCTGGTGTCAAATATGGTGCAAGTGTTGGTAATAAATCTGGTGGGAATGGTTTGTATGGAGAAAGTGTTGGTTCTTTTCCTGGTGGGAATGTCTGTCCTGGATATTGTGTTGGTACTTTTCCTTGCGGGTAAGTATATCCTGGACCTGGAGTTAAGTATGGAGACAATGTTGGTCCAAGTCCTGGAGGGAATGGTAGATATGGTGCCAATGTTGGTTCCTTTCCTGGAGCAAATGTTTGTCCTGGATACTGTGTTGGTACTTGTCCAGGAGGATATGTGTATCCTAGACCTGGGGTGAAGTATGGAGCAACAGTTGGTAGCAAGTCTGGCCTGAATGTCTCATAAGGTGGCAGTGTTGGTTCTTTTCCTGGTGGGAAGGTTTCTCCTGGGTATTGAGTTGGTACCTTTCCTGGAGGATATGTGTAGCCAACTCCTGGTGTCAGGTAAGGTGACATTGTTGGCAACAAGTCAGGAGGGAATGGTTTATATGGTGAAAGAGTTGGAATCTCTCCTGGATAACTAGTTGGTGGAACCTTTCCTGGTGGATATGTATAGTTCGGTCCTGGTGTTCTATAAGGTGATATTGTTGGTCCTAACCCAGGTGGGAAAGGCTGGTATGGTGCCAGGGTAGGAATCTCTCCTGGATAACTTGTTGGTGGAACTTTGCCTGGTGGATATGTGTAGCCTAGGCCTGGTGTGAAGTATGGACGAATTGTTGGAAGCAAATCTGGTGGAAAAGGTTTATCAGGTGCCAATGTTGGCTCCTTTCCTGGTTGGAATGTCTGTCCTGGATACTGTGTTGGAACCTTTCCTGGTGGATAAGTGTAGCCAACTCCAGGAGTCAAATATGGTGCCACTGTTGGTAATAAGTCTGGAGGGAATGGTTTGAATGGTGATAATGTAGGTTCCTGTCCTGGTGCAAATGTCTGTCCCGGATAAATTGTAGGCACTTTACCTGGTGGATAGGTATAACCTGGTCCAGGTGTGAGATATGGACTTGCTGTTGGCAACAAATCTGGTGGGAAGGGTTTGTATGGAGAAAGTGTTGGCTCTTTTCCTGGTGGGAAAGTCTGTCCTGGGAATTGTGTAGGCACTTTGCCTGGTGGATAAGTGTACCCAAGTCCGGGTGTAAGATATGGACTTAATGTTGGCAACAAATTGTATGGATATGGCAAGTATGGTGATAGAGTTGGTTCCTTTCCTGGCGGGAAAGTCTGTCCTGGATATTGTGTTGGTACTCTGTTTGGAGGATATGTTACTCCTGGTCCTGGAGTTAGATATGGAGAAATAGTTGGCCTCAAATCTGGTGGGAATGTCTCATAGGGTGCCAATGTTGGTTCTTGCCCTGGTGCGAAAGTTTGATTAGGATACTGTGTTGGAACTTTGTTAGGAGGGTAGGTGTATCCTGGTCCTGGTGTAGCAAGTGGTGAAATTGTTGGCAACAAACCAGGTGGAAAAGGTTTGTAAGGTGACAAAGTTGGTATCTCTCCTGGATATGTTGTTGGCGGAACTTGTCCTTTTGGATATGTGTAACCTGGCCCTGGTGTCAAGTATGGTGAAATTGTTGGTCCAAGTCCTGGAGGGAAAGGTTTATATGGAGCTAATGTTGGAATTTCCCCTGGATAACTAGTAGGTGGTACTTGATCTGGTGGATAAGTATAACCTGGACCTGGGGTTAGATAGGGTGATATTGTTGGTCCAAGTCCTGGTGGGAAAGGCTTATGTGGTTCCAATGTTGGTATTTGTCCAGGTGGGAATGTCTGTCCTGGATACTGTGTTGGAATTTTGTAGCCTTGAGGATAGGTATATCCAAAACCTGGTGTCAAATAAGGAGCTTGAGTTGGCAAAAGATCTGGAGGGAATGGTTTATCTGGTGCTAGAGTTGGTTCCTGGCCTGGTGCGAATGTTTGTCCTGGGTATTGTGTTGGCACCTTTCCTGGAGGATAGGTATAACCATAACCTGGAGTCAAATATGGTGCCATTGTTGGTAATAAATCTGGTGGGAATGGTTTATATGGTGAAAGAGTTGGAATCTCACCTGGATAGCTAGTTGGTGGAACCTTTCCTGGTGGATATGTATAGCCTAGTCCAGGAGTTAAATATGGTCCCATTGTTGGCAACAAACCTGGTGGGAATGGTAAATATGGAGCTAATGTTGGCTCTTTTCCTGGTTGGAAAGTTTGCCCTGGGTATTGAGTTGGTACTCTTCCAGGTGGATATGTGTACCCTACTCCAGGTGTTAAGTATGGTGACATTGTTGGCCCAAGTCCTGGTGGGAATGGTTTATCTGGTGCTAGAGTTGGTTCCTGTCCTGGTGCAAATGTTTGTCCTGGATATTGTGTTGGCACCTTTCCTGGAGGATAAGTGTATCCTGGTCCTGGTGTAAAGTATGGAGCCACAGTTGGTAATAAATCTGGCGGGAAAGGCTTGTATGGTGATAATGTGGGTTCTTGACCAGGTGGGAAAGTTTGTCCAGGATATTGAGTGGGTTCTTTTCCTGGTGGATATGTATACCCTGGTCCTGGTGTTCTATACGGTCCCATTGTTGGAATAAGTCCTGGTGGGAATGGTAGGTATGGCGACAATGTTGGTTCCTTTCCTGGTGGGAATGTCTGCCCTGGATATTGTGTTGGTACTTTTCCTGGTGAATAGGTATATCCTGGACCTGGAGTTAAATATGGAGACAATGTTGGTCCAAGTCCTGGTGGGAATGGTTTATATGGTTCTAATGTCGGTATTTCACCAGGATAACTGGTAGGTGGGACCTTACCAGGTGCATAAGTGTAGCCTGGTCCTGGTGTTAAATATGGTGACATTGTTGGTAACAAGTCTGGCGGGAATGGTTTGTATGGTGATAATGTCGGTATTTCACCTGGATAACTTGTTGGTGGAACCTTTCCTTCTGGATATGTGTAGCCTGGACCTGGTGTCAAGTATGGTGACATTGTTGGTCTCAAATCTGGTGGGAAAGGCTTGTATGGTGATAACGTTGGTTCTTGACCAGGTGGGAATGTCTGACCAGGATATTGTGTCGGCACCCTGCCTGGAGGATAAGTATAACCTGGCCCTGGTGTTAAGTATGGAGACATGGTTGGTTCAAGTCCTGGAGGGAATGGCTTGTCTGGAGCAAGTGTTGGTTCTTTTCCTGGAGCGAAAGTCTGTCCTGGGTACTCTGTTGGCACTTTTCCAGGTGGATATGTATATCCTAGTCCAGGTGTGAGATAAGGTGATGCTGTTGGTCTCAGATCTGGAGGAAAAGGTAGATAAGGTGCCAGTGTGGGTTCCTGTCCTGGTGGGAATGTTTGCCCTGGATACTGGGTTGGCACTTTGCCTGGTGGATAGGTGTACCCTAGTCCTGGTGTTACGTATGGTGACAGAGTTGGTTGAAGTCCAGGAGGGAATGGTGCGAATGGAGACAACGTTGGTTCCAGTCCTGGTTGGTATGTCTGTCCAGGATATTGTGTGGGCATTTTGTCTGGAGGATATGTATACCCAGGACCTGGTGTTCTTAATGGTGATATTGTTGGCCTTGCAGTGGGTGCATCAGTAGGAACCATTGCTCTACAATTAGGCCTCATACAACAGCTGTCCCTTGGATCAGTTTCCATTGTACAATAGCTTGGTATATTCTGATATTTTGCACATCTGCATAATAAAAGTTACTAATTTTTAATATATTTAACAGAATAGATATTAAAATCAGTGTACACACTTTAACTGTTATTAAAATATATTCTCAACTATTGATACCATTAAAAGTTTTCTATCAGATGGCTATGGCTATGGCTATTAATGACATATCGGTAGGGGGATTAAGGGGTCTATCACAGGGAATGCCATAATTAGTTTACCTGTATTTACCTTTAAAAAGTTACAAAAATATACATTATTTGTCAATAAAATAAACTTGTCTTCATAATGTCCCAAGTCAATTTATTAAGCTTCAAAGAACTTTAAAAGAGATTGAGATGATAAGCTTGTACCATTACCAATAAGTGTTCAAATGTCAAACGTTTCAACATTGCAAGCTAAAAAATAGTATAAAAATAGGGTATCTAATGGGACATTAAATGATACCCCGCCACAATATTCAACAATAGTTAAATATAGTTGTATATACTAGTATACTATACTGTATATATTATACATCCACTATATACTAGTATATAGAGACAGAAAGAAATGAGTTATCTTTCTTAGACCAGAAAATTTCATTATTGTCAAATTTTGAAAATTTATAAAGTGGCAAAACTTTAATAATATTTTTCAAATCAACCTGAAAATTTAACTTGACCTGTATTTTATTGTACTGAACAGCTGTGCAAAATATCATTCAAATCCCTTGAGGTGTTTTCAAGTTATCACCTGGAAACCTTCCGGGGACAGACAGAGGGACGGACGGATGGACAGACGGACGGACAGACACTAAACGAAACTAAGGGTATAACATAATACCTCACCACTTCGTGTGGCGGGTATAAAAATTGGTGGCCAATGCTCAGCTGAATGTGAAATTCATCAACAGACATGGAGGCCAAAATATTAGTCTCAATTGATTCATATACAACATGTACAACTGTAGGAACTTGGACACGGTCTTCTGCGTCGTACCTGGATGTTTAGCATCATTGTCTACAGAGAACAACATACCAACTGGTTTTGACAGACAACAACACACACATGCACCAAACCACACAGAAATAGTTGCTAAGCATAAAATGACCCTGTGCAAAAAAAACCTAAACATCGATCACAGACTCACTACACTGAAGGAATGTTACCAGACAAGCATCATCGACTTAATGACCTACCCTGACTTATCATCAGAGCTCCTCAATCTCAAAAAATTGACAAAATGACTCTGTGTTTAGTTTAGTGCTCTGGTTTTTTTTGTTACTTAATTATTATTATTACATTATTAGATGTATAGTGCTATATCATGAAATAGATGTAATGAATTTAATTTAATTGAGTAAAATGTATGATAAAAGTTTTTTCTTTAGTTTGAATATGTTTTCTTCAATATTCCAACTATAAAAAACAGGTGACACTAATTTAAACACCCCTTAGAAGGCTCCTTAATTCTATACATTAGTTTGATGTTTTTAATCCAGTAGTTGTTCTGGGAATAAACCATCTAAATACAAAAATTGTCAGTATTATAAATATTTTCGAAGTAAAAGGCTTGACTGTGATTTACACACTTACCTATCACTACACCTGTAATATCCTGTTGTGGCATTTTCACAAGAACATTTCAAGTCACAACCATCATCCCATGTCTGACCTTGAGTAAAGGCTACACCATTGTATACACACTGACCTAAAATAATGACTGTATCAGTAGAAGTTTAAATGTTACTGTAATGTTGTCATTCTTGATGTAAAGACAACATTGTAAATTTTACACACAATAATAAATGTCAAGTGATACAACAAGTGAAAGAATGATAATTTTATTTTTGTTATTATTCTTTGGTTTTGGTTTTTTGCAAAAATGTCCTACAATATAGGAAATCTTTAGTAACATTGACATTGCTATTTGACTGGTATAATTCTTACAAATGTCTTCATCGTTGCCCAAAGTATTTTTTTCAGTAATTTGGTATATTTATCAGTAATCTGAAACTTTGCATATAAAATGTCTATGTCCGAACTTAGAACAATATTAAAAGAGTTTATGGCCATTCTTTTACTATAAAACATCTTTCTTATGCACATTTTATTGATCAAACATTAATAAAAAACATTCAATATTGTAATACCTTTACAATTTCACAAAATCATAACCAAATGCATTTGAAAGTTAATTGTAATACTTTCTAGGAATTTGAGTCAAAACGCCCCATTGCCAAAACGCCCCCATTTTCCAAAACGCCCCCACCAAAACGCCCCAATTAAAAAAATGCAAATTCAGAGCGTTCACATATAGTACACGAAGAATCCGTGATTTTAGATATAGAAGTGAAAATGGACTGTCTTATATCATCATGTTTTCGATCATAATTATTGATTTCAATTGGAATATTTTTGATTTAACCTATAAAAAAATGTCTTACAGATATTCCAAACCTCCAAAGTTTTAATAACATTTCTATTGTTTTAAGAATCTACTCTGTTATTGTCTTATTTGTATTCCAGTATGGCTTGAGTAAAACACAATCTGTTATGCATACATTATTTTATAGATGCATACCGTTGTGTTAATCATCATCATCAAAGCAATGAAATACCTGATTAAGTAATCTTTTGTTTTGTTGATGAGCAATCATTGTTCTTCATAAGGAAACACAGAACAGTAATATAAACAATACTACTTTGAGGTTACATAAAACAAGCTTGAATGCTTGTTTAAATTACATTAAGAAGATGTTTCATTCATCTCGGAATCTGATATTTACTAATATAATGTATAATATATTAACAAATACCGGGGTATATTAAATATTCGACAGTTGAGCAACATTGTCCATTTCGTATAACCTAACTTACTATATCGCATATTGTTTTTGTTATTTCTTTTCATATTGACGTCAAAATATAAGAAATGTTTTCAATTGTTTGTTAGATTATTGGATATAGACGACTTTTGGTGGGTTTACACTGAACTTGGCCTCAGTGGCCGAGTGGTCAAGGTAGTTCGTCTACTATTGATCAAGGGGTCTGTCAACACTGAGATCGCGGGTTCGATTCTCACTGCAGGCAGGGTGCACTCAACTCCAATCTTAATTGATAAGGATTGCCAGTTTTCCTACCGCAGGTCTGGGGTCCTCCGGCTTCCTCCCCAAATAAAAACTGGACGCCATGAAATAGCTGAAAAATTGCTGAAAGTGGCGTTAAAACACCATTCAAACAAACAAACTGAACTTGGCGTAAACCTACCCAAAGTCGTCTATATCCAATATTCTAACCAGCAATTGAAAACAATCCTTATTTATAATTATTTGAATTTGTATTAGCGGAAAACGGGGGCGTTTTGGTCGGGGGCGTTTTGACCTGCACCCCTTTCTAGCTGCACATGTTTCAAACAAAATCCGAACCACTTTGGCGTTTTTTTACACTAAAAATATCATACCAAGCGTCCAACTGACAAAGATTAAAAACACAAAGAAAAAAAACTTAAATTGCTATAATGGCGTAATTCTGGGTGTATTTCCGTGATGCATATTTTTAGACCCAAATTCGGAATGATTCCGGAATAGCCACAACAGATTTCAATGGACAAATTTGTTACTAAGTGCATGCCTTAAAGGATTCTTTTATAGTTTTTCTAGCTGTAAATTAGTACAAAAATCTCTGTTGTCTATCCACTGACCATATTCTGATTGGAAGAAGTCATAGCTTGTGAATAAACCTTTTTTTATTACTGCTAAGCACAAGATAAAAACTTACAATTGTCAGGGGATTCGCTTTAGTGAACTGCTCTTGTAGATAAAACCTCCATGTAGTATAAATACAATTTAGGATTAGTACATACCCTCAAATTAAGGTATCCGGACCACAAATGACCTCATGATCATATTTGGTGTCCCGGATGTCCATTATTTTGTAATGGAACAGACTTTTTTCAGCAAACATTAGAAATACTATATGAGTAACTAACTTTTCTTCTCAGAAATGTTAACATTGACTCAAAGTAAAACAATATATTTAATTTGTATCACTAATTAGCAATACATTGATTTAATAAAGCTGTATATTTTGGTACAAAAATCTTTAATTATGGGTCGGATAATTAATATATATTTTCAACAAACCACATGGCCATGTTTAAAATATCCAAAGTTTACCTGCTGGGGTAGGTGAGAAATTTGGACCTGGTGAAGGTGTTAGTGATGGTGTACAAGTGACTTTCATGCAGCATGGGTTCTGATAGTCTCTGGCTAGTGTACATTCTCTTGGTAGGTCGACAAATTTAGGACATCTGAAATAACATTCAAAGATTCTCAGGCAGGGATGTTACAATATGGCAAAACAATTCCCTAGTGTTAAGTAAACAATGAAATGTTACAATCACAGAGGTGTTTACCCCTTTTCAGCACTCCCAGTAATACAAATTATTATAACTTAGAACAATATTAAAAGAGTTTCTGGCCAGTCTTTTACTATAAAACATCCTTCTGATGCACATTTTATTGATCAAACATTAATAAAAAACATGTTTATTCAATATTGTAATACCTTTACAATTTCACAAAATCACAACTAAAAGCATTTGAAAGTTAATTGTAATACCGGCGGAAATGCGTAATTCCTGTGGGCATTTCTGTGATGAGTATTTTTAGACCCAAATTCAGAATAATTCCGGAAAATCCGTACGGGTAAACACCTCTGCAATCATGAGTCGATTCATATTGTCAGCATGCTAAATAACGTACATGCATAAAACAATAGGTCAGTTGTATTCCACACCCAGTATTTCTCTAATAAAATGATGATAGCAGGATAAGAATCTATATCAAACTCACTTTTCTGTACACTTGTACAGTCCTTTTTTGGCATCTTGACACACACAGTCATAGTCACAGCCGTCCTGCCATTTCTGATCTTGTTGGTACTGATTTCCCTTGTATACACAAACATCTACAATTAAGTAATTATGTTGTCAGCAATTTTTACTTTTTTTAAAGATATTATTTATTGACAGATATGTGCATATGGTAGACAGTGAATATCAGTTAAATTTATTTGTAAAGGAATAATTTACATTTTAATAATACCTGATCATTTTTCAAACTAAAACAAGTCAAATAACTATTATAAATATTTATTTGTTCACAAAAAGAGTTTTAAAATCAAAATGAATTATTCTGACACTTGGCTGCAACAATCTGATATGTTATGTCAAGACTAAAACTATTGTTTATAGCAAATTTTAATATAATCAGCATATTTTTCCTTACGAGTTTATAACAAGAAGCATAAATACATTTTCTCAAAGTAAACACCTTTGTATGCTGGAGCCAAAGTTGGCAGACTTGGTCCAAGGGTTGGTCCAGTATATCCTGGATATGGTGTACCATATGGTCCAAGTGTAGGCACTTGCCCTGGCCCAAATGTTGGTCCAGTATATCCAGGGTAGGGTGTCATGTAAGGACCTAGTGTTGGTATCGGCAAGGGTGTTGGAAGCTGTGGTCCTGGTGTGGGTGTGACAACACCTCCCATGATCACTCCTGGTGGGGCTGTAGCATAACCTGAGGTACCATTTCCCGCTGTATATGTACATTTAGGTACCTCACAACAGACAGGGTCCTGTGGGTCAGGTATCAAGGAGCATGTGGCTGGCAGATTGGTGTATTTGGCACATCTGTAAAATATATCTATGCAGTCATTTTTAAACCAGCTGATATAACACAGTGTGAACTTTCTGCTGCCTGATTGTTAAAATACAAGTACATGTACTAATAACATGTCTTGTTTTTATTAATTTAAAATTCCTGGTACTGTTATTTGTACACATATTAAATGTGGATACTGACATAATCAAAGACCTGATAGAAACCTTAAGTTCAAGGTTTCCTTTACAATGTGACAGTGTTAGATTCTTACACAAAATATTGAACCATCTCCCATATGAAAGCTTCAGATTTTATTAAACGCTGCCTTTTTTAAGAAAAAAATGAAACAGGAGATAAAAAAACTAGTCAATTAGTTATGAAAGAACCTACTTTGTAATAAATGAATAAAAATCAAAAACTAATTTCACTTTAGAATAAATCTGTGAATTTTTTTACTTTTTCTGTAAACATATTTGTCATTTTATGAGTACACTTTTTAAAACAGACTATCAACATTACAATGGAAACTAATTGTGCTCCTATCCTACCCCTTGCTTTTATACTCTTAGTAGGTCAGTTTCCTTATAATGCCTTATTTATTACCTTGCTTTACAAAGAACATAACTTTATTGAATTTTAAACGTTTTCGATAATATCACAAAAATTCATTTAACTCTTTATGACATTTGCATTGTTAAACACAATAATATTGAAATAAAACCCAATTTTCAGCTATCAGTTCCATAAAAAAGCATTTCATATAATATCCATTCTTAATATACTACTTTTACTTTTAATATCTACAATTGCAGACAACAGATGATATTTGTCCCTTCTCGCTAGAGATGTGAGGACCTCAGAATATTCACCTCAGGTCCCACTATTTACCAACAAGAAGGGTCTAAAACCTATAACATTGAATTAATATCGACAAGATGAATTTTTTTACTGACAAGAAAAGAAAAAAATAACAGATGGTTTATTTTTAAAAATGGTTTTGAAAAATAAATTAATCATAACATGAATGTGCATAAACCAAATATTTATTAATGTAAATAAGGAAATATTTTGGTAACAGAATGCTTCAGTGTTTTCTTTGATGCAAAAATGAAATGAATTTAGCAATATTAGGTCACCGGTCAATTTTTAACCATCCTGGTATAAATGCAAGAAAAAAGCAATAAATGACGGGACAGTGAGAAAATTAATATATCCATGATTAATGATAATTTTGCAGCAAATATAAGAACAGAAGATACACAATTTAAATGCAAGTCAGTTCTGTTAAAAATTAAATTATAGAAACCTCATCTGGAGCACTGTAATACAACTGCTAGAAATTAACATCCATTAACTTGACAACCAAAGAAGATGCTCAAAAATTTAAGTACCTATATACACAAAAAAATGTTAAGATATTATAAAGAAAACTCTTGCCTAAAATTTCTTTAAAGATTATTGGAGGAAATGTATAAACAACTAAATACTAACATACCTCTGACTACATCTGTACAGACCAGCAGGTCCATCCTCACAGATACATTTAAGGTTACAATCATCAAACCACTGTTGACCCTGAGAATACATCTTGTCTTTATATACACATACATCTGTGAAGAAAAAAAAAAATTTTCTCTTCTAAAAAAATAGTTACGTTAATACAGACTCTTAAATTTATGCCAATAAACTGAAGCAGTTTAAAACAGCAACATGATTGTGTATATGACTGTTCCTAGCAAAATGCATATGTCGTCATTTTTTCCTGTCTGTTATTTGTTTTAGTTTCATGTGAATCTTTTGTGATTCCCTCTTGTCTTTAAATGAACCATTTAATTATGAGGATTGTTTTTGTTTTGTTTCTTCTATTAATATACAGTCTCTGCCAAATTCTTAAAATTTTCTTAAAACATATCCATCATATAAACTTGTCTGTAGTTTTTACTTACATTCTGAAAGTTAATGCACATACTATCACTGAAAAAATACCTTTTAACACAGGTGCAGGAGTTGGAGTGTTTGGATTGATAACTGGTGATGCTGTTGGGCCAAATGGTCCAGGTGTAAGGAATCCTGTGACAGTTCCAGGGGTACCATCAATGGAACACTGAGGCTTTTTACAGCATGGATTTGAAGCATCCTTAACCAAAAAGCACTGAGATGGAATATTTGTATATCTTGTGCACCTGGAATAAAACTCATTGTTATATAATTTCATTTTCAGCCAACAGTAGAATATTTAACATTTATACAATAATCAGATGGTTTTATTCACACATTTTTTTTAAATGTCTGGTATAAACTTTCAAATCATCCCTTCTACTATCACAATAATGGATCTTTTTAGTGTTTAAAATTTAGACAGCAAAAAAATATGTGTGAGGTGTTTCAAGTTTGTCTACGTTTAGCACAACAGTCAACACAAGTAATCAACAATCTATTTTCATTAAGACTTTAAATAATTTCAAGTGTAATATTGCACATATTTATTATTATATTTATTAACATTATATCTTTTTCCCAGAAACAACATGAATAACATCTCAGAACTAAGACTGACAATAAACAAAACAGGAATAAATGTTTTAAAGGTAAAGGTAAAAAAGTTCAATACTTTGACACTGTCAGATCTCAGATAGGTGAAAATTGCAAATGATCTCTGGGTCTTACCTTTCATTACAGACGTATTTGCCTGTCGCAGCATCTGTGCATTCACAAGAATAGTCACAGCCATCTAACCATTTATCTCCTTGGTTGTACTGTTGGCTCTTATACACGCAGAATGCTAAAAAAACAATTGTTAGCCTTTCAATTTAGTGTCTACATTTTTTCATATGCAGTGTTATCAAATAAGGTGCACAATCTAACTGTTGTTAAACTTGCACATTTATTGTACCATCTTCCCAATGAAATAACTCCTATATTGTGAAAAGAAGTTAATATAGAAAGATTTAGGCTTAATGTTTTTTAAATTGATTTGCAAATGAGTAACATATACCATAGAGCATTAGCAGGAACTAAGAATTCTCATTTTACAAACTTCTAAATGCAGAAAATTTTTACTGATAATCTATCCCCTCAGTTGCTTGTAAACAACATTCAATCACCTGTCAAATATTAAAACTAAATAATGCTTACTTATTAATGGAGGTGCAACAGATGATCCAGGTTTCGGTGTAGGGATATTGATGTTTCCTGTGATTTTGCCGGGAGCGAGTGTTGGGATCAGATTTGGAGCGCCAGTAGGTGGTGGACACTGGGGCACTAAGCAACATGGATCATCAGGGTCTGATACCATCTTACAATCAGCTGTTGTTACTTTGAATGTTGGGCACCTATAAGTTATAATTAACAGCTATAGTTATACATTTTAAACTTATAAACATTCTGATGTTGTGAAGATTTTCATTCAGCACCCAATACCATTTACATAAAATAATAATTGCTCAGTTAAGAATTAACAGAAATTTCATATACTCAAAGCTATTAATAGAAAAGCAAGTAAAAATAGAAATTTCAAATACTCAAAGCTAACACAACTTAATTTGTACTAACACAACTTAATTTCTAATTCTAGAAAATATAACAGGAGTAATCCATTTTGAAAACTGGAAATGAATAAACAGCAAGAAAGTGGTCTAGTATTATCACTCTTTAAATCATGATAATCAGTGTAAGTAAACAGAAAAATTATGTCTGGCAGGGGTAATTGTGTAAAATGTAGGGTGGTAATTGAAAACATTTGCAACCAAAATGATAAAAAAAATCCCTTTTCAATATTATGCTCCAGTTAGAAAAGCTGATGCAGGACTGTTTTTTCAATTTCACAACAGCATACCGGTATATGCACTGTAATTTATGAAAAAACATTGCCCAATGTAATCAGCTGAAACATAGATTGGGTTCTAATGAAAGCAGGGACTTTGTGATAAAATGTTTTTAACCATATAATAGTTATATAATGTTCCTGTTCTTTAAAAAATGTTTCATCTGAAACAAAAAAGTAACATTATGTACCTTTCACTACAGGTGTAGACTCCCCTGGACGAGTCATCACAGCGACATTTGAGACTGCATCCATCAGTCCACGTTTGTCCTTGGATGTATTTAGCTCCTTGGTACGTACAGTATTCTGAAAATGAAATAAATTAAAGGTCAAACATAGAATCCATTTGTACAAACTAAAATCTGTAATCACCACTCATAGTCTTGATAATATTCGCAATAAATTAAAACACTGAACTACACAACAAGCATAAGTTTCAAACAATGTATTACATTGAGATTGAGCTCAAATCCTTGAGATTTTCTTCACCAATATGATTGGCAATATTTGAGATGAGATAAGATGAAGCGATCCTCAAATTTAAGATGCTTTATGAAACTGGGCACAATTATATTTGACTGATTTGTTCAGATTATAAAGGAGTCCAGGCTGGTGGATTAAAAACTGAATGTTTTTATTTCATACTTGTTTTTGTTTTCAGCTTGCTCAGGTTTCAGCTCTTATATGTAAAGAGTATTAAAATGGCTAAATGTTTTATAATAGCATTTTTGATTATTTATATGTCATCTTCTTACAGACTGTAATTTGCCTTATCTAGAGAAGGGTTTATCAGTTTAGTGTATTTCTATCAATAACTGTGTACAAACTTACGCATGTTAGGAGCCAAGGTAGGGATCGGATTTGGGGACAATGTATTCATGCCACTCTGACTAGCTGTAGTTGCTGTGAAGTCACAGTCTGGAGTCATACAACAAGGATTAGTAAAATCTGTCACCAGCTGGCACTGTGCAGGAACATCACTGTATCGGGGACACCTTTGGAGAGAACATTATTATTAATATAGTGATACAATAAGAAATAATGGTATACAAATCTGTTTTATTGTGAAAATAGATTGTACAATTTGACTTAAATACGGATTGCCACTATGCAATATTTGTTCTGGCATATAATTCATGGACAGCAGCACAAATATAATAAATTGATCAGCTATCATTTCAAATACAGTCATCCTCTTTACAACAACCATGTTAGTTTCCCGCTAGCATTGACGTTAAAATGAATTTGTACTTTGATTATCTCATTTTTTCATTTGCATCTATTGAAAATCTTTCAAGTCTGCTCAACACCCAAGCTTAATAACAAAAAAAAATTAAAATGCTTGTTTTCTTGCCGATATTTAATTAAAAACCTTTTACCTTGAAAAAAAAGTGTAAATTTTAATTACATTAGACCGATTTTCAGTAATTATCCTATTCTGATGTGCCGCTTCAATCTTAAAACACTTGTAAAATTAAGCCAATAATTTTATGAAATATTTAAAGATTTAAATATTAAAAAGCCTTTGACACCCTTTGAATGAAGCCATATCCCTGTCATCGAATAGTTTAGGACACTTTCGAAATAACAATGACCTAATGGCAAATAGTTGAAAGGGATAAGTGTGTTATAAATTCTAACACTAATTTGAACATGTCTTTTCAGGGTAGCACATTTGTAAATGTAACAGCCCTTAGAAAGTCTATAAATTTTTATACAGTTCTTGAAACAGAGAATCTCTGTCACACTCAGTCAGTACACATAAATGTAATTATTGTCCTAGTATTTGAAGTATAGTTGATATACTCGAGAATCTATAACTTACATATCTGTGCATTCATAATACCCTCTAGAGGCATCTTTACATTCACAATTGAAGTCACAACCATCAGACCATTTCTGACCTTGGGTATACTGTCTGCTTTTGTAAGTACATTTTCCTGAAAAAAAATTGGCATTTATAAAAATGATAAGCATAACTTGTTTCAGCTGGAAGATGTTAAAATCTATCTAATGAAGCCTTTATTATTGATTTTAAGGAGGAAAATAATGACACAATCAGCAAAATGGATGGAATTGCGTATGTCATTTAAATGATGAGAACTAGATGCTGACCAGTAGAAGAGGTGCAATGGAAAAATAACTTCTTCAACATTTGCAGGTCAATTCTTCTCAAGCAAAAAAAAATTTACATATAAAAAATTCACAAAATGAATATACATTGGTAAATTTCTACCTCAAAAAATTATTGCTTTATTTTAAATGGACTAAAAAATGGTTCATGATATTGATTGGATTTGTCAAAGTTGATTTGATCTACAAACATGGACATTAAGCTTTCTGCTTTTCAGTTGAAAACAAGTATTATTTTCAGTAACACATCTTATAAGGGAAATAAAATAGCTCAAGCACAATTCATAATAATGAATTTTTTAAAGTTTTTGTTTGAATCCTTCTAACAGGTATGAAGGCATGAATCCACGGATTCCACTTTTTAGTTGCAAATAAATATTTTGTTCATTTATTTTGTAGGAAAATAAATAGCTGGTACATCAATAGATCATAATATTCTTTAATGACTTTTTTTTTATGTGTGCATGCTTTCATGTGTAATTAAAAACAGACAGAAACACCGGAATTTCTATTAGTATCATCAGCACACTTATGTAAATGTCTACAAGTAGGACATGATGATGCTGACATATTAAATCAAACCAATTATTTGCTGATCCTCCTTTTAAATGATTAAAATGATCCATTTGCTATTCTTATAACAAGTATGGACTGTGAGGCACGCTCACAAAGGGATACCCGCCGCTTTGCTTCAAGTCCAATTATCTCCCCTGAATAATATCCGACACCAATGAAAATTCTTCATGCACATCTACATATGATGTACTTCCTTCGTGTACAGTTTCATCAAAATCTGTCAAACGGTTTAGGAGGAGTTGCGCTTATGAGGTCTCGCACTGAATACTATATTGAAAAAGTCTCAGTCCAATTATCTCCCCTGAATAATATCCGACATCCACGAAAATTCTTCATGCACATCTACATATGATGTACTTCCTTCATGTTAAGTTTCATCAAAATCTGTCAAGCAGTTTAGGAGGAGAAGCGCTTACAAGGGATGTGGACAGACGGACAGACAGGGTGATTCCTATATACCCCCCTCCCAAACAAGTTTGCGGGGGGTATAATAATTTATAAAGGCATGTACCTACCAGCTACTCCATGGTCTACTCCCTGGTATATACCAGTAGGAGCAGGAGTTGGTAATCTTCCTGATCCTGTGGAAGCTGTAGTATTTCCAACAGGTGTACACTGTGGCATCTGACAACATGATGGATCATTAGGATCTGGAACAAATTGGCAGTTGGGGTTGATGTTCTGGTACTGGGGACATCTGCAAATACCATGATACTTATAGTGTCCTGGCATGTCTGGTACTGAGGACATTTGAAACAAGTGTGAATAGTATTGCATATGCAATATGCAACACTAAGTCTTCTACTTGCATATTAAAAAGCATAAATTACAACACCAGAAAACTGTTGTTTTCAAGAAACAATACAAGTGCCTTAACTATTAAAAAATCATTGGACTATAACAGAATTTAAAATGTTTATATATATTATCCTCCCAAGACAGTTTTTTTTTGTTTTCCTTTGTAAAATTAGGTTATCTTTACCTTTGCATGCATCTGTATATTCCACCAAGAGCATTTTCACAAGTACATCGGTAACTGCAACCATCATACCAAGACTGGCCTTGTTGATATTGGTTTCCTCCATATTCACAATAATCTGTAAAAGAATGAAAGTATGGATTTTAAACTTTCCAAAATATATACGGGGGAGTTATTGCATGCTAAATATGTTAAATTATTATCTATCTATCTATCTATATGTTATAAAATAAGGTAAAACAGTATACCACTCTTGTTCAAGGTGGGGGTATAATAACCAAACATTGAGGCATGTAACTAAGCACCAATAATGTTGAATTTATTTTGTAATGCATGTTTGATTAAACAGATGAAAATTAGATTCTATTTTTCTTTTAAAACTCAACTTTATTAACTTTCTTAATTATATTGCTCTACACATTTGAAAATTATTTTACTTTTAAGTACCATAGTTTGGACTGGTTCAAGGTAAGGACTATTTTCTGTGACTTGATGCCTTTTTTCATTACAAATAAGCATTACAGACAATGCAAATTAGACATATTGTAGTAAAGAAAATACTGTAGTGATAATTTAGAACTGATACTTAAATGTACCTGTAGCTGGTTTTGCTGTTGTTATAAGTCCAACATGAGTGACGAAATTGACAGGAAATTCACACTTGGGAATGTTACAACAAGGATTAGAGGGATCCTGCACTAGGTAACAGTATGGCTGTGGTAAGTTTCCAAAATGGACACATCTGTAATTAACTTAATTAATCAGTTGCTAAAACAATTTTTTTTTAAATATAAATTTCTTTACTGTCAATTCCAGGTTATTGGTAAACTTAAGTGGTCAGTTTATCATGTAGATATTGGTCAGTTTACCATGTAGATATATCTATCATAAAATTTTGGCATCAAGGAAAAATTCCTAAACTGTAGCCTTTTTATAGGATTTATATTGCTTATATTTACAAAAAAGTCCATGATTCTTCAATACACTGCAACTTAATAATGTAAAACTGTTAGTTTAAAAAATGTCCTGTGCTAAAACATTGTCTCTTTTATAGAGGTACATGTAACATTAATTTGTATACTCATTGCATTAAGGAATGGCTAAAACAAAGCAAGCTCCTTTCCTCACATGTTCATCCTCTTATGCATTTTCCATTAAACAAACCTCAATTTCATATATGATACATTATCAATAACAACAAACAAACAACGAACACATTTTTACAATGCTAATAATGTTCCTATTCATTTTGATTATCAAATACTAACTTTTCCACACATTTGTAATAGCCTGTTCTTGAATCCTGACATATACATGTGAAATCACATCCTTCATCCCAGGTCTCAGCCTGGTTATAATGTCTTCCATTAACCAAACAGTATCCTGTAAACAGTGAAGACAACACAATATTTAAATGAAACAGAAGTCAAGACTTCCAAATGTACTATTACAACAACCATGTGCACATGTAAATAAGCATGGATAAGTGCAAGAAAAAATATTTTAAATCTGGGATGTTACTCACAAATACAAATATTCATCTAAAATAGTCAAACTCATTGTATAAATTTACTGTCCTGAAATTTCAAAAATGATCTAAATTCTAAGGTTTTTCTATTCTCCAGGTGTAGATAGCCTTAGACGGAGTTGGTAAAAGTGTTTAGGAATTTCGGCAAATATAGCTTTACAACATCTTAATTATTTGGATTTTAAATATTTTTGGGTTTGAGCTCCACTGATGAGTCTTGATTAGATGAAACATTACTATGGAATAGTAAATTGTATAACCTTGGTATCTTTGATGAAATTTTATTTATCTATGTCAATATTATAAAAAATACTATGCCCATGTGTAATTTGTCTAATCATGACTCAAAAATAATCTTAAACCACAAATACTAAAAGACCAAAATTGGAGAAGTTAAGCAGATTTTGTAAATTTTGCTTTTGCTTTGGTTATGTTGGTTTATCGAAAAACCTTAGTTGTAAATTACATTGGCTGAATCTTGGTTTATCTGCTCCTCTTGTACAATTGGCCACAAGATTTGATGATTAATCAAACATAATGTGCTTACATTTGCAAATTTTTGCAATTCCTTATAAATCAAAACCTTGTAAATATATATCAAAGCTAAAAGATACATCAAAACAACTTTATGATATATAGTACACATGGATATGCACATACTACTACCTAAAACTGTTAATCAATAAAAAACACTCTGGTACATATGGACATGTCCAAAAATAAGAACTGACAATTGAAAATAGAAGTGAACATTTAGACCAGGGGTCTGGAAGTTTTCCCTGTCCATTTCGGTCATTTTTCCCCCTAGGAAATTACCAAATTTCATGGTAGTGAATATTGGTCTCGGGTCGTTTCCTACCGAAACTTGTTTGCACGTCGGGTCGATTCGTCACGATAATGTGAATATGCAGGTTGTACCATGGAATTTGGGATGGCTCCTACGATGTATGCATAATGTGAAAAATAAAATATATGTAGCGATACATTCTCCTAGATAAAAAGTATTTATTGTAAAATGGCGAGTTTTTCATTAACCGGAAATAGGAAGTTGTCACCTAATTACCACAAGTTCTGACCCGAATTGAATTTATGCGTTATTCTGCGATCGATGCTCTTTACAAGTTTTTATTATTAAATGAAATAATCATTTTTGTTCTCATTATTTTCAATGATTTTTTATTCAAATTGGTTTTCTCTTGATTTATGTAACGTATAGTCACATTGGCGTTTGTGTAGTGTACAATTTTGACTGCACGTGTCTTTCATTAAAGTTGCACATGTACTGTTAAGTTGTCTTATTTTCTTAGCAATGTGATATAGAAACAGTCTATTATATTAAATATTAAATATTTATTTATATTCAATCTCTGTTGCTTCAAAATGTTGTTGCAATAGTATGTTTACGATGGATGAAGCAGATCTGTCACCTGTTGACCTTATTACATAATCAACAGTCGGTGGTCAATAAACACATGTCAGCGAGAGGAAATAGCCTTAGGGTTGATGTATAATACAAATTGAAGGGATTAAATCCAACAAATGATTATTGCATGTAATATATTACTTTTTAGATGTCCGATTTGAGCCAATCTTAGTCGGTCATTTTAGTGTAAATTTCGGTCATGTCCGGCAAATATGACTTAGACCAATGATTTAGACCAATCAAGAGCAATTAAATTTATTCCAAAAGTTATTTATAGTGAGCATCGCAGATGCAAGCTATATGGTTACATGCATGTGTGTAAATAAGGTCACATGATCCATATGAACAAAAATTTTTCAAACTGTAGCTGAAATGTCAGAAGAAAATATTGTAGTGGAGCACAAAAAAATAATTTAAAAGTAGACAGAAATAAATTTTACATCAATAAAATTTAAGTGTTTATTTTTGAAATAACAGCAAAAATGTCCAACAATTTTTTTTGCAATCTCAAAAACGCTTTATTTTATTTTTTACATTTTTGTGACCTCACAAACACATTAAAGAAGTCACGTCGCAAAAGGTATGCAGAGGCACTCTTAGGGTGTCCTAAAGTAACGTCATTAACCAGAAAATATGTGATGATCACATATAAGCTGTGCCTATATTAATATTATGGAATTATAATGTGTATAAAATGTAAAAGATACTTACCAATACCTCCAGAAATCCCTGTGGCAGCAGTAGGTGGTTCTGGTGTTAAACCTGTTGGATACAGTGTAACTGAACCTCCTGATATTGTGTGATTTAAAAGCTCTGATGTTGACGGTGGTTTAACGAGTCCATTTCCTGTCACAGCAGGCTGGAATTGTGGAATGGGTATAAATGTTTGTCCAGTAAAAGGGTCATAAGCACAAACAGGAGCTTTACAGCAGGGTTCATTAGGGTCTGTCTCCATGTGGCATGATGCTGGAATTGATCCATATGTAGGACACCTGTAAGATGGGCACATTGAAATGTGTTAATAAATTCTATGGAACAACTGCAATAATGACTTACAGAACAATTACATAATGTTCTTTTATTTTCAATAATTTATCTAACATTGCAAATTCTTAAGAAAGTTTAAGTATAAAAGCAAGCTGCAAATCTAGGTATTAGCATGAATGGTAAATGTTGCACATCAAGAGTCCACACAAGGTATCCTAATTCATGCAATAAAAAAGATATGAGTAATTACCTCGCATACATATTTAAATGGTGATCTATGACAAGTGTGTTTTTGAAACAATGTGAAGACTATTAATCCTAAAGATCCTATTTCAATTTAAAGTTATTATTTTTTTTTTTTATTTCTGAACATGATGTCTATACATGAAGGATTAAAAAAAGGTTCCACTCAACTGATTACAATAGTTATTCATTCAATCTTATTTGTATGTTTACTTATTGATTATTTAATGATTACTCTATGTCTTTTTTAGTTCAAGCTTATATATCCTTACTTAATTCTACAGGAATATGTTGCTGTTGTTGCATTGGTACAGATACAGGCAAAATTACATCCATCTTCCCAGGCTTGGTCTTGTACATACAGATTGCCTTTATATAAACAACCAGCTGAAATCATAAAAAATGTACAATAAGTTTTTACCTTCAAACAGTACCTACATTAATAATAAAACCATACATCTAAGTCAGACTGAGTTTCCAACCCATCAACTGTGGTCAGCCTAGCAAGTTGTGTTCATGTTTTCTTTTATTATCTAATTTTTATGTTTATTTTCGACTGTTCTTTACTCTGTGAGTCTTACATTTGTATATTTTGTTTGACATTCATTTCTAATTTTTTTTTTCATTAGTTGGTATCAAACACTATTACAAATATATTTACTGTGACCATGCTCTAGTACACAAACATCAATTATGGTGAACTATGGAGCATGAAACTTTTTTTTTTAACTATAAAATAAATTGGCACTATTTACCATAACTTCCTGCACAATATGATAAACATACTTACGTAACCTTGGTGCAACAAAGCCTGTTCCACCAGTTCCTGGAGATGGAGTTGTTCCTGTCAGACCTGTGGGCAGAACAAACTGCATTGATCCAGATGGACGAAGTACATGTATTAAACCACCATTTCCTATAGACTTAAGATTGGTAGTTGATGTCACAAAAGAACCACTGTCACATTCCATTACAGGACAACACTCAGTTCCTCTTCTGACCTCCAGGCACCCAGATGGCATGTTGTTGTATTTAGGACAACTAAAGAATACATTTTAAGTGGTGAAAATATGTCCAAAAGATCAAACTAACATTTTTCTGTCCACATATTTACATTGTTTTTATTTTATTAAAGGTCCTCATAGGCTCTCTAAAACAGTTTACCAGATCAACAGTAGTGTTTCACAAACAAAGACTTATGACAGTTTAATCTATGAACATATTTGATCTTCTCACCCCAAAATATCTATCATCTGGCTACAAGTGTAACTATGGATAATAAACAGACATCACTCACATGGCCATGACAAGTTTTTGATGAAACATACTATCATTGATAGGGTTTTCTTGCAACATGTCTACAATAGTATGTATGTATATTATGTCAATTAGTGTGTTTGTATAACTCTGCCTTAAAAGGCTCTATATTTAGCTTACTTATTGGTACATCTATAATAACCATATACTGCATTTTCACAAATGCATGTTGTATCACACCCAACATTCCAGGTTTGATCTTGGTGGTATGACTTTCCATCGTACAAACAAGTATCTGTAAAGTATTCAGAAGAACAATAAAACGCTGTACCACAAAAATTTAATATAAAAAAATAATTTACTTTTAATAAGCTTAAATTTAAATTCTTAAATTTTAAAATAATTTTAAAAACAAAAATACTTGGGTTATCAGTTTTACTCGAATTCAGCAACTAGACAGAATGGGAGACAAGCTTCACCTAAGTGTCCCTCATAATAACTTTTTGAGCTAAATCTTGCAAATTAGACCAATTAATACTTCACATTTATGTTAGCTAATGATAAAAACATGACAGCTTGGGTATTAAATATTTTGCAGATTCATCAGTTTGATAGATGAACTTATTATGATGAACAAAGGCTAAAGACACAGTATTTTTAACTAATAATTCATTCCTTTAGTAAGGATAGAAATATCTCGTCACATGAAAAATTGTAGGTACATACCATTTTGACCAGCAACAGGGGGTCCACCTGTAAATTAAAACAGAAACATTACTATGATAAGATATATAATTGACTAGGATTGCTAATTTTCCTGTTGTAGTTCCGGCTTTTCACTGTGTAAGCCAGCTTTCTTCCCCAATAACAACTGATCATGCATTACATAGCTGAAAACTTGCTGAAAGTGGTGTAAAATCTCAAAAATTAGGGGTTGGTATTTCACTTCCAGTAATTCATAACCTACATTTTCATAACTAACACTACTTTTAGATGCAAATCAGCAATAATACTCTGGACAACAGGTCATTGGGGAAGATTGGTATAACTGGCTTTATCTCCATGAGACAAAACGGGAATGCAGCCATTCATCTAACAGCAAATTTTTGGCATATAAAGGAGATGCATCCTCACAAGTCAGGGTTTCTGTGTTCACATGTGTCCACAAAAGCCTGACAAACTTAGCTAGAAAATTTCCGGGCTAGAAGTGACTATTTTGATTGGCTACATCATACCTGAATGTAGCCAATCAAAAGCTCGCTTTCATTCATTGGTTCCGGGATATCCCCATGTTGATTGTAAATAAACATGTTGATTGTAAATAAACCAAACAGATGTGTTGCATAGACCACAAGAAAATCAGTGTATTTTATACAGTAGTGTTTATAGTTTGTTATTACCGTGTTATTTATTAGTTGGGTTACGTTTTCCTCACACGCAAGAATGAGTAAAAATGACTACTGCCAAATATTGCTTCTTTCAAGCAATTTCATTAGTTGATATTTTGAAGGTTTGATGTCATAAAATCTTCTAGCCCGGAGATTCCTAGCTAAGTTTATCAGGGTTTCATGGACACATGTGGACACAGAAACCCTGACTTGTGTTGACACATGTGGACACAGAAACCCTGGCTTGTGAGGATTAAGGAGATGATGACCTATGGATAGTTAAGTCAAACAATGTTGAGGGCTCTATTTAATCTTAAACATACCATATATCTGGATATTTTGGCATTTTTCTCTCAAAGCCATGTGTTTTATGTTTACATGTTTAATTTTGGTGTTTCATCCAACTGATATGTTAAATTTTGACACCTTTGTTGACAAGTAAAGACAAGTTGCTCTCTTCAATTCATAGTAGTGAACAAGGTAATAATATATGTTTATATATGTATATGTTTTGGTATATAATATGCAGACAGTATTCACAGGAATAAATTGGTTGTTTCTTTTTTAAAGTCTTGCAGGCAATTTTTCATAAATATTCGGGACATATGACCTAAAACGAGAGCATTTTATGTTCAGTCTGCTAGTATTAATACGGCTGAGGTTTTGCTGTTAAATCTGGTATTTACCACATAAATTGCAGAACTTTCGACAGTTGTCACTGGCCCATCCACTGTAAGTTGTACACATACTCTTGCCATACTGTGCACAAGTTGTCACATGATCAATGCATGCCTTCTGTGTTGTTGGTCGCAAACCTGAAATAGACTTCATTTTAAAATCAACATAAACTGTGAATGATAAATTCTTACTTTATCTGAGTAATTGTGATTTTTATTCATAATAACATTTTGCATTGTTTCAATGTCTTATATGACAATATCAAGCAGCTACTTATAGCAATGAGTGGCTGAGTGGTTATAGTAGTTATTCATCTTCTATCAATGATGTGCCCATCAACACTGAGGTTGCAGATTCAAGCCTTTCTGAAGGCAGAGTGTGCTTGACTCCAACCCTAACTGACAAGGATTTGCTGTTTTCCTTCTGAAGGTAGAGGTTTTCCCCAGTTACTTAGGCTTCCTCTCTAAATAAAACTAGAACTCATGATATACTGAAAAATTTATGTAAGTGGCATTTAACCGCATTCAAACAAGTAAACATTTCTCCCAGTCAATTAATAATACAAGTTAAATGGCAACAAAAATGTTAATGCTATTATATAAAAAAGCATACAGGTACATTTATAAAAACTGTTCAAGTACTGTATTACAAAAAAACTAATGAAGAATTCGAACAATTAAGAAACTTTTGCTTAATGTTATGTTAATAGATTTTGACTGCTTATTCAAAATATTGCAATACTGATGTTTTTAGGAATATATAAACAAATGTTAAATAAAATGTACAGACCAAATTGCCAACTTTCAGCTAAACAATAAACATCTAGACTTTTGTAGACCAAATGCTTATTATGTTTTAGAATCGTCATTTTAATGGAAAGTACCTACCCACACCAGTTCCACTGATGGATCCTTTTCCGGTAAAACTTCCATGCTGTTGACTGAATTCACATATTGGCTTCTCACAACATTCACCAGGATTAGTTGTTAAATGACAATTAGAGGGAATGCTACTATATTTTGGACATCTGTAAAAAAAATAATAGAACAATTTTATAAAAGAATTAAAAATGTTTTTCACAAGTTAATTTTATGCTATCACTATGAATATGAGGTGGGAAAAGTTTCAATAATGTTATCATTTCAATACAAATTTTCAGAAAGAAAATCATTGTTTGTACTTTCAAATATATCTGGCCCTGGCACATTAAAAATAAAAATATTCCAAAGTCTACAAAGTTTCTTATACACTATGGTAATAACAATGGCAATCTAAACTTTTGATTGGATAAAATTAAGAATGAGAAAATTTCCAGCTAAGATCTGTATTTATTATGCTTGGGAAATGTTTTGTTAAAATATTATTTTTGATCATCAATAATTAACTTTTAATCAAATTAGTTAGATATTTTGAAGAAATCTTAAAAATTCAGACTGCACAAACACAGACATTTACCATAAACTACTTTTACAAAACAATTTTGAGTAAGTTGTCACACTTGTGAATTACTCATTCATCCATATAGATTCACAATAATGATCAACAGAAGGTGACTACTACTGCGACAACTTGTACAACATGTATATGTTTCTATACAATAAGACTTACATTGATTCACACACATATAATCCTTTGGTTGAGTTCGTGCACATACATTGTTGATCACATCCATCTCTCCATGACTGTCTTTGGAAGTACTGCTTTCCATTGTATACACACACATCTGCAATCACAATAGTATAAGATTATACTACTTTAAAAATTTACCCCTAATCAAGATACTTTTTCATGTATTTGATTTATATAATAAATGACCACCATGCAATTTCCCAAATACAAAATCCCTTTCTACCCCAAATCTGTACTTTAAAGGGGATAAATGTTTTGTCATTTGTGTCCATCAGCTCTTATGTCATACTTTGTAGATCTTTCCCTAAATTACATTAGGGGTCAGCATAAATAACCAAAATAGTTATTTGCTAATAAATCAATAGAACAAGAAATATGTGTACATTCTTAAGAAATGAATTCATGATCTCTCACACAGCATTTAACGCCCCAAAGAAACTTAATGACACAAAATATAAATTTTGAAAAAGGACATTGCTGGTGTTATTTTCTACTTTTATTAATATCATACCTATACCATTTGGTGTTCTTCCCATTCCACTACCTTCTGTTTTAGTAATAGTTTGGTGAAAGTTACAAACCGGTTGTTGGCAACACTCTCCATCTTTTCTCACCAATGTACAGTCCTTAGGCAAGTTAAAATACAAGGGACACCTTGGATAGAAAATATGCAGAATATCAATCAATACATTTAATTTAAGCTATGAGTTATCCTAACTTTTTCTTCATGCTGAAATAAGCAAAGGGCATTCAATTTAAACCTGTAACATGTAAAGATTAATAAAAGTTAAATGGAACTAAAACTGGGGATTGATAGGCTTCTTAGGCTGAATTTTACTGCTGCTTTAAATTCAAAGTTAGTTGTGATTTGTCAGATTAATGGTCCGATTAAAGCCAGGGTATGATTATTCATTCCAGGCTTCTTACCCATGTAATATCCAACTATATCCCAAATTTTCATTGACATCATCTGCAAACTTTTTGAGTTAATGTCCAGAAACATCTTTTTTTGTTGACTGTGATCAGGACTTTGAACAGAATTCCTCTAGAATCTATAGGCTTCTTACCACATATATGTAACAATATCCCAGTGACATTGAAAACAAATGCAACCTTTTTTGAAATATCAGCCGGAAACCAAATTTGGACTGACAAACGAATGGACATGAGGACCACTATATAACCCCGACTCTATCAAGCATGGGTATACAAATTAATTTTCAAAACAATATACCGTAGATGCTCGCTTAAAAGTCGGTCCACATACAAGTCAGGGGGTCTTTTTGGGCTTTAAAATCTGGTATTTTGCTGTTGACCCTTGTATAAGTCAGTCAGAAGACAGACGTATTGACATGAGGTCAGAATCAAATAAAATTCGGAATTTGTGAATAAAAATCATTATATCAGCAAGACTTCTTGTTTATTATTTGTTTCTCACGTTTTATGAGTTAAATAACCCTTGTCATTTATCCTAAGTGGTTTGTTTACCATAGAGTACACGTGTTTTGAAAATGTAAAGGTAATTATCTCCCTGAATTTGCTATGACTATAAACTATACAAAAGACAAACACAAGTCAATATACAAATATTTATTTTCGTAATTATTTAATAGTTAAAACAAAGTTTTTAAAATAAATGAAAGCTAAAATTTACAAAATATAAAGGAATATGGTTTGTAAATTAAAATAATAATTAACAAATTCTGTATTAGTTAAGTTAGTTCATCTTGATTTTCGGTTTTCAGTTGTATAATGACATCATTGGATGTATTATGCAATACATACAAAATAAATCGATACTTGTGTAAACAGTGGTAAATACGAATAGAAATATGCAAACCGCATGATAAAATAAACAATACACAAGTAAAAACAATCTCTATTAATGTCTTAAATATACTTTATTTAGCATAACTAATCACGTATCTGTCTATTTTCGTCTTTATAGTTGGCTATCTATGTACGACCTTCAAACTTTGACCGGAATTCTTTCCTCTTGTGGTATGACTAGCTTAAAAGTTAGAACCCTTCTCTAAAACCAAATTTTAACTCCCAATTTCCCGACTTACGTGCGAGTATGTACGGTATATTCAGATTTAAAGTTAATTTAAGTTTTATGCTGTCTGTACTCCAGGTTTTATACTTACCTGTATCTAAGAATGCCTTTCATAAAAATATTTTTGTAACTGCTTATAGAAATGTTTAAATTCAAATGCAAACAATTCCTAAAAAAATTTTCATACACTTAAATAGATAGAATTCTTATTCTTTCAACAAATAGTATTATATTGGTGACTGAGAAATTAATGTATTTAGTGTATTTAGTGTTTGTGTTTACATTCCATGTACAGTCAAGTGTGTTTACCTTACCTGTATATACGCTTATTACTAGTAGACTGTATTCTTATTATTATGATAATAAGGTTCAAAGTTGCATGTGTAGGTGGCACGAGCCTTATTTAGCGGGAAGATATTTCTTGGTTCACGAAATTCTTTTCATATGCCATTCTACACTAGGTTTTCAGTGCAGCGAGACCCCTTCCCTCCACCCACCCACGCCCTATTAGTTATTTAGAAAAATTATAAATGTATTGTATATTAATATAGATATATATTTAAACTTATACAGGCCTGTCAACTTTCCCGATTTTCGCGGGTTTTCCCGATTTTCGGGTCTTGATTTTGTGAAAACCCGATATCGGGTTTCTAAAATGGATGAAAAACCCGATTTTGAACAATGCCTACCGATAAAATTTGGAAAATCACGATTTTCAACCATGGGAAGCAACTGTCCACAACATCCAATCAAATTATTCGTTTCATAACGATGTCGGCTAATTTTACGCTTCATCTAAAGACCAATTGACCTGGTGGCGTAGAGTTAAAGCCATAAATTTGACATTTTTATTGTTTTTCTTGTTGTATCCAAAAGTCGAGTGATACATAATTATGAGTAATTTGTTCCTAATAGGATGATTAGTTAAATTGAAATTCGGAGCTTGGGCGTTGTTGTCGTAATGGGATTACGGTAATTTTATTAGTCTTTGGTAAAAAATAATTAATTTTAACCATTATTAACTACATTCCTAATTGGGGTTTTTAATTACTCAATCAAAAAGATCAAAAGGGTTAATGAAAAAAACTTGAATGGGCGGAACGGGTTTAAAGAAGTCTGCTTGGATACTGTTTTGATACCGTGAAATGTATTCATTTTTTCTGATTCGTATATATATATGGGCATTTCACAAAATATCATCAGTTTTAGATGAGTTCAATTAAGCATGGTTGTCACTCCTCCGAGTAAGAAAAAACGGTCCTCGTGCCGTTTTCTAGAGAAATGGTTGAACGATTCTAAGTACAGTACGTGGCTGAGTAAATCCCATCAGGGTGACTCACATGCATATTGTAAATTATGTAATAAAGATTTCATATGTAGTGCTTTCAATAATTAATGCATGTTTTGTTATTCATCTATGTATGTTATTGCTATTGCTATTGCTGACTTCATGGACTTTGTGTTAATAAAGTGTGACACCTTCAAGCCTTATTTCTTTGCCTTTTTGCTTCAGTTGCAAATTTAAACAGGAATTGAACAGTTTATTGCAAAACAAACTACATGTATATGTTAAATATTTATCCCTTCACAGCTGGCTGTACAATAATGAACATGTATCTGTAAAAGAAAAGACTTTCGCGCGCAATTTTTTTTTTGGCGCATAAAAAACCCCCATGGAGATTTTTAAAAGTTGACAGGCCTGCTTATAAATTGTTATCACTGTTATATGGTATTAATATGACGTTTTTGTCGTTATAGATATATAGATTGCAGGGGCCAGAGCAATGTCATTTTATGGACATTATGTTATTTTTTAGTGTAATAATGAAATCGATAGCTGCATAAATGGCCAGCTGTTCCAATATTATACACATGTTGTGTTATTATATACTTTATGTGCATTTAAGGAACAAATAAGAACATCAGGAAGTTGATACTACACTGCATTTATTATTTTAAACTAGGATAATCAATGGTTTATTAGTCTTAAGTAAATAAACATGATAAGGCACATTAAATTCACAATTACAGGTTTTCACTGTCAGACCATACCAATTTAACATGTTTACTTAACTACATGTATTACATATCAATAGACTAGGAGCACTGCAAACTTATTTTTATAGCCATTTTCCATGACCATTATTTTACCTTTTTAATAAGATTTTGGCTCGATTTTATATGCATATGTACTCTACATCAACATGCTGGACAAAATTTGCTTGATTATAAATGTACACTTTCCTACTTACAGCCACAAAGCCACAAAATAATTACATGTACCGGTATATATTTTCTAATATTGTTTATTAATCTTGTATATAGCAATTGGCATAAAATGATATTTTAATTTTTTTACCAACCTGTTGGTACACTTGTATTGACCAGTTGCTCCATCTTCACATACACATTCATAATCACATCCATCCAACCATGTCGCACCAGTCTGGTATGAACTACCCTTGTATGAACATTGTCCATCTAAAAAATAAAACATAAAGTGTTATGGTTGGGTGTTTGGGCAGAAGTTACATTGATTGGGTTGTTTTGACAATGGGAAGATCACTATATATATATATACCTATAGGTGAATTAATATGTCAACAATCATTTATAAAAATTCCATTTATACACTTTGTTCACAGAAAGTATTGTTAGGATACATGTACAAGTGATACCAGTTTTACAACTGGTGCCAAAGAAAATTCAACCCCTGTTGAAAAAAAAAGTTATCTGGTTCAATAACTTGACATCAAAGTACAAAATTTTACTTTAACTTCAGTATAAAATTATTCTTTTTATTCTTTGATTGATCCCCGGATTGATCCCAGTTATAACCCTTAAATGAAATTATGTATCTCAAGTGTTTTTAATGTTGCACATTGTTACGCATAGCAGATTATAGTAAATGTTATCAACACAAATTGGATCTTGGGCGACTAATTTGTGGGGCGGGGGAATTAGTCTTCTTTGTCACTCATCTACCAAGCTTGTGCGAAGCAAATCACTGTCGTCTGTTGTTTTGTTGCTTCCGAATGATTTTTGGAATCGTCCTACTAACAAATAGCAATAAGTTCCGATAATTCCGAAAGAACAGTTATTTTTGTCAAAATTCCGCGAAATGTAACGCTTGCGGTCAAATAGTTTCAGTAAGGCCAAGGGTCATCAGTATACTATACCGACAAAACGTGAAGGACATAAAATGTAAAAATAGTAAAATTATCCTATATGTAACTGTGTGTAAAATCTTACATTTTATTGTCTTGAAAGTCGGTTCAAAAGCTCTCAAGAGCTTATGTTTTTGTTATCTGACTTGCCGACTTTAAATAAAGTTTATTGTATTGTATTGTAAAGTCTAATAAAAACATGTAGAAATGTAGTTCTAATGAATGAACACATTTACCACAATAGCGTAATTTAAATATGAAATATGATAAACCTGGTTTTCTGGTTTTTATTTCTCTGCATGTTTTTTAGATCCGTTTTCTGCTGATCTAATTAAACGGACGAATTAAGGCTAATATTCTATATTCACTAAATCACTAAATATCTAAATTCTACATTAAAAAAAGCAAAGTCATCATCAAAATTCTCTATAAACATCAGCAAAGTTCAAAAATCTCCCCTTTCCCAAGACTACACGTGCATTTTTTAAAGTTAGCACCTTATGGATATTCATATCTGACCAAACTGACCACAACAGATAAGGAGGCGTGTCATTTACTAATGAATCAATTAATTACATGTCAATATACAGCTGCTATGATTTCACTAACCAGTATCAATATCATAATTATAACATGTTAGTATTTTACCATTTACATAATAAAACAGTCTACACATATTACCTGCACACATACACTGCCCGAATACGAATAAAAACAAAAACCGGAACTTTTATCTTTCAAAACGATTACTTGCACACATATACACTGCCGAATATGAATACAAAACTGACAAAAACCCGAACTTTCAATACTATTTCAATTGTGTTCTCAGTTTGTAAATATGTTTTATTTTAAATGATTTTTTTACTAAAAAAATAACGTAATTTAAATAACTCGTACTTTTACATACATTTAGTATACAGTCCCTGCCACGAGCGATTCAAAACTTGGCTTATTCTATTGTATCACTAGTACAGAGGTTACCAAAAACAAAAAGACAACCAATTCATGATATTCCTCCGATGCAGTAAATCATATTACACAAAATTGGTCAAAGTCGTTTATACTCACAGAATCCAGTGGTCACGGCTGCTGCAGCTGTAAATAGTCAAACATAATCCTTGTTAATATAATATACATGTATTTACTTTCAAATGTTTTTGGACATTAGGTGTTAACAGAGACATATAAAATTACATGTAATTATATGTCTCTGATGTTGACAAAAGAAATTATAATCAATTAAGAAGAGTACATCTACAAATATATGTACAATACACAGGCAGAATAAATCATCACACATAAATACCAGTTGCAGAGAGTTTCAAAAGTAAAACTTCTAGACAACGTTGATTGGATGCTAATTTAAACATAATTATTTGCAGACTTGTTTATTCAAACTATATTCCAACAGTATTTCTCGTTGTTTATTTTAAAATCCTAGCATTTATGTTTCCCAAAGTACACTCAGTCAGAGAACACTTACCACAGAATCCACAATACTGCTGGCAATTCTCATGTGCCCACTCTGGATACTGAGTACATGCAGATTTTCCGTAAGCTAAGCAATTCGTCATCTTGTCCACACAGCTAGGCAGAGGGGCTGAAATATGCATATTCATGAAACTTACAAAACACTGAAGAAAAAAGTATGTTTTAAATTATGTATCATATTATTGTCTTTATACGATCTATAGGGGAAAATATATCGTGAAAAAAACGCATAGTGTTTATTTCTCAAAACAAATTCAGTGCGTAACGAGTAAATTTACACAAAAGAGATATTGGCATGATTTGGCTTCCATTGTAGCAGAAAATCAACTGAATGTTCTACTTATTATTAAAAAATAAATTGAGGAAGTTAGCACTGTTCGCAGAAAGCATATATAGATTCAAAACAAATGCCATTGCGAATAAATAAATGTTATGAGTAAATCCAACACGGCCGTAGCGATGTTTTGTCAGCCTGACCAGACTTCTAATTGCGATATATTTTAAATAATATCATGTTTATTATCAACTTAAATAGCAGATACGTTTTATTTATTGAGTAATTACCCACACAGCGAAATTGGTAAATTACATTTTTGTTGTAAATGAAGAAGGGTTATTTAAAAACTTTATGTTTCAATCGACGTCATGTCAACAGTGGTGCCGCGTCTTTTTTTTATCGTTAGGGGCGTTATCATTGTAGGTAGTGTCTTCTAGTAGAGTAGTGTCTTCCAGTTGGCAGTAAAACATTCTTCATAATTCTAAACCTTACAATGCAAACAAATGCAATTAGGATGTATGAATTACTGGAAATGCAAGTCTTGTGAGATCTTAATATTAATAAAAATGAACGAAATCGTAGAACAGACAACATATATTTTTAAAAACAAAAAATAAAATACAATATTTCTTTAGCAAATTCAATACGTACCATGACAGAAACCACAATACTCGTTACAGTTGGCTTCGGCCCAGGGCTTGTATGACGTACATACGGTCTGACCATATGCGTTACAGTTTGAGAGTTTGTTCTTACAGTCAGTAGGTGAGTTTGTAGCACCTGAAAACTCATAGAGATCGTAATGAGTCATTTAAACCACGAACATCAATGCCATGATTTTATACTTGTAGACATATATAACTTATAAATACTAATAAATACTAATAAGACCGCGCACAATACCGTGAAGTGATGGAATTTGTTTAGTTACTCAAAACATCATAACATAGTACTATAAAGATATTGTAACTGTGACAATTTAGCTGTCATTTGATGTATGCTTGTGACACTTATCCAGATAGATGTTATCATGACAGGTACAATAAACCTCTGTATTATTGTCCAAACGTTTACAAGATTTTGGAACTATTGTAATTATTACTTTGTTTATATTTTCCGTGCTTTGACATTAGTCAACAGAGCTTATATTACACACACATCTAAGGGCGATGATGTTGAACCGCTATCTCGGGTGGATAATAAAGATTAACATATTTAAAGTAAGGACTTACCGACTGTAGTTGGAGCTATTGTAGAGTGAACTGTAAAAGAAAACATGAAATACTCATTTTGTTGCTTAGTAAATGTGTGTAAACTACAGCTTACTTCTCTTAGCCTGTGAATAAATGTGTGTTTACTAGATGTATGAGTATTCACACCAAAATGTGTAAAAATTTGTTATTAATGCTTATGAGTACTCACGCCAAAATAAGATGTACCATGATACAGTTTAATTGAAAGAACCACTTTAAATTGGAACTTTTGAATGAATGCAGAATGCTTACCACCGCATGCTTTCTGGAGAATTTGATCTACAGCTTGTTCTAACTGGTCAAAACTGTTAACAGTAACAACATTTGATTGACCACCTGCGATGACCTGAAGCTCGTAGTTATTGACAGACTTTCCTACACCAACAGATATCACACCAATGTTGTCATGTCTTGCACCGTCAGCTTGTTGCGTTGTTTTGGCATTATCTGAAGATCCACCATCTGTCACAACGATAGCAATACGTGGAACGTTTGTTCGTGCACCACCAGTCTGAGAAAACATCTGTTGACGCATGTATTGGATAGCATCTCCTGTGTTGGTATCACCACCCATATATTTAAGTCCTTCGATTGCCTTTAAAGTGTCTCCGCGGTTTGTGTACATATTCAGTGGAAACTCTATAGATGGATAACTGCTGTATTGCATCAATCCGACGTGCACCTTGTCCTGGCCAATGTCAATTTTCGATACAGCATTCTTCAGGAAGTTTTCCATTTTTTGAAAATTTGCTGCACCCACGCTTGACGACGAATCAATCAAAAAGGCCAAATCTGCTGGTTTGTTTAAGCAAGCTATAATGTAAATGCAGACATTTATTTATTTATTTATTTATTTATTTATTTATTTATTTATTTATTTATTTATTTATTTATTTATTTATTTATTTATTTATTTATTTATTTATTTATTTGTTTGTTTGTTTGTTTGTTTGTTTGTTTGTTTGTTTGTTTACTTACTTACTTACTTACTTACTTATTTATTTGTTTGAGCAGCAATACAGCACTAAAACTCGAACTCGTGTGACAGTCAAAAACTAGGAAACAACAAGTAGGAGCCAGCAATTGGATGCGTGCAATATTGAATGTAAACAAAGTATATAGTAGGAATATTTAAACAGATTTTATACAGAGCAATTGTTTTAAATATTGTAAACGCAAATATCGTGTAATTAAATTTACTTACATGTTGCCGGAGGTAGCTGGTTCGGATTTTGGGGTAATTCTGAAAATTAAAAAAAAAGATAAGTTTACGACACTGAAAAGAAACGTATCTATGCTAGTTGTATCAATCCAATAAACACTGAATGTATACAGGACCTTACGAATAAAACAATTCTAATATTTTAGTAAATAATATCATACTGCTTTTTATTCAGTGTTAAACCTTTAATTAAAGAGAACAACTCAAGCACAAACACAGAAATATCTTTACAAACGACAAGTGAAGCAAAACACAAAATAGTTCTTATAAACGACAACAACTCAGGCAAAACACAGAATAATAAAAGATAACATTTCGGGCAAAAAACAAAATAATAAAAGGCAGCAACACAGAACTTGATAGATAAAATAAAAGACAACAATTCCGACAATACACAGAAATAGCTGTAAAAAAGACAAAAATTCGGACAAAACACAGAAATAACTATGATAAAAGACAACGACTCGGGAAAAACACAGAAATAGATATGATAAATGCACAAAAATGGCTATAATAAAAGATATCAACTCGGCAATACACAGAAATATCTGTAATAAAAGTCAGCAAATCGAGCAAAACACAGAAAAAGCTATAAAAACGACAATACAATCAAATATACAAAAGGCTAAAATAAACGACAACAACTCGGGAAAAACACAGAAATAGCTAAAAAAAGACAACAATTTGGGCAATACATAGAGTAGATACAAAAACCAACAATTCGAGAAAGACAAAAATAGCTATAACAAAAGAAAACGATCGGACAATACACAGAATATTAAAAGACAACACAATTCGGACATCCACAGAGATGGTTAAAATAGAAGACAACAACTCTGGAAAGATGGGAATAGCTATAATAATAGACAACAACGCAGAAATAGCAATGAAAAGACAACTTGGACAATACACAGAAATAATTATAAATAAAGACATCAACTTTGGCAATACACAGAATTTTTATTCCTCACATACATATACTTAAATAAGACATTTAGATTTTTTTCAACCATTTTCTATTCAATCAGACAACTATGGGTGGGACAATACAATTGTAGACCGGTCGACACCTATTGTCTCATGTCATACCGTCGTCTCGATCATCCAGACGCTTAATTACATTTGTGCGTCTGGATTCATCTCTATATTGAACTCGTTACCATTACGCCCAAAACTGGGCGTAATTTTTGATTGGATGATATTTTTATTATCTAAAAAATTACTTCCGTTCATATCAAGAAGTATATAACAAATTGTGCCAAAGTTTACATTTGAATATTTTTTATAAAATATAACTTTATCAATTAATTAAACAAATATTATTGTTGTGCACAATCAAGAGTGAATCTGAATGTGACGTCATATTATAAGTATGCATGGTTTTCCTGGTTTAAAAATAGGGCCCTAAAAATAGAATCATTGTTTTGTCTCCACCTATTGGTAGCGAAATTACCACAAGGTGATCCCAGACCAGACGCTATTATATATGCGTCTGGGTGATCGAGACTAGTCATACCGGAAAAGCCGTCCTGAAATGATTCGGAAAAAACCCAGATTTGATTGGATTACAGATACAAATAATCAGTCTTATTAAATTATGTATTCGGTATAATAAAACAATTGTTGCCTACATACAAGGGAGAAATTCAAATTGTTTACCCTTAGCAGGTTATCTTCCCGAGGGCAGAGTCCAGCACTCGGGAAGACAATACACCTCAGGTAAACAAATTGAATACTCACCTTGCATGACGGCAAAAACTGACTAAAAGCTACAATAAAAGTCAACATCATGGCCAAACACACACACAAAAAAATAGATTTGCAATTTAATCGTCCTTTTTCTATTCCTAATTTATGTTCACTTATTCTAAATTTTGTATACAAACATCTATATTTTTAAATTTATTAATGAAAAAATTTTCGAGAGAAATGTTGTTTTTAAAGCCACATTATGTTCTTAATTTGTTTTCAACATGTTTATCTTATGTCTGATCTACATAAAATGTCAAACTTTAACTTAAGTTTTCTATATATATTTTTTTCTTAAACATAGACTAAATATCAGAAAAATGCACGTAGTTAATAACATCTGAATGCCAACGTTTTATTTTTATGATAGACAGTCAGGTTATATATCAACATGATGACCGGGTAACTTTTATATTCAATTTAAATGTCATTGATATCAAACAACTTTTATAAGATTAAAGGATGGACTAAATTTAGAAATGATAAGAGTTTGAAAAAAGTTTCCGTATAATCTGATCCCTAATGCATTGCGGCATGCGATAAAAAATCAGTACAGCTGTTTAGCGGCTATCAACATATTCGTTATAATTGTCATACCTTTTTCTATATAAATTTTGTGACAATACAAAATTTCGATTTCCAACGTTTTCAACCAATTTATCTACACTATACAGTTCTATAATAATTCAACGGTGAATAGCACTTTGATTACATTTCATGGCTCTGTTGAAATTGATCGGAATTTTACTGATTAAGAAATTTCGTAAAACTGTATGGAAAACTACACACAAAGTAATTAGTGAAATACAGAACAATTTCAACAGAGCACACCTTAATTGCAAAACAAAGGAAACCCGACGAAGTACCACCAACGTTATTCTTAGAAATTTCAATTGCCACGCCTGTATCCTCCAATATGGAAAACCACCGGAAATGTAATCAGTCTTATTAACCGGGTAATATAGTCCAGAGAACCATTAACCGGGTGTATTCTTATAGAAGAATATTAAGTTAGTTTTTAACACAAAATTTTAAGTATAATATTTTATTTTATTATTTTTGTATTTGTTTTTTGTTTGTTTGAATGGTGTTTTAACGCCACTTCAGCATTTTTTCAGCTATTTCTTGGCGTCCAGTTTTTATTTTTGTAAATTAAATAATTAATTTTTATACTTGCCATTGCATATCTTTGTGCTCAAAACACTTGAAAGTGAATTTAGCGCTCCATAATTTTCTGCAGTTAACAAATATCTGTTTGTTGGACTACTGGTGACAGATGAAAGTTCGTCCATATCGACACCGGATCCAATGCCGACGCCATACATAACAATGTTGTTATCCTTGGCCACTTGACCTTGAATTTTTGTTAAATCCTTTGCCGTAGAAGGTCCGTCGGTTAGTAGAACTGCAATATGCGGAACGTTACTTCTAGCTCCGTGTAGTGGATTAAATGACGTACTTGTGACGTATTTTAGCGCATCAGATGTATGCGTCCTACCGGCAATATACGGTATTCTGTCAATGGCGGCAAGTGCGTCTGCCTTTGTTGCATATTGATTCAAAAAGAACTGGTTATATACACCAGAACTAAACGTCACAACACTTATTTGCGTCTTGTCAGGCGCAACTTTTAAATCTCTTACTGTTTGTTTTAAAAATTCTATCTGTTTTTGAAAATTGTCTTTCCCCACGTCATCGGAGGAATCTACTATAAATGTTACGTCTGCTTGTGTATCACACCCTGAAAAATGAAGAGACTTAGTTAACGTAATGTTAAAGTTTTCTATACATATTCGAAGTAATTAAATAGATAACTGTATAAATGTACTAAAAATTAAAAAAAAGAACAGAATTGTTAGCAATATCAAAACCAAAAATAAACATTGACCTTTTGCTGTCTATTATTCCGATACTAATATATCTGTAGTGTTGCTCAGTGTTAATGAGACTTTTTGTTTTTTAGAAGAATAGTTGCCAGTAATAAATTTTAAACTCTTTCCACATCTTTCTAGATACAATATGGGTTTGGTCAAGGCCGTGCACCCCTATTTGGCCAAACAATAACAACAAAAAAGACCCGACTTAAGAAAAATAGAATAAATTTCTTTTTTCAGAAATGCAACCCCATAGTCTGAAATCCTGCCTACAGCCCAGGTGCTGATATGGGAGCATGGCACGCCTAGCTATCTTTGCTTGTTTTCATGTTTTCTGAAAGCAGTATTTTGTCACGACAGAATCTTATTTATGATACCATCGAGGAAGCAAGTTTACGATCTACTGTCGTTGTTTATTATTTTCCTCTTTTTGTAATGATTAAGTTTAAAAGGAGCAAATGTTACGAATTACATATTTCGGTTTGTACGAAATGTTCGTAAACTTCGACCTAATAAAGATTTATGGTCTTGTAAACAGTTATCATCGAAAGGATTCACTGGCGTAATCGGCTACAATATATACAAATGTAAAAAAAATTCTAAAGCATGATTTGACATTTGATGAAATGAGAACATTATGTCTACATTTTAACCAAATGTTGCTGCGTAAACATATGCTGTAAACTCCGTCGTATACATTGTTTTTCTTGTTTTTTTTTAATTTTCAAAACCGATGTCGTGATTGAATGCTTTGTCAAGTTTTAACACAGCGAGCATAGTCACAAACCATGTGTAACGTGTTAATGGACGTTAATCCTTTTGTCGAAAAAGTGTATTGCTACAAAAAATTTCTAATTTCCTTCCCAACAGTATTCCAGTCAAAATTTTGTCCATTGGTCCATCACATTTCCCAGAAAAGATTTATTATAAGTTAACTTCAGTCCTCTTCCTAAATATTGCTTAATCATCTCTGTGCGTAAGGCAAACCAAGCAAATTCCATTAATAATTTGCCGATTACGACAATTTCGAAAGTATACTTAAGGCCCAACATCGTGGCTAACATGTCATAAAATCAATTCAGTGGCGACGTGAAATATTGCAACATATAAAACGCTTAATTTAAATCTGTAGGTCAATGAAATTTCAATCACATATCTAAGGTAGATAGGCTAGGTTTACGAAAAATTGCTGATTATTGGAACACATGTGTGGTTCCCATACTAAGGAGTGTTATGATATTAATGCAAATGAAGAGAAAGTCGGACTTTTTTCTCTGACTGTACAGCTTCTAGTTGTATCGAAAGCGGAAATTCATCCGATGAAATAGCTACCACTATATTTAACAATAAAAAATATTTTTAATGGCTGAAATATTAAAAAATTAAAGTTATGTTTAAAAAACATTCTTTTCTTTTCTGCTTATATATGTCTAGATCAATCGATGTTGGTTTTTTTTTCTTGGAAAAACTTAATTTCTGTTCCAAAACTGATGCATAGCCTAAACGGTTTTCAGGAAGCCCAATACTTTTGAACATATGTTTAAACATTTTTTTCTAGTTTAAATTTTAAATACATCCGTAAATATTAAAACTCATAAGATAACCTACCTTCTGAAGTTTGTCTTTTCGAAAATTTCTCCGCCGCAATGGCGGAGAATAAAATAAGGATGACCGCAAGCCTGCGAAACATCCTTCGAAACGAAAATGAAATGTTAATCTTTAGTTAAGATAGATATAGCATAAAGGTAGGGTCAAAGGACGCGTGATCTTCTGAATTTGGATCTAGTTGGCGGAATTGGGCTTATCATTCAGGAAGACTCGCAATCCGACGAGGCACCCACAGGGAATCGAATATTCTTGCAAAGGATATGCTAACTTGATATGACAATTATTAAATTAAAGCGTTAAGTTAATGTTGCTTGCAAAATTTCTAACTTTTTTTATTGGAAGTATTTGTGTTTTATCTTTCATTGTATTGTCCATTCGTCTACATGTATCGTCTGTACGCCTACAACTCTATATTTGGAATAAAGTTGTAATATACGATAAGAAGAAATGAATGGGGATTTTTGATTATGTAAACTTGTTCAATAATAAGGTGAAAGATTTAAGTAACATGCAATATGGGGTCTAAAGCTATCATTGTGTATATCACGTCGTATCATGTACAATACGGGAAGTATTCTAGGTGTGATAGAAAATTCGAGAACTCGATTAAACAAATTTTAACCAAAGGTCTGATAGGTCTATATGCCTATCATGTGAGAAAATGAAGATCTATGCATCTAAAAACATTGGCAAAGTGACAGAAACTTGTATAATTCCATATTAATTTTTCACACAAATAGTTTTATATATGATTTGAACTCACATCGTTGTGACATTGTGTCACTCATTCGCCTGCATGCATTATGTCCTGCGCTCTAGACTACTCGGCCAAATCCGCTATATAAATATATAGTTTAATTAAACAGGTGAATCGTAGATGGACGTAGTATATGCGTACTAGCGTGTGACGATGGAATTACCAATCAATCAATCAATCAATCAATCAATCAATCAATCAATCAATCAATCAATCAATCAATCAAAATATTTCACAATAAGAGAAGAGACTAGTGCAACCCAAAACAAAAAAATCAATAGTAACAATTAATATAAGTGTATATTGTTATGATTGAGCAATTACTCCAAATGTCGAATTGCAGACACTTATGCCTTTATTAGGCGCTTTTGAGATGCAAATTAGTGATTGATAGTGGTCCATATAGCATTGCCAGTTCTATACAATTTTTTTATAATTATTGTCACAATTTTATGGTTACTAAAGTTCTTTCCATTGACAACACCGACAATCTACTTCAACGTACTTTCCTGCGTCCAACGTTTTCTGTTGTTTATTCTTACTGTACAGCAACACAGTGTAGATATATTATCGGTCAAATGACATTAGGCGTTCTTAAATTTATTCCCAACTATCTACGCCCTCCTTTGTGACCTCTGTTTTAATAGACTATAATCAGTACGACTTAGATGGAATGAGAGTATGCAAGTATACAAAAACTTCCGAGTTCAGTAACGAATGCAGAATATTGCCACTAAAACAAAACCTTTATTTTTTTTTACCAAAATTGTCCTTAGTTTCCACAGTGCAGAGTTTTGCGTCATCATTTTGTTAAATCTAATAAAAAATCATTATAAATCAAAATAAAATATATTGTAAGTTAAATTCTTTAAGCTAACATGAATTGTAATGTGTATTAACCTTTAATGATAATAGAGTTGTCTCCCTTACTTCACAGTGGCATTTGCATTCATGGATGTGCCAAAAACAAATTTAGATGTCCACTCTGTTGTTCCCATATATTAACAACAATATACTGTTGTTTAACAATAAGGTAACATTTACAACATTTAAACATTTAACAGCAGGATTCGGATACACACTGTCTTATTTGGAATGGTTTTATTCGTACAGAACTGGGCGGGAAAGCATGAAGTCGGCTAAAACGTTTTATTTTGGTTAGATATGATACGTGTTGCCTCCTTTTTGACTCAATATAATATAGTCACAACTTATTATTTCCTAATGCCATTGCACAATAATTGTCTAAAAAAAATCCACCGCCCACGTCGTAATCATTCTGAGCAGAAATTTATATTATTGTAGTAAGTTATAAAACAAGATAAAGCATGAACTACCAAATTTAATTGGGATTACATGACAAGACAATCTACATTTAATATTTTGACGATTTTGGTTCGGTCGGGCCAAGTCTATAATAATTTCATATGGGTGTCTCGGTGTGCAAGTGGTTAAGGTAGTTTGTCATCGACTACTATAAATTACGAGCATGCCAACACATAGGTTGCGGGTGCGAGTCCCATTACTCGTAATGGAGAACAAACTTTATACATATTTTCCACATTTAAAATGATGTTTTGGTTTAATAAATAATTTGACCTTTCTCCATTTCTTACATTTCCACTTGTTTCTAAGTAAACTGTATATTTTCCGATAATGTACAAATAATATATAAAACATGACATTATTTCGTGTCAGAAGGAACGCAGATAAGATAAAATATTAGCACAACACAACAACAAAAAGATAGAAGGAACAAAAAAGAGTATAGAAACACGAAATAGGACCAATACGACATCCCATTAAGCACCAAAAACTACAGACGACGATTGATATCCAAATTGTCAAACAATATGACAAACTTTCCAAATGTGAACTTTACATATGCATGTAGCATCTTTCTAGCAGAACGTATATATGAAGTCCATGTATATTCTTAAATACAATAGTTATATTTGATAACGGAAAACTTGTCAATGAACTGATTGAACAGGGAATAATGACAGTTGGATTAAATTCTGTTCTACTTAACTGATACAGTTGCTATCATGAATTGTTTGAGTGGTTTCATATAAACTCACTGTTGTAGTACTTTTTCGTCTCTTTTTCCGTGTAATGTAATTGTTTACTGGATCTGAACAATAACCTTGTCTATCGCAATGACTGACATATGTACCAAATAACGGACGACATTCGTTTACGGGTAACAAGAATAATATTCTCTGATTTACCTACTGTTCGATGTTAAACAACACTTGAGCAACTTTTTACTCTATTCAAGATGTGAAATTAAATCAACTGGTAAATGAAGAATGCATATAAAAAAGAGAAATAGGATGGACCATGTCTAAGAATAGCATCATTGCAATGGAAATGAAGGTGCAATGGACATGGATGGATCAGTCTGCCAACTAAATGCAGATAGCGTTCGTGACAGGTCAGAGATTGTGGTAGATTCTGCATAACGGAGGATGTTCTGTAAGAAGGTATTTAGCCCGAATACGAAGAAACTAGCTGCTGTTTCATACACGGGGTTCCTAGTTTACATTTAGTTTGGTAATCTTTATTTAATACATGCATTTTATACAGAAATTCACACTTTATAGTGAAGATAATCTTAAAAGCATCACTATTAAGTAAGGGTTTAAATAGTTGTAACATCAGTCCAATAAGTATTAGCTCGTAAATGTTTTATTCAATTATACGTAGAAAGCTGCATACACTGTAAATCGCCATAACTCAATAGTGTCATGGCCTCACTTTGATTTCCGCCACTCCAGAAATGTCGTGTATCTTGTGTGTGTCAAGCGAAACGGATATCTGACGTGTCCCCGGCTTCTTAGCTGTCATTTGAAGTATAGCAGCCCATTCCTGATTTGCTCCAATATTACTGTAACAATAGTATTAACGAGTAAAAAATACAAAGCTTTTATAAACTTGAACAAATCTACTTCTCTATTTATATGTAATGTTTTTACGCTAATAATTAATAGTCCCACCTCCACCTCGAATAATTATGGCATGGACTATAATTTCCTAAAAACCAAATTACATACTACACTCCTAAACAAAGTGAATGTAAATTAATTATATACATAATGCATTCCATTGTGTTTAAAAGACCTAGATTCACATGCACTAATTCAACTTGTACTTTGTTTCTTTGTTGAATGGGGTTTAAATGCCACTTATAGTACTATAATTATTCAGTTATATCATGGCGTCCAGGTTTTATAATGTGCACAAATCATATTTTTCTGAAACCATATGGATACAGCATTCAATGTCCGTCAAAATAATTGTACGCGTTTCTTTCTTATGAATTTTTGTGTACGGTCGGATTGTACTGGTTCCTACGTCTATGGTATCAACTATTAAATACCACCCAAACGTCACTAGTGGCCATAATAAACTAGTGTTGATATTGAAATTTGGTACGGTCAGATTTTTATGTGAAAATAACAGTATAAAAATCCGTTGGTTCAAGGATTTAAACCACTGTAGGCAATTTTTTGCTATATCATGACTCATATTTGTTGTTGAAGAAGACACTAAAGTAACCGGTAAGAACCAGCGACTTCAGACTCGAGCTCCCAACCTTAAACTTGAAACGTCACCGATCAATAGTCGATGACTGTATACAAAGAACATTTGGCATTTTGCAATTCACTACTTACGTATATAGAATACAAATATAATACTACCTCAAATCAAACTGTTTCTCTGCATCTAGACCAGGCCCTTCAACCGTCAAACAACAGTTACACAATCGTGCTGGCAAGGGATTTACAAAAGAAAGTCGACAATCAAACGGACGTCCTACGCGGATATCATCGTCCAGCACCTAGGAGATATGACTCAAATAATTAAACGTGCTTGCAAAAGGCAAAAATGTTGCAGTTTTATGAAAAATGGTTGCATTCTCGTTTCGCTTCAAGTAACAGCTAAGATCAGTGGACAGTGAATAGGCATTTGATAGCTCCAGCTCACGTAAAGCTCATGTTATCCACCAACGTTTTACGACTAGATATTAAGGATATTATATTTCTCGGTCTAACTTTAGTATAGTGATTAATTGCAACACGTTTTAGTGCTGTATTGTATGTCTGTAGACAGCCAAAGACTGAACAAAATCACGTTCACAACTCTACAAGTAACACGGTAAACAGATTAAAATTTTATAGTCGACATTTTGAGCTAGTTTATGTTTACATTCATTTTCCCACTTGCCGAAATTAATTTTTCCTATAGAAAACAAGACTGGTGTTGGAAACACGAAACGCTTACCATTCTGGGCACCTGATTTAACTGGTTTTTATTAAGAGTTCGGTTTTTTTTGTTTTGTCTGTTCAAAGTTTTTTCTATTATCCGGAAAATGACTCCGTGTCTTATTCATGGATTAACGTGCTAATAACAACACAAACGAGACTGAGGCTAATATAACACAAACTGTAAACTGACGAATGTTATTTTGATTTACCGATACTTCTATGTCAGGTTTTCTTAGACGAAAATCGTCGTGAAATGTCTGTACATGTCCTGTTTCCTCAACTTGCAAGACTGCTGAAATTTTCATCCCCATTTGTTCACTTATTTTTGATAAATAATCGGTCAATGTCACATCCATAGAAGCCGAACCCTCTAAAAAGGAGAAATAGGTAGGTATCAGTTACGTAATAAGTTTGAACAATACTACTTGTATAAAGTTTTTTTTTATCATGAATGGTTTTGTTCAAATTAATCGATACACATTTTGAAATTTTACATTATCGATATCGATAAATGATACTTTTCTTCCTTTACTATGAACTCCTTTCCAATGTCAAGCAACAATGCTGTATAGAGCTAAAATGTGAATGCTTGATTTAATCATGCTCATCCAAACCAAACTTGATTTGTCGTGCAATGACTTAAAGAAAAAAAAAACGACAAAAAAACGGCAGTTTATCTAATCGCTAAGATAAAGACTGAATGCCTATTATATGTAGAATCTGACCAAGCAATCACAAAACCAGCGGCTCTCAATAGCCTGTACAGCTCCCTTGATTTTTAGGGAATTTAGATAATATTTGCCATATATTAAACTCTAGCAGCAAATAGAGAACGCGACCCGACGTTGGTTTTTGACATTGTGTTAAACTGAGCCTTTTTTAATTACCGACTGGCATTAAGAGTAAAAACTTTGTGGAGAACCATAAAATATTGCCGTTTGGTTTTAACAGGTATCAATTTGTTCCCCTGTTTCAGAGAAGAAGCCTTATACACATTTTCCCCATAGGATCCTAGACGAACTATTACGGTAGCAGCATGTATATCTGATCGGAACAACACATAAACTTTGCAGAGAACTATCCAATAAACATTTTAATTTTAACTTATTATAGGGTACTGTATCTGAAGTGGTGGCCATTTTGAATTTCTAATTGGCATTGAAAAAAATTGATAACGGCGATTTCAATTGGGTCACCGGTTTCAAAGAAGAAAGATTTGTAAAAAGTTTCTAATTGATGCCCACATCTTAAATTAAGTACTGTGTTTGGTGTTTTGTTTGTCAATCAGAATAAAATACGTAAAGGGCCATTCAATGAACACGATGGCCACGTTTGGTTTCAATTGGCCAGGGGATTTCATAGAGGAAGATTTAAATGTAAAAAATACAGACGTTGAAGATAGACGATTGACGCTGTTGACGACGACTATGACTGGAAACTGATGACAATAGCTTTCCTTAGCATCCGAGACGGGTATGGTAAATACGAAATACTAAATCTGGACCCAATTGTTTGGAAAGCAATATCTTCTTCGTTAGTAAACAAGTGAACAGTCACTGAAAATGTTGAGTTCAAAGGTACAGTGGTGACGATTAATGATTGCCTTATGTACGTTAATTAAACTGTTACTAGCATGTCGTCTTTTATGGGTCTGAAGGTTAAAATGATTTCCCACAGGCAATCAGTATTACTCTCAACAGATTATTGATGTTCTGCGAATCGATATTAGAGGACATGTTTTATCAACGTACAGCTTGTGGCTTAGATTGCACACAATATCATGTAATAGTGATATAATTGTAACACGCGTATATCGCATATTTGGCCGAGGGGTGTAGACCGCTGAAGATTATGAAGGCCAATGGGTGCCACAGTTTTACAACGGTGTGAGTTCAAATTCTGCTGAGGGTAAGCAAACATTTGACAGTGAAGTCCAAAAGATGGCATCAATTTAAATAAAAAAGGTCACATTAAAAATATGTATATTGTATCATATCGCTAGTGCTCTCACTGCTTCCTGTACCTTGTGCTCTCACTGCTTCCTGTACCTAGTGCTCTCACTGCTTCCTGTACCTAGTGCTGCTCTCACTGCTTCCTGTACCTAGTGCTCTCCCTGCTTCCTGTACCTAGTGCTCTCCCTGCTTCCTGTACCTAGTGCTCTTCCTGCTTCCTGTACCTAGTGCTCTCACTGCTTCCTGTACCTAGTGCTCTCACTGTTTCCTGTACCTAGTGCTCTCATTGCTTCCTGGAGCTCTTCAGGCGACAATAATGTTTACAAATCAACAAGTATCGCGATAGAAAAAAACAAGCCGATAGAAACATCCCAGTTATGACACGATCGGTAGATGAAAAAAGCAAGCCGGTACTTTTGACATTTTGCATAGTTTTTAACATCGCGATGCTTTTAAGACCAATTATCCCTAAGCACCAAAATAACTGGGACATGACATGTCCCAGATTTTGCTGATTTTAATTTCATAAGTTGCAATTGACCATTGGATCATAAAAATGATGACTGTTTATTATGATTGACCACGGTTGCCATGGTAACTGAGGCGGTCATTTTTTATCATTTCTCATACTGCGAAATAGCCTATATTCAATTCCCAATTTGTTATTCAAAAATCAATGCATATTCAATATTATGTTTTATTTGCTTAATTCAATACCTCATTGACAATATTCAAAACAGTTTGAAGACTAAACATAACTGTGTAGTCAGAACGAGGCTATCCAATATGTCAAGAAATCATGCATTTTTTCTGGAATTTTTCTACGAAAAAATTACCATTTTTGCCACTTTACTGACTCCATTTTCAGAAAATGCACCAATCACAAATACTCATCATGAATATAATTACATAAATTGATGATTTATATTCAAAACTTATAAAAATCTCAATGGGGTAACAAAAGATGTCTATAGAAAACACTGTCAAAGATGGTTACCATGGTAACTTGTGAAAAAAGTCATTTTTGTATTGTTCAATATTTCCATGAAACTACTGTTTCTCTTAGTAATAAATTAAATCATCCTTAATTATTATTTTTAACAGACATACTATAAACTTAAAATGACATTGAAATCATTTCAGGGTACAGTGTCTCAAGGTAAAGGTCAACTAAAAATTGAACTTTCAAATATGAAACTCTCGAAGCAAAATCAATTTTAAGTGACCTTGAGAACAACACAAGTGACCTTGAAAGTTTTCTAAGGTCATACTATGTTGAAAAGATCCTTTTAGGTACATATGATGACAACAATTGTTATCTTGGCTCATATTAGAAGTATGGTCATACATGTATTTAAATATCGACAAATTGCCGTTTTTGTTTTATTACCATGGTAACCAACTTTAACAGTGTTTTTTAAAGACATTTTTTCTTACCCCATTGAGATTTTAAATTTTTTTGAATATTAATCATCAATCTATGTAATTATATTCAGGATGATTATTTGTGATTGGTGCATTTTCTGAAAATGGAGTCAGAAAAGTGTCAAAAATGGTAATATTTTTTACCAAAAATTATAGAGAATAATGCACTATTTCTTTACATGTTCAATAGTCTCAGTCCGATCACACATAAACTTAAAGTGTTGTAACTGTTTTGAATATTGTCAATGAGATATTGAATTAAGCAAATAAAGAAATTCTATTGAATATGAATCGATTTTCCCCTGAAAAAATGTGATTTGAATATTGCCCTTTTCACTGTATTTTAATCGGCCCAAAATGGCCGCCTACGTTACCATGGCAACCGAAGTCAAATCATAACAAACAATAATTATTTTGTGGTCCAATGGTCAATTTCAACTTATAAAATGAAAATCAACTAAATCTGAGACATGTCATGTCTCACCATATATGGAAATCCTTTGATCCTAATGGAGAATTGGTGTTAAAAAGTATCGCGATAGAAAAAATGCAAGCCGATAGAAACAGTACAATTGTGACATGAACGGTCACTGATATGCATCTTGCCTTGTAGTCTGACTTGTATCTATTGGCTCTTTGTTAAAAATACTTCGACTATTGACTATTCAAACATGTTCCTTTTTTCAATTTGCTCAGGTTATTTAAGCTGAGGTGTCATTGTTCTTTCATAGTATCTTGAGAGAGTTCTTATCATCGAAATGGCGATCAAACTTAGATTTAATATTTGGTATTTCGGTCGTTTTTGGCGAAATGGGTTCTTGGTATTAAAAATCACCCGCGTGTCGTCTAAGATAGATTGTGTCATTTGTGAACAAAAAGTATTTTAAATTCTAATTTCTGTTTTAAGTTACACAAGGAAAAATACTGAAATGATGTGAATAATTCACTTACCTAACAAAGGGGATTCAGTAGCCGAGTGCGTAAGGGAGTTCGTCTACTATTGATCACTCACGTTGTCTATGTCAACACTGAATTTGCGAGTTCGAGTCTCGCGGCTGGCAGGGTGTACACGACTCCAATCTTAATTGACAAGGATTGCCAGTTTTTCCTAACGAAGGGTTCTCTACGTGTACTCCGGCTGCCACCCCAATAAAAACTGGACGCCGTGATATAGCTGAAAATTTGCGGAAAGTTGCGTTCAATCAAACAAACAAACCACATTAAAACCAAGATAATGTCCTTGGTTTTCTTTCAAATGTCAGTCATACTGTCATTCTTCAAATCAGATATTAGTGGATTATTCTTATTACAAATACTGCATTTGATTTTGACGGCAATGTTAACTATAACATGAGCATTTAACTAAAAAAAAAAAACCAAAAATAGTGAACTCCGTGAGAAACATTCGTATAAATATAACATACACGATCACACATAGGAATTATTTTCACAAACTGACATAAATATTAAACTAATATCATCATGGCTGTTATTTTATAAAACCCGTCATAAGACTATACCGGCCATATTTCATTCATTTATCTGGTTATCGAATTTTTAGAATAAATTAAGAGGAGATAAGTCTTACGAATGCAACACAAATAAAAGTAATATCAAAATACCAAACACCGATAAAACTGTCAAACAAGACAATCCACAAATCATAGTCCGAGAAAATGACGGGTAGAGATAATATGGGACGCCTTTACAGGAGGTTTTGATTGTAAAATATATATAACTGTATTATGTAGTTACCTGCTCTAGGACCTAGCTGTGTTGTAAAAGAATGCTCCTTCACAACACTTTGTTTTACTCCAATATAAGAAACTGTCTCGCAAATGATTTTGCCTTTAATTGTACGCAGGTAGTCGCTAATATTTCGAAAGGTAACGCAAGTTTTGAAATCTTTTCCAATCAGAATGTAATCTCTCTGTTCGAATCCTCCAAAGATTACGTCCTGTAAAATAACAAAGAGCAAAAGACGTTATGTATTTTTCTGGTTTGATATAAACCGGTAAGCTTAAAAGATTAATTTGTTTTAAAACCTCTTTTAAATGATAAAGGAAACGCAACCATGTAAAAAATCTGTAAACTTTTAGAATAAAAAATGAATAACATATTTCAATATAATAATGATCAATAAATTTCTTTTTAATATTTTCATCTTTCAATGTTACCAGATAAGCTTATAAAACAGATTGAAAATTTTCATGCAATGTAACTTAATTATGGAACAAAGTCTTTTCAAAGTCCTCATGCACTGCCAGTTTTAATAAATTTAACTGATATTATGTAATATTTAAATAAATGTATTTCTATAGATGGCATCATGTAGTGTTAAAGTCTATTTGTCAAAAGTATCTCTTTTGCCTATCCAAGATATCGATTTAAATGTATAGTATAATGCTCATCAAAGGGTATTTTTTTAAAACAATTTATTTCTATGTTCTAAAGTAATATGTGCTGTTTATTGTCTCACACTTATAGAACAACATTAGATGATTAATAAAATAAAATATTTGAATACACTATTAAATTACTTTGGGAATCCAAATCCGATATAATATTGATAGGGACCTTCCACGTATCATTGTGTCAAGAGATAAGATTTTAAATTTATTTTTGTCAAAGTTTCCTTAATCAGCATTAACTGAGCAATATGAGTATATGTGATTCAATTAGGAAAAGTGGCAACTTAACAGTGAAAGTCTTTAATTATAGATAATCACTAATAAGATTCCTAACGACGGCAATGATTAAAATTAATTCCAAGTAAACAATTACCAATCGTTTCAAAGACCTCAAATACTACAGGCCCTCTCAAAAGATACCAGTTATACTAGATTTTTGATATTTTAGTTAATCAGAAACATGATTGGTCATATAAGTCAATTTAGAATTTTAATGGAGACCATACGATACGGAAGATCTCCCACAATTCATATTTAGAAGTAACAATCGGTTTTCGCCTTGTAGTTTGAGGGAATTTAAAAAGTCAGATACTTTAAAATTAAGTGGTATGTCAATTACATTTGTCACTCAATAAATTAACACTAATTTAAGGTTCTACCTTGCATCAATTTTTATAGGTCACAAACATTTGAACTTACAAAAGAGAAAATTATGTAAGTTTCATTACAACAGAAACAAGAAGCGACTAAGATGCACAAGTTCACAAAAAAGACTAAAATAGAAAAAAGTTTATATGAGACGTCGAGATTTCTTGTAGAACGAGATAAAAAGACGTGTAACAACAATTTTGTGTGTAACATCTAATTTGTTTGATTGTTTTTGCAGTGTAACTGAAATGTTCTAACACCCTGTTTTCTTTCCCATTACAGCAAACGTTTTCTATCGTTTGATCTTTTCGATATTGTTAACAATTGTTCAAACATCAATCAAAGTTTGATTGATGTTGTCAACCCATTTATTTTGTTTTAAATATATGAAAATGGGGTGCCTTCTTTGGGAGGAAATGAGTGTGTTACGACTTAAATATGACATTTGTAACACCCTGTAAATTCTTTAATTTTAAATTTTATAATGACAAGCTTTAAGGTCGGATTTTCTGATGAAAGGGCCTTTTGTATGCAACCGAGCCCTAAATTTTTGCCACGTTCAGGACAATAAATACATACATTAAATTGTTTTGGTAATTTAACGTTTTATCGTTACATTCTGTATCAAATGAGATCTTAAGTAAAAAATTTCTTTGAATCTTGATAGAAATGGACACACGTGTGACACAACGGTTAAAATTCTATACTTATTGTAATATATTTTAATAAGTATATTGTGCGTTGCTTTATTTCGTATTCCACAGAGGAATAACATTTATTTCTGTTTACGATAATATGCCTTGCACTACAATGGTTAACTTATCTTTTATTTGAATGAAAGTCTTTGAAGCAGAATAAAATTTCAAATCACACAACTGCGAGTTTTAAACATTCAGCGCTATGTATAGCGGAAGTGTCATCTGAAACACTGAAGCATTTTTGTATGACAATTAAATCTTCAGACTATTCTTACAGGTGAAATAGTATTAACCATCACGATCCATTACACAAATATAAAATGAATTGCATGGCTGACATTAGGGTCTCGAAGTGATTTAATATGTTTTATTACATGCCTGATGGTAAATAAAGATACAGCACCGTTTATAGCAATGCAGTATTAGTTCGTTTTAGACTTGAAAAACTGTTATATTAACTAATTTGATTTAATATAATATTTACAAGATGTAAGGGGCAGGTTTAGACAAACAGCTGATACCTTCGTGGCCACAACGAAGGATGTGTACAGAAAATTAAACAAATAAATTAATTAAAACATAGCTACGCTTGAAGGTAACAAGTTTTTGCTTCAATAAAGACATCAACAGGACCGTTAATGGTCAAAAACGTTTAATATTTGAGAGAAAACGTAAAAACGAGATTCAACGATTCAACGATTCAATAAATTCGTTTACACTCTAATCTGAGAAACACCATTTTGCAGTTGTATTACAAATGATTAAGTAAAAATTAAATGGTACACGACAAAATCAAAAATACAAAAATTCAAGGGCACAACTAATATCAATGGCAACTCACATATATTACAAGCAACTAACATACAAGACAACAAAATTGAAGTATGACAAACTTCGTGAGCAAATCTTGGAACTGATGTTTCGCAAAATTATATACATATAACTGCATACAAACCTAACTCAGAATCGAAATATTTGTTTTTGAAAATATCTATTAGTATATGGTAATAATAAATAATGAAATATATGGTATATTATAAGTTTTCTCGTGTTGACTATTAATGTATATACGTGTACTATACACAATGCTTCAAATGTTTCAACGAATGTCATATCTCAGAAGTCAAGAATGAAATTTTGTAATATTTGCTTCTGAAACATGTAACACACGATACATGAACCCTTATACATATGATTAATATAATAATCACAAAGGACCTTAAATTAATAAAAATAATAAAAAAAATAACAACCAACCAGGAAACTGTCACAAAAGACAATAAAAAAGTCCAAGGAGTTAGTAATGCAATGACATCGTCAGAAAAGAACTTGTATAGTTAGTAATGCATATATTTAATTCGTTTCATTAAAATACTAAACAATACTACTACTTTACTTGATATCCTTGGTTGTATACAGGCCGAGTGCGCAAGGCTGATCTGCTTGCATTGATCACAGCAAGTCTTTCCCGTTCAGACTCTGAAAAGTAAATAATATGTAATCAGACGCGAAATCAAAATGTATTAATTGAAAACAATGACAGATGACGACTTTGAAGATATGTTGGAAACAGCAGGATGTTAACTTCGTCATATCTTGAAATCTCCTTTTAATGTTACAATTAACATTTAGCGTAGACTACACGTTTTAAGTTAGTTACCAACTGAAGTCAACAGCAGTTTAATTATTTCGAAATAAAAATGATTTCGCACAAATTAATATCATATCATTAATCACTTTGATAACTTAAACCTTTTAATTAAAGGTTTTTTTACGCTTCCGATTAACGATCAAGAGTTTTGGGGTTTTTTCATAGTAAATATCTATTTTGCCTAAATCTAAGGAGTACAGAAAGCTATAAACTTTGATAATTGATCCCAATATGAGTTATCTTATTTTTCCTGATCAAACATCAGACATAACATTTTTCAAAAGCCGACAATAACCGATGTGATAGACACAGGCTCAAATTTCATAGAGCAGAAACAATCAAAATTGAAAAACGAAAATACCCTGACCGTTACCTAAAAGTAGTGAATACTTACATGGATACATGTCAGATTGTTATGATATTATTTTCTGAAATCAATTGCCAGAATGTGTGTTTAATCAAATTATCAGGATTTCCATCTACTAATGCCAGTAAGTCTAATTTGAAGTGCAAAACGTGATAAAATGTGTTTGTGTTAACGGTTTGTTGTGCCAATTTCAGCATTTGTTCTGTATCATGGCGTCTAGATTTAACAAGGGAAAAAATACTTATTTAAAAATAATACAATTACCGTCTCTGAACTTGTATTCGTCTGTTATATCTTGTCTGATTGCTGAGGTGTCCGTTAAATGCGGTTTGACCGGTTTTCCGTCAGGTACCTTTGTACTGATGTTTTTGCCAATCCTGGATAATATTATAAACCATAACAACAAACAGAAGTTTTGTTTACAAACATTTATTATGTATTACAAATTATACAGTGTAGAAAGACATGTACATGGTTTATGTTCAGTTATATAAAAACAGTCAAAATAAGTTCTAGTTCGTAAATAACTTGAAAAATAATTGAAACTTTTTCTACCCAAATTGATTCATACTGACAAACCAGAATTACATCAACATAAAACGTTGACGATAAAAATCTTTTAATTACACTTTTACGTAATTTGTACACAGTGCAAACCAATTATTCATCAATTATACTTCAATCAATACTTATTATTCAAATATATAATAGGGAAGACGGCACTATAAAATCTTAAAGTTGTTCCACAGTCAATATTATGGCTAGAGACAAAAACAGATTAAGTATATTCTTCAGGCATAATTACCCCTTGTCATTTTCGTTCTTGATAAATACATCCTTAATACCCATTATGTCTCTATAGACTCCCCATAGAAACCATGACGATAATTATATAATGTGATGTTGTGGTCAGAATAATAATCTTGTCACAACATTTCAAGCTGTCTACTTGTATGTTTCTGTACTAAAATTTGTTGGCATCTTTCAAGTAATAAATTGTCTCTGAAGTGTCTTGAGATATCGTTAGGTAGAATCTAAATGAGATTTAACAGTAGTCTAAAATTTGCCTGCTTTTATCGACAGCTATTTGTATAAATCACCATCAGAAAAATCGAAATAAGATATATTACGAGGTTTCAAACATCACCATTTCTCTCATGTATATATGCACGTCGGCAACAGTTTGGCTTATTATTAAACATGGAGTTAAAAAAAAAAGAATCAAAATCTAATTTACCAACCAGTTCAATCATATTTGAGAATATGGCATGTTTGTAGTGACTTTGACTTTACACCCCGTCGCTAAAAAAACATGCAATTCCCTTAAAATGCGTCCACAAGGTAGGTTAACGGATTCAGATGAAACGCATGGTGTACAGGGTTGGGGTGAAAAATATATATGGATTGAAAAATATTGGAGGTAGTTTTATAAAATAAATTATCAACAAATGGTGTTGGAATTATAAAAAAACAAGTCGTTTTCAAAAACGGTGTAAAAAAGTACTAGTAGTGTTACCTTGCTTTAAACATTTTTTACTGTAAATCAAGTTTAGTGTTTTAGCATCACCTCGAATTTCCTCACATTTATCCTTTCTATTTCTGAGTGAAACTGGAAAGTAAGTGAATTGTCGTTTTGTATAAATTTGACCATCGTTTCTGTGGCAGTGGCGGATCCAGAGGGGGGGTCCAGGGGGTCCGGACACCCCCTTTCGTTTTGACAAGCATGGGGTCTGGACCCCTACTTTTGTGTAGCATAACAAAATGACATTTTAACGGACATGTTTTAGGTGTCAGAAAATCGTCAGAATGCAGGATTTTACACCATTTCGTTCAGAGCTTAGGGGGGCCTTAAGCGGCCCCCAGACCCCCTGCCGTAATACGACCTCTGCGAGGTCGGCATGGTGGCCTTCGGCCACCATGACAAATTTGGACCCCCCCTTTCATTTGAGGCTGCATCCGCCCCTGTGTAAAATGTCAAAGTATTATAAATCTGCATGCTTATACACATAATTAGATATCTTTGCTGCAAATATTACATTTTGACATAAAATGAATTTGCACGTGTCTTCGTTTTGTTGACAATTTTGCTTTAGGACATCACTTTGCTTCTCGGGAGGGAAAACAGCAGCATGCCAGGATTTTAGATGGGAAGAATAATTGTCCTTCATACACGGAACCATATTCCTATGCCTTTCCGTAATCCCAAAATGTACTTTCTGAACACCTAATGCTCCAATGTAAACAATTTTTATATAAATAATATTGTATATTTTTAATTACATTTTATAATAATAAGTTGTTAGATTCGGCTTACACAGCTCATACATATCAAGAACTACTGTCGTAGTGACGTATAGTCACATACTTAAATTTCCGCAATGTTCCTTTTCTAAGCAATGTAAACGTAAACAACGAATCCAAAAACTAAATGTACTTTTAAAATATCTTACATTTCTTTCTTTAAACAAACCTTAACAATAACATACTGGTGTTTAAACCAAATAACAGTCAGTTGAAGCGGTACATTTTCAAAACATTTTCTTCTTAGGTTACTTGGGACTTGGTGGCCAAGTGATTAAGGTAGTTCGTCTACTATTAACTCCGTGGTCTGTCCACACTGAGATTGCGGGTTCGATTCTCACTGCAGGCAGGGTGTACTCGACTCCAATCTTACTTGACAAGGATTGCCAGTTTTCCTACCGCAGGTCGGGGTTTTTTTCCGGGTACTCCGGCTTCCTTTCCAATAAAAACTGGACACCATGATATAGCTGAAAAAGTGCTGAAAGTGGCGTTAAACAACATTCAAACAAACCAACAAACAGTTTTAGAGTACTTATAAGGTTGTTCGAAAAAATGTTCATTTCTCTGTATTAATCGAATAGTTTAATAAATAATCTATTAAAAATAAATTGTATTAAGCTATCAAAAACCGGCAACCAGGAACTTTAAAATCTCTACATTTTGCCAAAACATGGCAGAGTTAGCTTATCATGATCTACATTCTTTTTTATGAAATTTAGGCTACTGTTATCTAGGTGAGCCATTCACACTCTTTCGAAACTCTTGTTAGATAACTTCACGAATATAGTATACTTTGTTTATTTGATTAATTCCGTCAACTTTTCATGTAGGAGGTTTTTATTTTTCAAAAACAACAGTACATGAATTTGAATTATCCTGAGGTTTTGCAAAGTTTATATAAATTTTATAACCATATACAAATTGTGCTTAAATATTTCGCTATTGTTTAAACGCCACAAACCAAGACGCCAGAAACATTATTACAATATATTGGGTGTCTGTAGAAAAGCAGAGGATAGTTACCAAATACCATACTGGGGCAAAGATGTAAGTGGTCTTTTGCTGAGGGTTTGACTGGTTGAGTGGCTAAAATAGCTTTCAGCGTTTTTCAAAATTTGTTTTATAAACATTAGGACACAGTTATAGCATTGGTTCACTGGATTGCAATTTTAAAGCAAAAAAAAAAGCATTGCGTTTAGAGCTCAGCAACACAACTAAGGAAAATAGAAAAAAACTAGAATTGTTCAGCTAACTTATTTAAAAAGACTAAACGGTAACAGGCTGGAATGTTTTCAATTAATATAAAGTTGACCCTGATGCCAATGTTCAATGTCATTTTATATCCTAATAGTAATCGGCTCATCATTTCATAATGATACATATGCTTGTACGAAATATAAGGTCTAGGTGAGAAGACAAAAGGTAAAGGGCTGGATAATCGTGCAAAATAAAATTACCATAAATTTGACCTTGAAGTCAAAGTTCAAGTAGGCGACATGTTGTAAAATGGTGATACACACATATGAATACTATCTAAGCTATATGTCAAATGAGAAAAAATTCTTAATTGTTACTTTGGGCTCAAAGGTCAAGTCAAATATTTGTCATTATAAGTGACGCAGCGTCTCATGGTGATGCATGTACATAAACACTATGTAAGAGCCTAGGTCAAAAGAAAACAAAGTGAAAGGCCAGACAAGCTTCGATGAAAAAACGAATCCTCTTTTAAAAAATGAAAAAAGAAAAATTTTAAACTGTTGCGAACACATGTAAAGTCCATAATGTGCTTATCCTATGTTTCACAAACCTTCGTTAGAGTAAAACAAAAAATTATTATTTTCATAAATTTCAATTTATTTTAAAGAACTATGAAATATAGTTCTACGAATATATGTAAGACCCTTAACATCACCTTGTGCAAAGAGTATTATATATTCACATACTTATTTTTCAGTAACACTGACCATTCAAAAATGGTATAAAATTATACAATTGTGTTTGTTGAATAAATTACAACATGGCATGAAGATCAATATTTAATTGAATAAATCAAAAAGGGAGGAACTTTTTTGTATGATAAAATATTCATGACATAATTTGCTCAACAATTTCATGTCATTAATTAATAACACTATTACGAAAGAAAGGACTAGTGAAAAAAAGAATAAATTCACTGGAGCGTATTTTATAAAGATTTTGTAAAGGAGCATAGTTTGGCATTTTCAAGAGATATAGTTAAGAGGGTTATCTCCCCTTATTTTCTCAATTTTCCAAACATCTACTTAGTTTTTTTCATAGAGAGAAAAAACAGTTGTATCATATTTTAAGACATAAAAGTAGTCCTTGTGTAATGTAAATTTTAGTCTTCAAAAATGTGTTATTTTCATGACAAAAAAATTTTAAAATGCGAGAAGACTTGTTCTTGTTACTTAACAGGTAGTTGCACAAAAACAGTTCAACAACAAGCGGAAATATTTTACAAAACAAATCTTTTGTAATGCCTTTCTTCTCAGACAAATTTATCAAAATTGATTCAACCCTCTTGTGGACAGTTTTGCATGGTTTTTTCTGAGATTCGGGTGTTAAATCCAGATGCTTTTAAGACCTGCTTTTAAGACAATGTTAAAACTCACTGGAACTAACGGACGTACGTCACAAACAATACAAAATCTAAGTTGGTTTAATTAGTTTGTGTTTGTTTAGATATGGTGAAAACTCTACACTTGTATACAAATGAATAGTATAGAAATGTTGCTAATAAGATCTCACTAATAGTAAAAAATCAAAGGGATTTGTGGCAAATCTATTCGAATCATTTCATTCTGCTAGAAATATGGTATATTTTGACACCTGCAAAGTCGACAATTAACGTGATAAAAGATACCAAGATTATAACTAATTTCACATCAATGAGCCGTTTTAGAGGAACTGCTCTGCAATAATTTCAAATGATTTACTTTTCTTGTCAAAAAGACTAATTTGCTTATTCAGCAACATTTAAACTAGGCCGAATTTTCTGACCACGTCTTATTGTATATGCCACATCTTTTGGACATCAAAGTGCCGGGAGTGATTACTCCTGCTCTGGTACATTACGAGTAATTGGAAGCGAGGGTACGATTATTCGTTCTACATTTTCAGAAACAAATATATACTAAACTCAAATTACGACCAAATTTAAATCCTAAATAGATTCTAATAAAAATAAAAATCAAAATTGATTCTTATAAAAATAACTATTAAAATTGTTGTTTGTTTGTTTGTTAAAAGCAACAATTTTGATGTAGGAACTATCGGATATAATATGGGTAAGGGACTTTCCTAGTAGTATCTTTTGTAACGTTAAAGGTTAACAAAAAGGAGGTATCAATAAAATTTCGTAAGAATAAGCTTACTGTTTAAATTTGACAAATGTTTTACTTTAAAACGTTATAAAACGCAATGTTTGTTGAACAACGTTGTAATGGCAACTGTCAATTTGACTGATTCACAGTTCAAATTTCAACCCATTTACCATGCTAAAAGCAAACAAAAACCTTTTGGCGTTTGAAATGAAAAACATAATAATCAATTAATTACCTATAGTCTATTAAATGTGTTGGTTGGCAAGCAAGTATATCTGTCTTAATTTAGATAGGAGCGGCCTAAGTATTATCTAGGCCCTCATTGGTTCTAATTAGCCCTGTAGTTTACGTGAAAAAGTATTTGTTACTTTTAAGACCATGGACGCTAATTAGGCAATAATTAACATTTATTAGGTGAGGGCAATAACGACAACGTCCGAAAGTTACGACATGACTTGTGACAAGAAAATTAAAGTTGAATTCGAGATTTCGTTGAAATTTTATTCCATGTAATTAGATTTGCAGTGGTGCAACATATACCAAGTCTGTAACATACAATGGTTTATATTGTACTCATTAAAACTGATTAATGAACAGGGATCTTTTTATCGCTCTTTCATTTTCTGTCATCTTACAAAAATGATAATTAAACTTAAAAAGGTTGAAAAGCTACATAATTACATAAAAGCAACTTACGAACTCTTATCCAACGATAAAACAAACCACTGCCCTCCATCACGACCCCAGTGCACCTTATCTGCATTAACTTCAGCAAATACGAATGGTCCGTCGTACAGCATATCACAGTTACCATTTTTAATGGCAGCTAGCGACATTGGACCACACTGAAACATTCCTAATACGAAAATACATTTATGTTATGAGTTGGTATTTAATATATATATATATATATATATATATATATATATATATACTGCAAAATAACGGTTACTTTATTTAAAGACTTGCATGCACCAAGTGGTGATTTACAGATAGATAGATAAAATCTGACTGAACACAGATCCTTCAGAATGGTTTTTCTCATTTCTTCTATCGTGGCGTTTTTATTCAGTCTTTTTTCTGAGCCATAGATTTGTTTTCAAATTCATAGATTTGACTTTTACAAGGACATGACTATGAGAAGCTCGACAGGTGTTTAATTAAAGGCATACACTGCTTATTTAAAAGTGGACACGTGTTAATGAGTTTGGTAACACATTTCTGATTTTATTGTTCTTAAAGTTTTTGGTTATTCGTGTGTCTTTGTCTAAATTCAAATTTTGTCACTGTCATATATATTTTTTATTCTTATTGATCGTTTGGTTTTCTTACGTTTTTTCTTGCATTGAACAATTGTTTTACATGCTATTCAGTTTGGTATAGTCAATATTTTACTCCTCTTTTTGAATGTTTGATTTGTTTTGTGCAATTAGTATAATAAAAGTATGCAAATTGGCAATGTATTGCTTATTGATTTCAGTATTAGAGGAGTTTACATGGAAATTGAAATCCTCCAAAATTCCTCCCGCTTGGAACAAAATTTCAGCTGTTCTTATATCAGATTATAGTAGAATATAATGACAAAATGAATTTGTATTGAACACAGAAATGTCATGAAAAATGTATAGTAAAATGTATTGCACAGCAACTAAGATGTCATTACAAATTACTATGTAATTTGAATTTGATTGCTGGTATGAATTGCCCAGCAGCCGTAATTCTTTAACTGTCTTGGATACCATTTCAGGTTTATTGTCATCATGTTGTTTAATTGTTGACTGGTTTGTTGTCAATAATTGTAATTCAATTTAAAGACCAACAAAGCAGCTAACATTAGTCACCGTGTAAGTTAGGGAATTTTAGATTGCTTTGAAAAAAGGCATTACATTTATAGTACAGGAAAAACATGTTACAATGAATACATTTCAGTGCTAGTTTTATTACAATCATTTATACACAATAATAACTTCTTCACATTTAAATGCACGGAAAGAAAGGTACCCTTTGATATCCTAGATCTCATTTAGTTTAAATATGGAAACTTGGCGACATATTTATTAAGTAATGATTATTTCAAAAACGGAACGGAAATTCTGGCCAATTCATGATAATTGCTTGTTGCAGATTACAGTGCTGGTTGTTACGTGAATGCAATTATATGTTAAAAGAAATAATTTATTTTAAATTGTCCAGTTCCACTCGTAGTGGTGGAGTTGTCAGTTTTTAATACATAAAGAACTTAAGAAGCATTAATCATTTAACTGGAGTTGAACTAAAGTACACAACTATATTGACAAAACGATAATTAAGTGATGATATATAATTATATTAAAAATAATTTTACACATTAGTTTTACATCTCAATTTTTCTGACATGCCTTAAATTGAGATACCTCAGTGTGATCATATAGGACTAACGAAATGTTAAAGAGAAAGAATATTTCCAAAAACATTGTGAAAGGTCTTGAACAATGTCGTTCCTAACTTGCTTTAGAATTCTACGGTTTCTGCAAATTATTTTCTTAAGGTAGTATGTCATCTATCACCTGTCTGTCAACAGCACGGTTGGGGGTTGAGTCTCACTGCAGACAGAGCGCTTGTATCCAGTTTTAATTGACAAGAATTGCCAATTTTACTACAAATTGTCGAGGGTTTTCTACGGTTTTCCGGCTTTCCTCTCATATTAAAAACTGGACGTCACCATATAGCTGAAAATATCTGAAAGTGTAGTTAAATACCATTCAAACACATTTAAACAAAATAATTGTGAAACATACATTTAACACTGAATTACAGCAAAATCAGTATAATCCGATAATAGCTGGCTATGATATATGAGAGGTTGCCGGAATATATTCTATGCCGTGGAATTATTTGTGGTTGTTAGATTATAATTCGTAAAGCCGTGCGGAGGATCATAGTAGGTAAGGTGTTCATAAATTGCTAAGCACCTTGCACTATTAAGAACACCTTTTGCATATTTGACCGGAGCAGGCAGATTGTTGCCGCTTCAACAAGCTGAATTCTCCTATAAGGAACGGGATATACGAATATGTACCATTAACTTATCTAAAATGCTCAAAGTTTTACATCCAATGGCATTCTATGATAAAACATACCATCACTCCGTTCTTGAGGTGTAGAATCGATTACCTGCCAACCATTATTTCCAAATGGTAGGTCATTTCTCCTCATCCAAACATCATTCCAACAATGGAAATTCCTAAACAAAACCGTATCATCACAACGTTAGTTTCGATATATACAGGATTTAAGAAGATGGATCAATGAAGGTCAAAGCTATATGTTTCATTTAATATCTCTACTTTTTAAAAAGTCATTGATTATAACATACACATATAAGTTCTTAATCTAAGTAAAGTACATTAGAATATTAAAGTTGAAACCTGGACATGGCGCTATAAACAATATTTGCAGAGAATTTTTTTAATTTTCAATTTTATTCAATCAAAACTTTTTTCTCTGTTGTCATGGTTTTTGATAAAATATTCATGCTGAGCTGCTGAGCAAAATATGTTTACTCCGAAAGTTTTATGGTACTGGGCCAGTCTTAATATTTTGTAATGCATCTATTAAATTAACTAAGCAGTGTATAAGAAATGCTTGTACTGATTGTCGCATTTCGTCACATAAAATAGAATAAACAACACACAACAGTTTAAAATAATGTACAGCAACCTGCTGTACATTATTTTAAACAGGAACACTGTTTCCTGCACAACTATGTTAAAATATGTACAGATAAACGGTGAACAAAAGGAAACAGAAAGAAAAAGGATCACAAACACATAAATAGGGTATTTAATGGGACATTAAATGATACCCCGCTACGTTGCATTGTTTTTAATATTCATGAACAAATTTTAATGAATTACATATCAGTCTACAAGAACAGCTGAGCATGATAACAGTCCATCTCAGAAGACGATTTTTACCTTGACCCTGGACCTATAAAAATTATTTCAAATTGGCACAACTCAAAAACTACAAATGTGATTGTGCTGAAAATTCATTTTATAATACTTAAGGACTGCAAAGTTAAAACAAAATCGCTATATTGTTGACAAGCAAATCATTAAATTGGCCTAAGTAAAAAACTACATATTGGATTGTGCTGAAAATTGAACTTGATCTTTAATTTATATTATTTAATAACTATGCAAAGTTTAAACAAAATCTGTTGACGCCTTTTCAAGTATTTGTATGGAAACTACTGACGGATGGACAAACGGACGGCCACTCATATCCATACGGATGGCATAACATAATACCCTGCCACGTTTTGGTGGGGTATAAAAACTAACCAGACCAACACAAACCACACTACAATGCTGTATTTTTTTATCTATCTGATATACGTTTTTATTGTAAATTTGCTTAAAGCTCTGTGTGATATTAAACGTCTTGTGAGCGTCTCCATAGAGCTACCCACTGCTTGCAAGCATGATGCTGCGTCCGAGCATGATGCAAGGAATTTGTTGTCAGACTACAATAAGGAAGTTCTATCTTCAGACCATTGTACCGCTACAAAAGACGAAATTCTTTGTCTCTACCCAATTCCCCTTACTGTTCCCTGAGAAGCAGTCAAATAGTTAATCCTATTTATCCAGCTGATACATTGTTTGATAATTTGTTCTCTTCCTTAAATGTATAGCACTAATTGATGGAAGTAAAAGCAATCTATCAACCAATTCTCTCCGACCTTTTTTGTCAGTCGATACTACGATGTTGTATTCCTCTTTCTATATTTTCATAGTTTTTGTTGGCTTCTGTAGGATTAATATGTATAATAGTCCATTGGGGAACGGCGTGAAGTGTAAACACTTTGCATATTAAAAACACTTTATACATAACGTTGTACGTGTAGTTATATTTTGTGGTTTTAATCACTTATTGCTGTCATAGACATATCCATGTCTCGTAAGATGACATAATCGTGCTTTGAGAGCACAATATAACTCGAATCATGAGCAGCGTTTTATGGTTCTGAATATAATCTCTGAGATATATTACATTGTCTAATATTAAAATGCATGGAATTTTACAATGGTGACGGTATCGATTCTTATACAGTACATAAAGTACAGGTTTCAAACAGATATTCCCATGAGGCAAAATATCTTTCTCGGGATTGCCATCAGACAATGGCATTCACAGCAGTTTCACACAGCATTATTGACAATTGCGATTCACCGGTTACTTGAATGGAGGCTTGTGCAAATCCATGATTCCTACTTGAAAGTTTCCTTGTCAATAGCTTGGAATTATATTCAGATTCTAATTAAACAAAACTACTAAATGAAATCATATTTACCACACCGAGTCACCTTTGCCTATTCCTTCCACGTTTTCACTTCTTTCTAGATCCCAGTAGACATCAATGGTTATACTTCCGTCTGAATCATGTGCAGAACAGAAATTTGTAACGCTTCGACATGGAATTCCTAGAGCTCTACAAACTTAAAATTGTGAGATATATATTAATTTTTTTTAAAGTTTGCAATATAATTCAATGCATGACATTGTTACAAAATTTAATATTCTAACTGAAGGTAATAACAAAATACCGAACACTGATAACACTGTCAAAAAAGACAATCCACAAATCAAAGTCCGAGAAACCGGCAAACTCCAGAACCAACAATCAAATTTATATACTCGCGTTCTATGATATCATGGTAGTTACGGTTTCTTGTATCGCAAGTTTTAAACTAAAAGTATTTAAAACAGTGTTATAAACTGCATAAGAATGTTAAATATGGCAACTCATCCCTTGATACTCATGAATAAAAACAGGCTTCCTATAATATCGCGATATTTTGGAAAACGTTAATAATGGTAGAACCGATTGCTAAATGAAAATCTAAATGGTTGAGGAATGACTAAGATAAACATTTTAAGTAGAAAGTATTGTTTAGTTAATTACCAATTAAACAATTTAACGAATTTCTATAAATTTATGCATGTCTTTAGCCAGTCCAATGCTGACATTTAAACTTGACCGCCTACTTATACCCCATGCATCCGAGCAATTACTTAAATGGCAAAAAAAAATCCAGAAAAATATGTCAAAATGCACAGAAAGAAGTTTTGGGCTTTTTTATTTCATCATATTCGATAAATTTTATTCAAAAAATGTCGCGTGTTCGAACATTGTTAAATTAAGGCTTTTTCGACTGTTATAAATTAAACAAAATTTTATTCCTACAACAACAAAATTTCGTTTCCCATTACATAAAAACGTAAACAAGCAAACGATATCAAGAAAATATTTATTGCAAGTAATAAATTTTTCAGCAGTAAGTGAAGTACGTATCAGCGTAAACAAAATGGCGCTATGATAAAAAGCTAAGTTTGAAATACTATCCATTTGTTCTGATATTAGCAGACTAGTTGACATTTTCTAGCAGACAACTTTTTTTATTACCTATTACATACAAATGGACAGGTGGCGTTCTTACAGTTGTTTCCGATTATTCAGAAATACACTTTTATGTTTATTTCACTTAACAATATAGGTTTTACTTATATACTGAGTATATTGGATATGAAACAGTATTCTGCGGGTTTAAAAGACCATTGTTGACTTAACTGTATGAGATTTCAGTCAGAATGTCTGTGCTTTTAACAAAATTAAACCCATCCAAGCAAAATAATTAAATAAATAGGCTTCATTCTTAAGTAAAATAAAGTTACCATGCAAACTCAAATGTTATTTTGTGCGTAGAAAGAATTTGTCAATTAAGACACAATTAATAGTGATCCTGCTTTATAGAAATTCTAACATCATCATTTCGCTTTATTCCCATTAGAGTTAATTTGCGATTCTACAATGGCCTACGAATAACCAAATCGCACTGGGATTGTTCATTTCCTTGTTTTGCATCAAGTATCATTAAAGTACAATTGACAATTTACTCCGATCAATGTTTACGCGTGTTTATTTACAGTAAAAATAGATATTATTAGGCCACAACATGTGTCCAAAAACAATAATTAGTTTTATTGTTAAACATTTTGAACGTTACACGACATATAAAATATTTTTTATGTTCTTTCTTCCAGATAATTGACCGTTGCATGCAGTATAAAAAAATGGCTGGTTTGATGACGATGCAATGGCGTGCATAGAAGCAGACAATCTATTTTGGATAAAATAATTACAATATTATTTTAATTGTACGTCGTTTTTCTATCCATTTACTCAACATAACTTTGTCGTTTGTATAATATGTAGAATTCGGTCAGAACGAGGTTCTCTGTATAAATGTATTATTCATTACATTGTTGATATCCATTATCGGACTATGTTCGAAGGCTTCTTATAATGATTGAATGTTGTACACGAAAATCAAAATCATATGATATTTTCCATTGCCTTAATCTATCATTATAATTGGTACTGTTCTTATTTTGTTGTTTTCCTCCAAATAAAGAATTATTTGCATATGATTCATTCTCACGAAATAAACATGATTAATCTAGTAATTTCCGTCTTTTCTAACACGAAAACTGAAACTATGATAAATTACCAGCCGTTCTTTCATATATAGCTTATTTTCATTTCTTTTTTAACCAGTACACTTTTCATGTAGCTACAATTCAGAATGTTATTCTCTTTTGTTGTAAACTGTAGCTAGGTTAACACAAACAAATACGTTTTAAAAAAATGTGACACTCTTGGTATCAAATACAGTTTTTAAAACAGACAATCGATGGATTGTACATGCCAAATTTTAGTTATTTGGATTGTCATTTTCTCTTTAGTAACAGAAACACCAACGTCATTCATTCTGATATAGACATTGATCACGAGGCATCTGTCACGTTTCAATTACATATAATCACAATTATATTGTACGTTTTGCTTACAAGGTAACACTTTTGTTACCTGAAAATGTTTTTCTCAAACGTTGGAAATCCGTTGTCCAATTAATCTAAAACTTCTACAATTTACAAACTAATAATTACTTACGTTATGTGACATTATTTAGTACACAAAAGGGTTTTATCAATAGAGTCAAATTATGTTTCTTTAATGTTCACCGTTTCAAATCGTGATTCATCGATTCACACTCCAATTTACGGTTCCTATGGGGATTTTTCAAAAACAATACTTCGTTGACTGACCAAAACGTACATGTTAAAAATGTTAAGAATGAAAAAAAAACTTTTCCAAGTCAAGTACAATTTAGTTTTAAATTGTTTAAAATGACATTTTAACATGAAACATGCTTTAAATTAGTAAATTTTTTTTAAAGATTTATGACCAAAAAACTGTGCGCTGTTTACATATAGTTGTTAACATTAAATTCAACTGCATTTAAAAACAAACTATGAAGGATATACATTATAATTGATGTAATCTTTTCCGAGACCAAGGTCTTTGGGTTATGTTTCGAATTCTACTGAATATTGAGACATCAGATAAGATTTATTATTATCGTTTTCGTCATCTATGTCTTTCCGCGATTACTCAAAAAATGTTTCGACTTCTTAAATACCAAGGTATATTTGACTATCGTCATTTTCAGGAAGTACAATATATGTCTAAATTGTCAAAATATGTTTTTCTAAGACAATTAATGTTTATAATAAAATTGACAAATTTAAAACATTTGGTACTTAGAACTAAGTTGTTGAGACTACAGGTTTTGATGCTAATGCATAGCTGATTTCCTACTTGTACAGAACAATAAGGTTCTGGGGGTTTATTTTTAAGGACAAAGAGTCCACATCACGGAGTCTTAATAGAGGTATTATTGATTAAAAATTAAACAATCAAACAATGGTGGTTTTGTGTACTTACTTGTCGTAACGACACCTGAAAAAGTAAAGCATTGACCATACTTGACTGCTTTCTTGTTTTCAGCATGTTGTCGCAAAATTCGGACGCTTCCGTTCCATTTGAGTGGCGCTGTTCCATCGATGTAATCTGAATCCCATTTCCCAGTCAAAATTCCGTTGTCGTCGTTTGAATTTACCTCAATGAAAAAAATGAACGTCTGTTAAAAATTTTCTTACAACAAATTTAGATACGCGTTTATCTTTTTCTCTTTTACATTATTCTAGCAAAACGTGTTTCATTTTTGCTTGCATGCTAGTTTCTTCAAGACCTACAACGAACTCAAGTCGAGTCGTGACATTGTTTTTTTTTAAATTAACAAACGGGGTAATAATTTTAAGTATGAATTACAAACACTTGATAATAATATGACATCTAAAGGGACACATTAAATTATACCCGCCACGTTGCATTGTTTTTTATTTCACGAACATATTTTATTGCATTACAAATTAGCCCATGAGAACAGCTGAGCACGGTAACAGTCCATCTTACAAGACGATGTTTACCTTGACCTTGGACCTAATATGAAGTAGGCATTTCCAAAATGAGAGCACAGACAATATAGCCCTGTTTTATCAATACATAATGTGCATTTCATAAATTGACGTTACTTCCTATCACCCTAAAAGTGCCTCTAAATTCCAGTAGTCACGTGACGTCTTTTGTTTGTAACTGTGACGTCACATGAATTGTAATTTGTCAGTTTTTAAAGATCGATTTAGAGATTGCAAAAAATAGAATGAAATTTTTGTTGTTAATTTTAAATATAACATTTAATTTTTATCGATGTCAACTTTATTTTCAAGTCTTTCTTACAATTATTTTTAGTACTTTTCTTCATTCACTTTGTTCCAGTTTTTTCACGATATCAACTTCCGGACGAAAAAAATCAATATCAGCATTCAGCAGATTTTGATCACGTGATTTCATTGATCACATGACACGTAATTGCCGTAGAGCTCACCGCTCTTCGCGGGCAGCTTCGTTCCCCGCTGCGAGCTGTGCTTGCTATAAAAATAATTTTAAATTCGCCTAACTTCAAAACTACAAATGGGATTGTGAAAAGGAAAGTTTTAACAAAATCCGTTTGTCATGTAATCTTTTGAAAACTGCCAATGTTTTACAATTTTTTTTAATGTGCCTTACTTAAAAAATGGGATTGTGCTAAAAATTAATCTTTATCTTAATGTTTATAGTACTTAACAGCTACGGAATGTTTTAACAACATTTGTTGACGTGTATTCAAGTTATCATTTAGAAACCGTCAACTGCTGACAGAACAAAATTGAATTGGCCTTAGTCAAAAACTACAATTTGACTGCTGAAAATTAAACTTGATCTTCATTTTATAGTACTGAACAGCAGTGCACAGTCTAAAAAAAATCCTTGAAGTGTTTTCAAGTTATCATCTGTAAACATCTGGAGCGCGGTCTGACGGACACTCATATTCATACAGAAGGTGTCATATAATACCTAATCATTGTCTATAAAAAACATTAGGATTTGTTTGGAAATGGAACTTCGTTTAAAACTTACAATTTTGGAAATGACCCTGGAAACTCTTACTGGATCTGACATAGACTTTGCAATGTTGTTGTTGAAACCTTTTTGCACACACCATAAACAAATTTCTAGGATTCCTTCTTCAAACTGAAATGAAAGGAAATTAATAGCAAAAATATATGTAAACTTGGTTTTTTGTAACATGTTCACAAACGTCCTTGAAAAAAAAAAGAAATATTGTTGGATGAAAATAAAACAAGTAGAGATTATGAGTAGAATGTATAAAACAAATTCGCAATATTAATATTATATGGAAAACTAGAAATTAATTCTTTTGTATATAAATCGGGGATTGTTCATGGGATTTAAACCGACAAATCTTTTAAAGTGTCTATGTCTACACTCCTTGTTTTCTTCAATTCCTTGTTATAACCCTAACCAGTCTATTCTGTATACGTTACTGTTGTTTTCCCTTGAGTTATCCGTTACTTTCTTACCTGACCAAAGAACCATGGTTTTCCACCGATTTGCTTGTAGTTTCCGTGAAAGAGTACACCACTGTCGTTAAGAACATACTCTTTCAAAAGGGATGTGTTGTCAAAGAAAACGTCGTCTTCTGTATACATAGATACAATATACATTTGGATAATTAAGTTCTTATTACCTCTAACATTTAAGTTGAATTTGTTTATTTTCTTTGCCTGTTTACAGTGTAAAATATTTCATGTATAAAAATCATTATAGAATTATAGAACTACTTGCAATTTAAGTGTAGAAATTCGATCGAAATGTGTGCCCTTTTGTAAACACATGCTTTTTCGATTAACAACATATGAAAGACATTTTGTCAGAGATAATTCTCTTTTACTAATTACATGTACGACTAAAAATTTGACGGAAGAATAAACATTAATTTCAAGATACAAACCCCTACACCATGGATTGAAGAGGATATAAATCAAAGTTGGATGTACGTAAACCGATGTCACTGGTTGACCTTCAACTGCCAGTATAGTTTCGACAACCAGCTGCCAGTTGGAGACAATGCAGTTCGCGGGTGTTGTTAACGTGACCAAGAAGTCGGTCTTCGATTGTTTTTCGGCTATCACTGCAGACCAATCATTTTTCTTTACCTCCTTGGAAAGTAAGAAATCGACATGTGTGCCATTTCCAGGTCTTGGGTTTTCACCTGTGTTAGAAATCATAAAAATAGAATTTCATTAATTATACATGTAACAAAATGAAAATTGATGTCGTGAGCCGGATATCCGATGATTTAGATTTCTAAAAGGAAAAATAAGGATGCTTTGTCATCCTGTATTAATTGAAACTGCAATTTTCAGTTTTCTTTGTGTATGAAGTTGAAACATAGTTGAGGTGTCGCGCTCAGATTTTACTTCTTCCAAAAGAAAAATGCTTATGCATTTAAAGAATTCATAAGAATTATTAATCTAAAATTAATCAGATGGCAAACGATGATGAATTTTTTACATTATATAAAGTTTGGGCCTGGCGGAAGTTACAGGCGAAGTTGTCAAATCGTTGGGAATAAACCTGACGGCAGTTATAGCAGGTGCATGCATTATCAGTCCGGCCAAATACCACAATTTATCCTTTACATATGAATGCTACATATTTATAATATAAGCAAATAATTTAATACATACAGTATATAAATTGACCATGAAAAATAAATTTCAGTTTTATGCGGAATCAATCAATCAATCAATCAATCAATCAATCAATCAATCAATCAATCAATCGCAATGCTGCTATTGTAATAAAAACATTCTTATTAATATACACCTAAGTTCATTCTATGCTGGGGCCTTGGTGGAGGAGTGGTGAAGGTAGTTTGTCTACTATTGATCACGTGGTCTGTCAACACTGAGATTGCGGGTTCGGTTCTCACTGCAGGCAGGGTGTACTCGACTCCGATCTTAATTGACAAGGAATGCGAGTTTTCCTACCGCAGGTCGGGGGTTTTCTACGGGTACTCCGGCTTCCTCCCCCAATAAAAACAGGACGCCATGATATAGCTGAAAAATTGCTGAAAGTGGCGTTAAACACCATCTAACATAACAAACATTCTATGCTAACATTGAAATGCATTATTTATCGAGCACATCAACAAAGTATAACAAAATACCTACTCGTAGTAAACACAAAACGAATTGTGTTTTCATTTGGGTCAAACTTCTTGTTAAAACGTAAAACCACATCAAACGCCTGCCCCCGTCTTATAACTAATCCTCCTGAATACACTCGGTCAAACTTGTGTGTGTTGTGTTCTCTGGCATTCTGCTTACTCATTGTATCCACAAATTCAACTTTAACATGTTTACCACTCTTGTTGTGAATTCGTCTTTCCGGTCGTATGGGGGTTTCTTCGTTTTCCTCATCTTAAAATATGCAAAATAATTTGTGAAATTCTGCAGTTGATTAAGTTTTAAACGTGTATGTTTACATTCGATGTAGTTAATATGTTTTCCCTTCCCAAGTCTCTAGTGTTCTTGGCGTTTTTCTTTTTTTTTTGTTCGTTACTTTACATCACAAAACACATGAATGCATATAAAATTCATTGATGGGCGATGCCTTCAATTGAGCTACTATACAGTTAGCTGTGCGAAAATGTTAAAACTATGGTCATTTTGCTTTCTGCTTTTTGATGGCATTGTGTTTTCTACTTGTTAACAACCATTTTTTCTGTGTTCTTAAGTCGCTGTCGTTTCTGCTACATGATCATCTGATTCCTTCGATGTCTAATTGTGATAGTCACAATGTTTGCGATTTCAATTTTTGCCCGTTATCTTATTAAGATATGTTGGTGGCTTTCTACGCGTACAACCTCTGGCAGCTATTATCTGCACGCATTTCTGCCTACTGAACTATATATTAAGCGTTTTTCTTGACTTTGAATTATTTCTATATGTTTATTTTATTTTCAGTATTAACACCAAAATGTTTTTATTTTTTATAGAAAGTGTAGTTATTTTTTAAACAATAATTTAAAAACTTGTTTGGCTGTACATGTGTTTGAAACTAAATCGTAACAAATCTATTACTAGATAAACAAATTAAACGATAAATATAAGTCTCTTTGACAGCTTTAAAGAACTGGACACGAATTATTCTAAACTTAGTCTTATTTTCAATACACAGGAGAACTAAAAAAGTATTTGTACATGTTTAGTTATAAATGTGTCAAATTTTCAACAATGACATCTGGCGTTATCCGTGAAAAGGCATTTTGCTATACTTTTTACAGAAGAGCGTATGAATATTAAAATTTGCAGTTTACGATAAAATCTTTAAAAAATAATATAAACTTATTAACCCATGATGTTATATAGTACACATGAAAATAATAATAATACACTCTAGCGAATACATTTTCCTAGAGCTAATATAGATATATGTTTATAGATAATTACTTGTAAATAGCTAACGCATGGCTGCTGGCAAATTGTTCTTTCATCTATTTTACTTGTCAGTTGCACCACTAGTAACGGAAATACACGATCAACACGTGGGAGAGAATATACATATTACTCCCCTTCTTACAAGGTCTGCATGATGACATTTAAACTGAACCCAGGTCTAGAAATGTGTTTTATCTGTACTCCGATTGCACTATCAATTGTCTTTTTGCCATTCAAAAATATGTGACTATGAGATGAGAAATATTATTCAAAAAATATTCCCCCCCTCTTTACGGTTAAGACACCACTGTCGGTTCGTAAACAGGAAAGCACTGAAATAGGAGTCATTTTTTTGTCTTTAAGTCGTAATAAGTATAAGTTATTGTAATCTTAATATGTTGGAAATGTATCTTTTGTATTAGCGAACATTTGACGAACTTTATTTCGGGGCTTTAGTGGGCTAATATTCACAAGAAGCTCACCTACTATTCACGCACGTTTTTGTTAACACTGGGGTTGCAGATTCGAGTTTTACTGTGTACATGGTGTACTCCACTTCAACCTTACAAAAGATTAAGTTATTCTGCCGGACGTAGTCTCGATCATCCAGACGCTTATAATTACATTTGTGCGTCTGGATTCAACTCTATATTGAACTCGTTACCATTACGCCCAAAACTGGGCGTAATTTTTGATTGGATGATATTTTTATTATCTAAAAAATTACTTCCGTTCATATCAAGAAGTGTACAACAAATTGTACCAAAGTTTACATTTGAATATTTTTATAAAATATTACTTCATCAATTAATTAAACAAATATTATTGTTATGAATCTTACTGTGACGTCATATTATAAGTATAGATATGTGTGCATGGTTATCCTGGTTTAAAAATAGGACTCTAAAAATAGAATCATTGTTTGTCTCCACCTATTGGTAGCGATATTAAAATAAGGTGATCCCAGACGCTATTATATATGCGTCTGGGTGATCGAGACTATGCCGGACGTCGGTGGTTTGCATCGCGATCTCCACTTCCTTCCCCAAAAAACTTAGAGTATATTATATAGATTAAAAATTGTTGAAAGTGGCGTTAAACCCCATTCAAACAAACAACCAAACTTTTTTTTTAAATCGAATTAACTTGCTTTATCAACATAAACAATATGTTAGTTAATATGTCCTACAATTAAACCTACATCATGATATCTCGAATTGTATTGACATACACAAAACTGTAGGAACAATGGCGTAATATATTCCCGTTTTTATTCTGAAATTACGGCCTACTTTCGTATCAGTATTTAAGGTCGAATGAACATTGTATGATTCTCTTTGTTTTTTTCTATTTGCCTTTTTAAAAGCCTTTTCAGAAAACCACTGATTGGTATTGAAGGTCGATATCAAAACAATCCGTTAAAAAAAACACACACATTGAAATACACGGCCTGTATTTACCATCATTTACTCTGTAAATTAAAATAAGAAATCTTTTTAATTTCTGTTTGAAAGAACGTGTGCTTCCGAATTAACATCAACAGCAAAATAGAGCATCATCATTAGAGTGCCGTGGCCTTTGTGGCAAGTTTTTAAAGAGTAAGGTCACCTACTATTGATAATAGGCTTAGGTTACGAGTTCGATCCTTACTGATGGCAGGGTGTGATCAAATCCAACATTAATTACTAGTTTTCTTGAAATATGTCACCGGGTACTCCCTAAAGAACTGATTATAACGACTTATATATTTTATTTTTGAAAACAATCGTCCGTTTGAATTAATATTAGTCTGCTTGGAACTGTATTTAACATAAGGCAGACATGCTAACACAAACATACATGTAATGCTTGTAAACAATGAAACAGCTTACTAGTAATCAGAATTACCAGAAAATTTGACTGTCCTTGCTGAGGAGTTCCAGTCACCATTTCCGTGATCAGAAATCGATCTTTTATGAAGGTCTACAGCATGATCTAGGATAGAAGAATACTCTGATGTTGGAAACCGATAGAACCGAGATGACATCTAAAATAAATAATGACAGAACACTGCATTGTTTTATCTGTTTTGGATTTTGTTTTTAATATCTATAATAAAAGCATAAATCTCAAAGGCGCGTTATTTTAAAATCAAACACCAATAGAAAGACGAGGGCTAACGTTTATAGCACCTTTTCTGTGTACAATGTACTTGTCAATGTGTTAAGAGTTTTTATTGCCACATGAATCCGGAGTACGCCATTTCAAGTACACTTGATTACACATCAAGCTGCGAGCCGAATGCAACCTTATTACTACTACAATAAATTTCAAACTGAACAGTAATAGGTCCTAGAGAAATGTAACGGGGTATGGCTAACTACGTAGAATAAATTTCTAACCAGCTATTCATTAAAATTATTTGCTTTGATTTTATTTTAATAAAAAAAAACCCTTTCTTCCAATAATTAAAACTATCAACCACGCCCCTAAACAGTTCATAAATAGATCTTTTTTAAATTGTATTCGTACGTTTGCACAGATTGCCTGAACTGGGCAAACAATGATTAAATGAAGTCTTTTAATAACATAATTTTCTATGTTATCAGTCAGGAAGCAAAACAGCCCAGTGAAATAGGGCAATAAATTAAAAAAAAAAATTGACAGATATTGCGTGAACGTATTCGATTTCTCATCGGAAGTTAATAAAAGCCTTTGCATTTACAATTTTATTTACGTCTTGTTGGTTAATAAAGCGTGGCACATATTAAAAAGGTCCCTAATAGCAATAATATCAAGTTGAAAAAATGTGAATACAACAAGTGAAATGTTTTGTCTTACTTTGTGTACCTAAATACGTAAATATTAAGCAATCATTAATCACTTTTCTAACTTTTGCAAGTATTTTTTGTTTGTTTATTTCACGCCCACACTAAAGGCAGTATTTCATTGAAATCTTCACAATTTTTGTATAATTTTGGTAACTATAACTATTTCCATATCTGTCACAGTTAGAGTAAAAAAATTAATTCAGTAGAAAAATAAGTGAATTTATTCGTTTTAATTGATGTGTTTGTTTGTTTGAATTGTGCTTAATGCCACTTTCAGCAATTTTTCTGCCATATTGGGCAGTTTTTATAGTGGGGCAGGCAGCCGGAGAAAAATCCGCTTCGGTAGTAAAACTGGCAATCATTGTAAAGTAAACTTTCAATCGAGCAAACCATGCCCGCAGTAAGTCTCGAGCCGTCACACTTAGTAAAATGCACATTGTGTCAATAGTAGATGACTAAAAACCTTGAACACTTAACTACCGAAGTGCCCGCATTGATGGAACAAAATCGTTACAAAATGGGTATTAACAGTTATAAACATAGTACATGTATTATAATTTTATTTTTGCCTGAAATAAATTATAGTTCATATAAATCAAACCGAAGACTTGTTTGACCAACTGTGGACACATTCTAAATCCCAAACCGGCGTACAAAACATAGACCAAAGTTAGCACAGCATACAAAGCATATATACACCTCGTCATAAGTTAAGCAACACCCTATTATTTTCCAGGCATTCATTTAAGATTATATATATTTTTAATTTTTTTTTAAAGAAATGACAATTGACCTTAATGACAAATGAAACATACAAACAACATGTTTACAGTCGCTTTATTTATTATTTGATGAAAGATGTTCAAAGCAAAGATAAAAACTGTAAATATAACTTTCATAGTCAAAAAATATATTTGATGGCATACTTCAATTTCATTTACCTAAAGTAAACACATCATCATAAGTCAACGTTCAGGGAAAGAAAAGTCACTTTGAAATGTGTTAAACGCAAAAAAAAACTCAGTAAGTCACGTAACCACAAAGCTTCCGGTACAGTTCATTAACTGTACTCCTCATGCTGCTGACTAAACGACGAAGTGTAGCATGTGACAAATTCTGCCATTCATTTTGAATGGCAGAATGGTGATGTCTCTATGTCAACAGTGGACGTTTCAAGGGACGACGAGCTCTCAACCTAGCATTGTTTAGTCGCATGTTAACTGTTCGAACGGCGACGCTGGTTGCAATATTCCAATCGTCACGAAGATATCTTGCAGTGGCAAACGGTTGGCGTTAAGCATACTTCAATTTCATTACACGAACGAGTGCTTTGTCCTCCCTTTTAGATGTTATTGGTGGTCGACCTGACCTAGGACGTTCATGGATAGTTCCATCATCTTGATGACGTTTCATGCAATAGCCTGGATACAATACTAAAGTGTATGCCAAAATGGTGTGCTATCTGACGCAAGCACTGTCCACTATTACGCATTCCAACGATCTGCCACTTCTCAGCTTCACTTAATTTACGTCTAGGAATTGTAAAAAAGTAAAGATGAAGTCGAAAAAGACCAGGTGTATAAATTCATGGATGCACAGCATTATAAAACACAATTTATTGCATTTGTACATGAGGAAATGCACACGGTTGCAGTGCAGTGTTCTTAAAATAAACAACATTTAAAAACTTTATTCAATTACCTGAACACATGTAAAGCACTTGACAGGATTATGTGTACAATGAGTATTGTTATACTTTATTTACGGAGTTCCAGACACAGTGTTTTCAATATCAGATAGTTTACTCAATGCTTGATATTTTTGGTTATTTCATTCTTAGTTTAATACATAATATCACCCACTCTGAGACATTGTTTTGAATAGATGTAGGATCTATTATTCTTTAATTAGGAGCTTTGATTGGCGGCAATATTCATGTTTACAGAGATTGAACAGACACAGCTCTAGCAAACTAGTTTGGCATTATAGAAATTACACTACATAGGCGTTTCGTTGTCAAGGGAATATTAAAAAACGCTCTTACATTGCCTGTGTAGACGAACGAGAAGTCAAAAAACATTTTTCCTTAATATCAGAATTCACATTCATTATTATAAACAAAAAACAGCATTATTCATATGTGTGTGTAATGTCATCAAGATAATTAAAGCTCGGAGTATATTGAGGCCTCAACTGAGATAATCAGGCAGAAAAAAGATTATAATCACAAATAATTGGAAGTATTGACAGAACCAATCTTCTTGTAAAATGTATATTTTATTTTTGCCAATCTCAGACAGTCTTGATAGAAACTCACTTTAATCATTAAGGCTTATGGTTCGCAAAAGGAAATGTCGCTGTCGACATTTTAGTGACATTTTTATTTGTAACGTCATATTGATTCTGTTTATTTACACATCAGCAAAATGTACTGCAATTGTTCAAATATTACAAAATTCAATGATTTTGAAGTTTTAAACGTTATATTTTGAATACAAAAGCGGTAATCTTCGCAGTTGGAAAAAAAGACATGCAGCACTAAGTACTCTGAATATGCATAACAAACTTACTTTCTGGCGAACCAAGACACGTATCTTCCAATTTCAAAAGCTTAACATACATTTATTTAAACACCTAACACCCTGCAATATGCAGATTTTGTGATAACGTTATCTGATGGTATTTCATTATATATATTTGTCAACGTCAAAATGGCAGAACGTGCACAACCAGAGCCCTAGAGACAAGATGAAGATAAACGTAAATTTTACCCACCCTTTGAAGTAAGTGACCAATGCTGGCCCTGAGCTATATGTGCGCATGTAATATGTCAGTGAGGGAGTTGTTAATCAGTGCTGTTTGTTTTTGCATGCACAAAATTTTTGAAAATGTCAGTTATACATCAAATTAATGTTTGAATAAATTAGTGACGCAACGTTGCTACATCCAACTTATACCTGTAACAATGTATCGGACATAATCCGAGTTCACACTGTAGCTGTCGTCATGTGAGAAAGCCTAGTTTAGAAACAATATAAATAAGCACAACTGTATTGTTTAATACCATAGTTATCGGTTATAGTGGTATGTTGAAGTGTATAAGCGAATTATTTTTGTTAGATATTTCTATCAATGTGGAGCAAAACGCATTTCTGTCAACGAAGGTCGGGGAACTCGAGGATCGTATCCTCTTACAACAAAATTTGTATTATTGCTGATTGTAGAATTAACGAATCTTATTAACCAAAAACAAGGCAAAACATAATGATTTGTAAATTTGTTAAACCTTAATATTTACCGCCATCAATCTTTTCCAAACGAGGAATCGCATTAAACAATTTGGTATTTTATAATTACTCGTTTTTTTAAAAACCTATTCATACCGAATTTAAACACACCGGAATATAAGTGTTAAATATCAATATGTATAACTGTTGGTAAATATTACATATATTTTTAATGACGATTATTTATGAAAAGGTTTCAATAAAAAAAATACAAAATTGTGCAAAAAATTATATGCATGATGCTATTTATTTTACCTGGTCTTTTTGGCATTTCAAATAAATTGAAAGCAAATAATTTCTATCAAAGTTTTGTTCGCAAGCGCTTGTTTTTTTGTTTTGTTTTTTTTTGTTTAATTTTTTAATGTGCTATAAATTAAATAAGCTTTATTGCATCCTCGCGATCTGTCAATGTTTCTACAAAGCAAACTTACTACTGCTGACATTAAGCTGGGTATTTATAATATAATATGTATAATAAATCAAGGCATGTTATGTTTTGTGAACCTATACATATCCACTTTGTACTACCCCTAAAGCGACATTCAAATCATTTAGTGTGTTATAACATACCGTGCTAATGTTATAATAATGTGTAAAGTATACAGAGGAATAGCTTGATGAATGGAGAATAAAGATTCAACTGCTATAAAAAGGAACAAAAGTAAACACATAATGATAGAAATATGGAATATCAAAACAAATTACATTTAATCTATTCTTTTGCACAATTTGTACATATACATATAGCAGTTTGGAGATTATTTGAGCCTAATCCGGAGTTAAGGCCATGGTTTTGCCGTATCTCATCTTATATTAATTTAAGCTGTGTATCAGATTGTCTTCTACAATATAACAAATAAGAAAGGAATAAACATAATCCTTAAACTTCTTTTTTTTTTTGCTTTCTGATTTTTTGACTGTCTATCGATATATGCGAGACGAAACATTTGAACTAGTCTGTTAAATTCTTCACAGAGAAACGTCAATGGCTACGACTAATAGAATGTGGCTAAATTTAAAATAAAACATAAAAAATTACAGAAGTCTTCTATTCGATATCTGTCGGTACTAAGATTGAAACTGTGGTAAAAACTTATTCCAATTATCGGGGCAGTACTCCATCTTGAACGTTTGAGCATAGTTTGTTATGTTTGGAGATGATAAGTAGTTTGTGTACAGAGATGTAGACGTCGACTTTTAACAAATTTAATTTCGAGGTTTAATTAACGAAAAGTTTTATTTGCTTAATACAAAATATCGTCACATGTCCTTTTTCAATTAAATCCGTTTCAACTACTTAATTTTGTAGTATAGACTCTTTATATAGATAGGATGCAGTTGCTTTACACAAGAAAAGCGTTCAATGAGTATGGTTTTCCAAATGTCTATTGAAATTCAAATGTCAATCTGCTAACCGAGGCAAATTGACATGTTCTTTAAAAATAAAAGTGTAAATTACATAGCATATAGGGCATTATAAAATGTTAACAGTTGTTACGTTTCAATCCATTCCTATTTTTAAATGTATTTATGAGGTAAATTGACGAAATATAATTGGATTAAAAGGGCTTTTACAGCGATACGATTGCAATTTCGGAGAATGTTTTAATCGGCAGTGAAATCAAGAAAGAAACATCCAGTCATTGGCAGGTAACTAATTTACTTTATTACATAGTTTTGTGTGTAGATTGAACATTTTTTAATATAAATTTCTCGAAGGCAATGCGCGCATATAACTAACCAGTGTTAAGGGTCAGTTTGAAGTATGGATTAAGCTTTGGTCTTGGCATACCTGTTAAAGGTGTGTAAACACTATTCCAATTCTTTAAGATTTTCTACTAAATTTGTTATTTGTTTAATTAGCGCTCTTTTACCTTAAGTGGAACTTGACCGACATCATATATATCCAGAATCGTACATGACAGGCCTATGTTCTCTCAAAATTTCATGACCTCTTTAAAACCTTCCAAGAGAAAACCAGCTTCCGGGTAAACCCCACTCTAAAAATAGCTCTTTCTTTTCAGAAAATCTTGGTTTATATGTCATGTAGTGCGTGTGACATAAAACATACTAAACACCATTAGAACAGAGCAAGTTATGACTCAAAATTTTTCTAATATATTCACCTTTCAGAAAAACTTTCATTCATTAAAATCCAGTTAGTAGTTTTTAATATACACTAAGATAAATAGGACTATTTTGTTTGTAGGTACTATTTTCTTATATGTTCCAAATTTGATTGGTCCCCTTTAGTGTCGTGACACCTAAATACATGTAAAAATGTATTGTACAGCTGAAATTTCACTTGTTATCCCTTTCGCGGGTATTGTAGGCATCCAGAGTTTTTACGACACTTTCAGCAATATTTCAGGTGAATCATGTCGTCAAATCATGTTTTTATAAGGTAAGGAGGAAGCCGGAATATTCCGACATTAAGCCAAAAAAACTGACTGTCCTCGCCATTCGGATAGTGTCGAGGGTGAGGCTTAATAATTCAGGTTGTTGCGTTGACAGTGAAAGATCGATTAATTACAGTTAAGTGCATGTCTCATTTTCCACGTTTTATTAAATGCATGTGTTTGTTTATCTCAGCTATGGTTTAAATATAGTACATATCATTACTTTTGTTTACAAAACATAAGAAATGACAGAATATTGGTTAAATTAATCATTTGCCATGCGCAAAATCAATACACATCATCTAAGCGTTTTTAATATTACCACAATCTCCTTTCTATCGATTAAGCGCTTGAAACGTGAACATCTTACTTTTTTAGATACAGCGAAGTCACAATAGGAATTGATTATTTGATTGTTTTGTTTGTCTCTTTATGAATGTCTTGTTTGTTTGTTTTATAATGTTTGTCAGCCAATAATTACATAATGTAATATATTGATGAAGTACGTATTTAAGTTTACGAATAATAGTGTTGATAATGCAATGTCAATACTTTCTTATAAATAAGTTTTGCGCTTTGAATTTAAAATATATTAAAATATATATTTATCTTTCTCTGACGTAGTCTGTCGTATAGCTTGTGTAGTATCTTCTCTTACCGGACTTGACTTACCCTGATTTACTACAAACAAGACAACGGGTGTGTCGCAACAGGCAGGAACTACTAAAACTTCCGGATCACCAGGATTCAATCTAATTTTAGAAAACTTGTCGCTGACCTTGTGTGTTGTTTTGTTTGGTATTTATTGTTGTTTGTCCAATTGCTTCTTATTAGATACTCATACCACATGTATATTGATTGAAATGAAGAAAAATGTCTCCTATAAGTGTCTTGCGAATTTGGGATTAGGAATAATAAGCGCAAACAACGTTCTAAGATATGGATACGGTGCGATAAAAAAATTTCTCGTTCTTTTGCTCAGTAAAACAAAAATGTGTCCATGAACTTGTCATTGTAATAATTCGCTTTTAAAAACTCGCATATTGTAATGGCTTTATGATGTCATGATGAAAATATATTGGTAGTATTATATAAAGCATTAAGGTGTTATTTGATTGATTGATTGATTGATTGATTGATTGATCGGACGTTTGCTTCAGTGGCAATATTTCAGCTATATTCAGGACGAGAACAAAGGAATCAATTAAATCAAAGGAAGAGAGTGATGGGATAGGGCACAGGTAAGTACGGGGCGGAGAATTTAGCCTTATTTATTATGTATGGCTATAATGAACCTGCCCTTTTCCAAAATTTACAAAACGGATCTTTATCGTATAAGAAGCCTGACACTTTCCAAACACGTAACCCACTAGTGTTCGCGTCCAGGCTTTTCGTATATTATATTAATAAATGCATGCTTTGCAATGTAATGATATTTATTGTACATTATTATTATTTTGCTATTTGGTTTTATTGTGTTTAAATTAAAATCAGCAAAAGTAAATCTGTTGGCATCTTCTAAATAATATGGGGTTCTTTATAAAACAACACTTATACCGATAAAATTTAGACCTGTATTATAGAACATAAAAGGGACTTGTATACACTAGTATACAGTTGGATACTTTTTATCGGTGTCAAAGTACTAATTGATAACTGTATTCTAACGTCCAATGGAACTTTACAATCTGCTCTTGAAATCTTAAGGTTTGATTGAAATCTGTACGCATTTTGATCGTACAGTTTAGTAACAGTTTAGTAAACAAAACCACTTGGGGGTGTCTGTCCGTTACACTTTCTCTTATGCGCATCTCCTCCTACACTACTGAATGGAATTTGATGAAATTTACACAAAATCTGTCACATAGTGCTGTTGTTCACCTGATGTTTAACATTGTGATCGGAATGATATTTGGGGTTTCCAATAGAAAAAAACGGTCTTTGTCACCGACATAAGGGAAGCGGTGGTATCAAGTAGTGAACATTGCTCACAGTTTTTAGCTTTTAAGTTTACCGGCAACAAAACAATGTCCTGGCCAAGGATGTTGCACTGAAACCATCTGCATTATTACTTTACATAAAGGATTAACAGTGGGTGCCCCACACGGTCTCCTTTACTGCAGGTTGGGACCACTATAACAATGTAAACAAAGTCTCCTTTACTGCAGGTAGGGACACTATAACTATGAAAACACGGTCTACTTTACTGCAGGTTGGGACCACTATAACAACTAAAACACGGTCTACTTTGCTGCAGGTTAGGACCACTATAACAACTAAAACACGGTCTACTTTGCTGCAGGTTAGGACCACTATAACAACTAAAACACGGTCTACTATGCTGCAGGTTAGGACCACTATAACAATTAAAACACGGTCTCCGTAACTGCAGGTTGGGACCACTATAACAACTAAAACACGGTCTACTTTGCTGCAGGTTGGGACCACTATAACAACTAAAACACGGTCTACTTTACTGCAGGTTGGGACCACTATAACAACTAAAACACGGTCTACTTTGCTGCAGGTTGGGACCACTATAACAACTAAAACACGGTCTACTTTGCTGCAGGTTGGGACCACTATAACAACTAAAACACGGTCTACTTTGCTGCAGGTTGGGACCACTATAACAACTAAAACACGGTCTACTTTGCTGCAGGTTGGGACCACTATAACAATTAAAACACGGTCTACTTTGCTGCAGGTTAGGACCACTATAACAATTAAAACACGGTCTCCTTAACTGCAGGTTGGGACCACTATAACAGTCAAAACACAGTCTCTTTACTGCAGGTTGGGACCACTATAACAGTCAAAACACAGCCACTTTACTGCAGGCTGGGACCACTATAACAGTCAAAACACAGTCTCTTTACTGCAGGTTGGGACCACTATAACAGTCAAAACACAGCCACTTTACTGCAGGCTGGGACCACTATAACAGTCAAAACACAGCCACTTTACTGCAGGCTGGGACCACTATAACAGTCAAAACACGGTCCCCTTACTGCAGGTTGGGACCACTATAACAATGTAAACAAAGTATCCTTTACTGCAGGTTGGGACCACTATAACAATGAACACAAAGTCTCCTTTACTGCAGGTTGGGACCACTATAACACTGAAAACACGGTCCCCTTACTGCAGGTTGGGACCACTATAACTATGAAAACAAAGTCTCCTTTACTGCAGGTTGGGACCACTATAACAATGAAAACAAAGTCTCCTTTACTGCAGGTTGGGACCACTATAACAGTCAAAACACAGTCTCTTTACTGCAGGTTGGGACAACTATAACAATAAAAACAAAGTCTCCTTTACTGCAGGATGAGACCACTATAACAGTAAAAAAACAGTCTCTTTACTGCAGTTTGGGACCACTACAATAATCATTTCGACAGCAGCTGCATTTCCAACCAATACAGGAAAATACCAAAAAGGTCATATATTAGTTAATGGGTCTACTAAATACTAACCAAAAAGGTCATATATTAGTTAATGGGTCTAATAAATACTAACGGTTGAAATGGAGTGTATGTGAAATATGCGAAAAAAATGTTTGCTTTCAATAATTCTAAATGTAAGATGCTAATTTCTTCACAATTTCAACTACTTCTTTGCTTTGTATCTTTAGGAAAAAACAGAATTCACATAGTTGTACTAACTATAATTATGAACATCAGCTTTGTGATTATTAGTTCTGCGCCGCATGGGCGTTGTTACTAATAATTACTTTTTTTCTTGTTGTGAAAGCATAAATTAAGAAACATCGCAGAGTTAAAAAATGTATTGAAAACAAAGCGAGGACATTGTTGCAAAAAATGCATTCGATAAGCAGGGTGCCTGGAAGGTTAACTATGACCTGCCTGTCTCGTTTATCACAGAATGTAGATAAATACAAACTTTAAAAGAAAAATATGCAAATATGATAATGAAATGTCTTTGATAACAAGGAATGCATCCTGGCAGAGTAAATTAAATATATGGAACGTGATAGGTTGTTCAACAAAATAAACTACATGCTGAAATAGAAAAGGAAAAAATTGCATACTGCAATAAAGTAAAAACTTGATAACTTAATATGATTGATTTGAGTATTGTTGTAAAAATAAAACATTTAGGTAAACCAGAGTGATAAAGATCCTACTCCCGATAAAAATTGGACGCCACACTGTGGCAGAAAAATGCTGAACGTGACATTAAACACCATTCTAATATGACGTCCTGCTTTCGCTATGTAAACAAAGCCGTGTTAAAATTCCAATAAATTTAGTTCGAACATGCGCAAGTTAATTTTGGTTGCAGTCGTTTAAATTTTATATAAAAAAACTAAATTTTTTTTAAACCATAATCATCGTTACTGCTAATAAAGTTGTTATTTTAAGTCTGAATTCTGAGATTTGCATGATTCAAAATTCAGCCATTAAATTATGTTTCCAACACTCTACATTATGACATACGGGAGGTACGTGGAACAGCCTTTCACTAGCGCACATTTATATGTCGCTCCACTGTAGAGATTACCGTATTTGTCATAATCAGAATCGAAATAATTCATGGATACCATACTTTATTGTCGTTTAAACATGGGTGGGCATTATATTCATGATATTTTACCCCTCGCTATCGCTCGGTGCAAAATATTCAAGAATATAATGCCCACCCATGTTAAAATGACAATAAAGTATGGTATCCATGAATTATTTCTTAATTCAAACAAATAAACAATTTAGGTAACACGGAAAGTTAATTAACATAGCTGGAACTGGATAACAGTGTTGTTTACCAAAGTAACTGGATACAGAAATAAAATGAAGCAAAGCACCTGTAACACTACCTGTTACCGGATTTATTAAACAGTTTTATTGGTCAACAAATACGGCCATTTAACCCTAAGATTAAAACAGAAATGTGTGGGTATAAAAGAATTGATTAAAAACGTTATTGCCATCATAAATCAGAGACATAAAAATGTGACTACATTAAAAAGTGTGAAAACCTGATCCTAATCAGCAATAGATTGAAGTATTTCATGAGAAATTAAACATTAGATACACGGTTTAGTAAAATTATTACTCTATATAAAGATTATATTTTAATATGTTAAATGTTTTTGCTCATTAACAAAGAATAAAGCTGTTCCTTCGTTATTGTCTTGTTGTTGCAAGCAGCTGTATAGCTCACACTTGTTCATGTATTTAGTTGTTAAAACAGAGAAAATAAAAAATCCTGATCTTAGCTTTATTTAATTTGCAGGGCCGGTACATAGCTGTATCGAACAACGATTTAACAGTAAAATTGCAACACGTCATTTATAAAGATCGATAGCCCCACAGCTTGTGAAATATAACATAGATAACTAGTGTTAATAGATCAATAAAGTTAAAAAGATTAATATTTTGATGTTAAATGTAGGGAAATAAGTTAAGTGAATATAGTATCAATAATATGCAATGTAGTCCTAAAGTTCTATACTGCGTATTAATTTGCCTGCTTTCCATACTATTATTTGGCTGCCAAATTACAATTTTGTACCTGATGCGAAAAACCTCACATTGATTGGACAAAGGTAAAGTATAATCCTCTGCGAAATCTACATTGAACGACAACTGCAACTCAATATGGCTTGAAGTTAATGACAACGTGTAATTTCTACTATCGCTTTTCATCGACCGAATACTCCATTGTCAATTGACACAATAAAATATGAGAAAAAAGTTGTGTTCTTGCCACGCCGGAAGTTACTTGTGTTTCAATTTCAAATGACACCTGTTACTGGAGTATCAATCTTGGAACGCATGCGTCAAATATTCTGATAGATCAACTGGTGACTGCAACATAACGGTGACACTTTCAAGTACGTTGAATCATGGCTAGTACAAATAAAACATCATCGAACTTTTTAAGACAATTCCGAGATTTAAAAACACGGGAGTTTAAACAAATAACAGCAGGACAGTTTATGGATGTTTGGAACCACTATGATGAAGACGGTAAGATTTTTAATAAGCTATAAATCTTTTAAAGTTTTTAAATATTTATCAATGCATTTGTTTTCGCTGACTTAATAATATATGTGAATAACATATGTTTAAATGTAATTTTACTATTTTGATTTAAATAAACGCACAAATGATTTAAAACAGCAATCAATTGTGTCATTACTTGAGGTGTTAATGTTATACTTGTGAAAATAGCTTCCCTTTGAAAACAAGTTGTAATTTTAGAGCGAGTAGCAGTCCAAAATGTTTAATAAAATTGGGTAAAAGAGACTTTGAATTGTTGTCTGCCAGGTAATAATGATTTCTGGAAACTGTACCCCTCGTTATGTATTCAAAGCCTGTTGAATTACGAAGCAATGCAATTGCAAATTCTATTAAAAATATTTATTTTGGACTTATCAAAGAGAAAAAGGGCACTATTCCTAAAATACGGTAAAATGTTATGTGCTCTTTAAATATAAATTAGTTTACTCCTATAAGAGATTATAATTTGTAATAAGAATGCAGTCTTTTAATGTTTGCCTTTGATATTAAAATCTTATATGCATTTTAATTAAAGCTTTATCAGTATTAAATGTAACAAACAATTGCGACTTGAAGACCAGCACAACTGGTTTATTGCAAGATGGCGAGTTGCTGCTATAAAACATAATTAAAATACAGGTATAAATTATTGTACAAATATGCTGCATTTAGATGATAAAGTTAAAACATTAATTAGTTTTGGGGGTTTTGAAAGCTATATGAATATCTTATAGTTATTAATGGCGTAAAAAATACGTTAGCCATAGACTGATATGTTCTTACATACTTTTACTCAAAAGACCGGGTATTCTTCTATGGGTGAAAGACGTTTTTTGTTAACGCGTAGAGCAAAATGTAATGTCGAAAAGACATAAATATTTCTATCACGAGTAGGACATCTGGCTTTATAACACATGCTTGAAAGTGCCTATTTCTTCGGTCAACTAATAGCTTTAACATAACGACCACCTTAAAAAAACTTTCCACTTTTTAATATCCGGCATCCAATTAGAACGCTTGAAGCAAGAACCTTGCCTACATGCTTGTTTCAAGGGTTCATATTTTACAACGTATATATATAACTATGCGCGGCTCAACAATTTTCAATCTAAGGAGACGCCTATTCCGTTTTTAATATTTTTTTAATGCGGTCTGGCCTCACTGTTAGCATTTTCAGCTATTTTTTGGCGTCAGTTTTTATTCGAGGAAACCGAAGCACCTGTTGAAAAACCTTGGCCATTATGAAAACTACCGATCCTTGTCTTGTTAGATTGGAATGGAGCACATTGTTTCCTTAGTAAGGCTCGAAAGCGCAAACTCAAGCGTGTAATCTTTCAGTGGGAAATGAAACACGTTTATTTAAGGGGTATAAATTCCACTTTGTTTACAATGTAACAGATATAACATCAATTATTAATTTACATATAATCTGGAACGTAAAAAGTCTATAATTTTTAACAAAAACAAAATACAGTTTTTTATTATTGTACTTTTACTAGAAGCAAATAGATCTTCAATGATTTTTTAAATGGCTGAATTGAACATCTCACTGTGCATAATTTTCGTTTAGAGAAATATATTTGTAATAGCGCTACGTGAGTCAAACTGTTTGCGGTTGTCTCACCAGTTGACAATTGCAGCTGTTTAATTCCCGAGAATTATCTACACAAAATTTATTAAATGAAGCTTTAATTTTGTCTGTGTTTATGTTAGCAATGCCATAAGCAATGAAACACAAAGTCAGCATGTAACAACAGTCATCGCGCTTTAATTACATATTCTTATAAGACGTCCTTAAAACGTCAAACAATATATTACACTATATATCTATACTTCGCACACCTGTAAATGCGACGTTATGTCACAAAATATTTAATGACTTCACAATGTTAACGGCTAAATTTTGAAGTTCGGATTGAAATAAAAGTCAATAAATAACAGAACAAGACATATCGATTGCACATTACGATAAAAACATTTAAGAAATGTTTCGATTTGTATTATATTCACCATACATACTTGGCATAATTTCTAGACGGAAAATTTTGTATCATGCAAATGGCGGGTAGAAATTCATGGCGTATAAAACTCTGAAGTTTGTTATATTCGAATTACAATAATGCATTCTGGTTATGATGTTGTACATTTGGTAACTTGGAATGGGCCTTTAGGGTCTTATTTTCTACCTCCCTATCGCTCGGTAAAAAATAATCGAATATAAAGACCCATCCGATGTGTAAATGAGTACGACACATCTTCCCTTTCGCTCGTTAAAAAATCGAAAATGAAAGCCAAGCTCTTGTGTAAATGAGTACATAATACACTTATGAATTATTTCTCAAACATATGGAAGTACCGTGATAATTCAAAAACAGTGAAACAAATGTATATAATGATGTGCAAGATTTATAAACAGTCACTCTTATTTAATTCTTGACCTCCTGAAAGTAATGTCATTATGATCGAGGAAGCTAATTTAATTATTAACAAATTTTTGTTGATTTTGTGTACTATGCGCAATCAGGAGTTTCTAGAAGTAGGATGAGGGCTGTCTCGAAAAAGTAGAGTTGATTGACAAACTATTGTTCTCGCGTGTTTGTCATTAAATATTGAATTGAATAAATAATGCGTAACTCGACGGGTGTCTAATTAGCAGTACAGAGCACCGGCATGCACCCATGAATTTTATTGGGTTCGGTTTACTATCTTCTGTTTTTGCGTTTTTGTTTCGTGTTGCATATCTTTGTCAATATCCGGATATGTAAATGTCCCCTGACCTTTGGCTCTTGTTGTTATTATGTCCGTCTCTCCCGATTTTATACTGTATTTTATTGGCATATATATTTCTAACACAAAACCTATGCAGTATCAGGTTATTTATCATTTCATCACGACTTGCTCATATTTTCAGAAACAATTCAGATATGACGGTTTAACACCCAGCTGTGTTAACTGTATATATACCACATTGTTTAAGAAGATCGCGTGAAAGAAATTTACAAACTGTAATTTAGTATTTACTGGTACATATAATAGGCTTACCGCACGGGTTATTATGTATGTAGCATTAGCTCAAATCAATTTTATATTATATCTATTATATCTCTATATGCATAAGTACGGTTAATTACACACATCTCTATTTAAACTGTAATTTTAATGTACATATCCTAGTCCAACCTTTACCTTGTTATACAAAACATTTGAGGATACGTGAATAGTTTCTTTAAAAATATTTGTGTGTATTGATAGATTAAATGTTTGCTAAACGTCTATACTAAGTGTTGACGTATTGCGGAGAGGGTTTCTTGCGTGAAAAATGAAAACTGCTTACCGCGTACGGTTCAGCTTATGCTCCTTTTGTAGATCAAGAATACTACTTTTTGAAATCAATAATTATTTCCTCGAGATATTCAGCGTTTTGAAATATGGCAGTTTTTAAATTTTGAAATGGCGATTTTCCCATACTAAAATTTGACCTCAATTGGAACGGAAGTGTACTTTAGGAACAATTGCTTGTTGTCTACTCGAAAACCTTCGGGTGATGTCGTCTGCAGTTAAGGCGGGAAAAGTCTCGCGGTTTGTCCGAATACCATTAAACGTCACGAAAGCAGACGAACATATGTAAACATCATAATGTCCCTGTAGAAACAAAAATGGCTGACTTATTATGTAAACTTCCCGTAGTAAAAGTCAAGGACGATTTGTAACAAATTAATACCAGAGGCATATTATAAAACATGGACAGGTTATCGTATCTACATTTTTTCTACTGAATTTTCGTAATAAAAAGGTAAAATATAGAATAATGAAAAAATGCAAGCAAACTTATTTTCCCAAGTGGGGTTGGCATTTAGTATAAGGAAAACAGAAAATGCAACTGTATTCTGTACAAGAACAAGTTTATAAATAATAAACCAATGTAGAAAAAGGATGAACCGACGTTACCGCGCTTAGAAAATGTAACGGCATTGGATAAGGGGGGAAATAAGCCTATCGTATCGGTTTAAATTTGTTCTACAATAGCCCCTTTACACTTGTTTCGCTTTCGTTTTTAGTTGTATCCAATAATTGTATGAATGATTATAATTTAAATTTGGTAATTTTTGTTTAAAGCATATATCTGCTGTTTGTCACAATTGTCTAGAAAAATACAAACTGCAAAAACTTCTTTTGCCACCTATTATTTGCGTAACGATCATACAATGGCTGTGTACCAGTTATCGTCAATATTATGACTTTGAGTCTGGAATTACCAGACATTATTTCAACAGGTGATTTCTTTTATTTTCTCTTATGAAATCTTTCTCTCGTTGTTCAAATAACATACAAGAAATTCATATCGGGTCATTTATTATGTAGCATATTTTATTGTCATTTATAATCGTTTGAACATAATAAACATTGATTTATTAGAGAAACACATTGTTTGATAAGATGAAAATACTCACTGTCAATAAAGTATTACACAGGATCTTTGATCGCACCGTTACCATACTTTGTAAGGGGACGCTTCTAAGACTGCAGTACGCCCTTATGTCGCAAAAGGGGGATTTCATCTCGCGGAATACGACAGACTGACCGCAGATCATAGTGGGTAACTTGGTTGAAGAGTGTCATCCTATTTAAACGCTAAAACACATTTTATAGATTTTAAAATCAGCTTATTGTATCGGCTGCAGATGACATCTTTTCCTTACCCAAAGTTGCATATTTTTCTAGTCGCAGTCTATATTTTGTGTCCAAAACAAATATTACTTACAATGTCGAATTGAGAGTTTATTTAAATGGCTACAAAAATAAACTTATCAGACAGTTAAATATTTTCCTATCCTCAATTTCAATGCAGCAATCAGATGATGATTCGTTAATTTAAGATCTGTTGGTGTTTTTTTTAATAAAGTACCCTGGTGTAAAGCAGAGAATTGTCTAAATTCAATCAATTATTTCACGGTGCATTTCTTGGTCCTTTCAATGCTTGACAGAATGGAGATATGCGCCGCATCTGTAGAACTTCACAAGGCAATATTACCATTTAATATCCAAAACTACTGCGGTCAATATATCGACTAGATTTATATTAATAATAAGTTTATGGATTCTGTTTAAATGTAATAATTCACACCAGTAATGAAACAAGCCACTAAGTAAGATATTAAATCATCGATGATTTATTACCAATGCCGGGGGTTATTGGTTTTGGTTTAATACAAGTCCTGTTAACCTTGTATATTTCGGCCATGTTTGTGTTCTTTACATTACTAGGCTATTGGGTAAAGTGATGAAACTAAATACATGAATGACTCCTTGACGAATTTTATTGCAAATATGTATCGTCCTTCTATGATTCGTTTGTACATAATGCAACTATTACTTAAATACAAATTTGTTGGTAATTATGCTTATTCGGAATTATTCCATTAAGATCATCGGAAGCCTTTTGGAGACCCCAACAATACGGTAGTTGACAAGGATTGTCAGTTGTCCTGTCGGAGGTCTTCTCCAAATGAAAACTGGATGCCACTATATACATGAAAAATGACATAGAGGTGTTAAAATCCATTATTAAATTATATATATATATATATATATATATATATATATTGGAGAAATTTCAAGATCAATATGTTACGACTTGTTTACGTCATTTATTTATATTGACATTCAATGACTAAGGTCATTCGTTGGTCAGTCTTTGTCTAAATTTTTGACAAGAAACACCGTCATGTGTATCGTTGCATAATCTTCTAGACTTGTATATTATTTTTTGTTTATGCTGTATCGTCATGTTTGTCGATCCGATACTTAATAAGCCTGCTGGTTGGTAGACTCTTTAGACTTTTATATAATATTTTGAACTACCTGTATTATGTTTTTACACGATCCCAGTGGACTTATATTATTCCATCACCGAATGAAAAAATACTTTAAGCATTTAGAGTTAAACGCCACTGATGAGTCTTAAGTAGACGAAACGCGCGTCTGGCGTAAAGAATTTGTCAACTTGGTAATTTTAATTACATCTTGTTGGAATATTTGAGCAAAGCAAAGTAACAGCACGGCACGTCCCCGGCTGGCGGACTTGGGAAGCAACTATTTTGGGTTAAGTTGGAAATGAGAAATTTCAAGATCAATATGTTACGACTTGTTTACGTCATTTATTTATATTGACATTCAATGACTAAGGCCATTCGTTGGTCAGTCTTTGTCTAAATTTTTGACAAGAAACACCGTCATGTGTATCGTTGCATAATCTTCTAGACTTGTATATTATTTTTTGTTTATGCTGTATCGTCATGTTTGTCGATCCGATACTTAATAAGCCTGCTGGTTGGTAGACTCTTTAGACTTTTATATAATATTTTGAACTACCTGTATTATGTTTTTACACGATCCCAGTGGACTTATATTATTCCATCACCGAATGAAAAAATACTTTAAGCATTTAGAGTTAAACGCCACTGATGAGTCTTAAGTAGACGAAACGCGCGTCTGGCGTAAAGAATTTGTCAACTTGGTAATTTTAATTACATCTTGTTGGAATATTTGAGCAAAGCAAAGTAACAGCACGGCACGTCCCCGGCTGGCGGACTTGGGAAGCAACTATTTTGGGTTAAGTTGGAAATGAGAAATTTCAAGATCAATATGTTACGACTTGTTTACGTCAATTATTTATATTGACATTCAATGACTAAGGCCATTCGTTGGTCAGTCTTTGTCTAAATTTTTGACAAGAAACACCGTCATGTGTATCGTTGCATAATCTTCTAGACTTGTATATATATATATATATATATATATATATATATATATATATATATATATATATATATATATATATATATAAAGAGTCTAAAAGAATTCTGCTAAACCAGTACACTTATTTTGTATCGGATCGACAAACATGACGATACAGCATAAACAAAAAATAATAATATACAAGTCTAGAAGATTATGCAACGATACAAATGACGGCGTTTCTTGTCATAAATTTAGACACAGACTGACCAACGAATGGCCTTAGTCATTGAGTGTCAATATAAATAAATAACGTAAACAATCATAACATATTAATCTTAAACTTTCTCATTTGAAATGAACCCAAAACTTTTTTTTATAGTTGCTTCTCAGTCCGCTAACCGGGGACGTGCCGTGCTGTTATTTGGCTTTGCTCAAATATTCCAACAAGATGTAATCAAAATTATCAAGGTGACAAATTCATTACGCCAGACGCGCGTTTCGTCTACTTAAGACTCATCAGTGGCGTTTAACTCTAAATGTTTAAGACATTCTTCATTGGGAGATGGAATAATATTTTTTTTCATTGGCAGATGGAATAATATAAGTCCACTGGGATCGTGTAAATACACAATACAGGCAGTTCAAAATATTATATAAAGAGTCTAAAAGAATTCTGCTAAACCAGTACACTTATTTTGTATCGGATCGACAAACATGACGATACAGCATAAACAAAAAATAATAATATACAAGTCTAGAAGATTATGCAACGATACAAATGACGGCGTTTCTTGTCATAAATTTAGACACAGACTGACCAACGAATGGCCTTAGTCATTGAGTGTCAATATAAATAAATAACGTAAACAATCATAACATATTAATCTTAAACTTTCTCATTTGAAATGAACCCAAAACTTTTTTTTATAGTTGCTTCTCAGTCCGCTAACCGGGGACGTGCCGTGCTGTTATTTGGCTTTGCTCAAATATTCCAACAAGATGTAATCAAAATTATCAAGGTGACAAATTCATTACGCCAGACGCGCGTTTCGTCTACTTAAGACTCATCAGTGGCGTTTAACTCTAAATGTTTAAGACATTCTTCATTGGGAGATGGAATAATATTTTTTTTCATTGGCAGATGGAATAATATAAGTCCACTGGGATCGTGTAAATACACAATACAGGCAGTTCAAAATATTATATAAAGAGTCTAAAAGAATTCTGCTAAACCAGTACACTTATTTTGTATCGGATCGACAAACATGACGATACAGCATAAACAAAAAATAATAATATACAAGTCTAGAAGATTATGCAACGATACAAATGACGGCGTTTCTTGTCATAAATTTAGACACAGACTGACCAACGAATGGCCTTAGTCATTGAGTGTCAATATAAATAAATAACGTAAACAATCATAACATATTAATCTTAAACTTTCTCATTTGAAATGAACCCAAAACTTTTTTTTATAGTTGCTTCTCAGTCCGCTAACCGGGGACGTGCCGTGCTGTTATTTGGCTTTGCTCAAATATTCCAACAAGATGTAATCAAAATTATCAAGGTGACAAATTCATTACGCCAGACGCGCGTTTCGTCTACTTAAGACTCATCAGTGGCGTTTAACTCTAAATGTTTAAGACATTCTTCATTGGGAGATGGAATAATATTTTTTTTCATTGGCAGATGGAATAATATAAGTCCACTGGGATCGTGTAAATACACGATACAGGCAGTTCAAAATATTATATAAAGAGTCTAAAAGAATTCTGCTAAACCAGTACACTTATTTTGTATCGGATCGACAAACATGACGATACAGCATAAACAAAAAATAATAATATAGAAGTCTAGAAGATTATGCAACGATACAAATGACGGCGTTTCTTGTCATAAATTTAGACACAGACTGACCAACGAATGGCCTTAGTCATTGAGTGTCAATATAAATAAATAACGTAAACAATCATAACATATTAATCTTAAACTTTCTCATTTGAAATGAACCCAAAACTTTTTTTTATAGTTGCTTCTCAGTCCGCTAACCGGGGACGTGCCGTGCTGTTATTTGGCTTTGCTCAAATATTCCAACAAGATGTAATCAAAATTATCAAGGTGACAAATTCATTACGCCAGACGCGCGTTTCGTCTACTTAAGACTCATCAGTGGCGTTTAACTCTAAATGTTTAAGACATTCTTCATTGGGAGATGGAATAATATTTTTTTTCATTGGCAGATGGAATAATATAAGTCCACTGGGATCGTGTAAATACACAATACAGGCAGTTCAAAATATTATATAAAGAGTCTAAAAGAATTCTGCTAAACCAGTACACTTATTTTGTATCGGATCGACAAACATGACGATACAGCATAAACAAAAAATAATAATATACAAGTCTAGAAGATTATGCAACGATACAAATGACGGCGTTTCTTGTCATAAATTTAGACACAGACTGACCAACGAATGGCCTTAGTCATTGAGTGTCAATATAAATAAATAACGTAAACAATCATAACATATTAATCTTGATAATTTTGATTACATCTTGTTGGAATATTTGAGCAAAGCCAAATAACAGCACGGCACGTCCCCGGTTAGCGGACTGAGAAGCAACTATAAAAAAAAGTTTTGGGTTCATTTCAAATGAGAAAGTTTAAGATTAATATGTTATGATTGTTTACGTTATTTATTTATATTGACACTCAATGACTAAGGCCATTCGTTGGTCAGTCTGTGTCTAAATTTATGACAAGAAACGCCGTCATTTGTATCGTTGCATAATCTTCTAGACTTGTATATTATTATTTTTTGTTTATGCTGTATCGTCATGTTTGTCGATCCGATACAAAATAAGTGTACTGGTTTAGCAGAATTCTTTTAGACTCTTTATATAATATTTTGAACTGCCTGTATTGTGTATTTACACGATCCCAGTGGACTTATATTATTCCATCTGCCAATGAAAAAAAATATTATTCCATCTCCCAATGAAGAATGTCTTAAACATTTAGAGTTAAACGCCACTGATGAGTCTTAAGTAGACGAAACGCGCGTCTGGCGTAATGAATTTGTCACCTTGATAATTTTGATTACATCTTGTTGGAATATTTGAGCAAAGCCAAATAACAGCACGGCACGTCCCCGGTTAGCGGACTGAGAAGCAACTATAAAAAAAAGTTTTGGGTTCATTTCAAATGAGAAAGTTTAAGATTAATATGTTATGATGGTTTACGTTATTTATTTATATTGACACTCAATGACTAAGGCCATTCGTTGGTCAGTCTGTGTCTAAATTTATGACAAGAAACGCCGTCATTTGTATCGTTGCATAATCTTCTAGACTTGTATATTATTATTTTTTGTTTATGCTGTATCGTCATGTTTGTCGATCCGATACAAAATAAGTGTACTGGTTTAGCAGAATTCTTTTAGACTCTTTATATAATATTTTGAACTGCCTGTATTGTGTATTTACACGATCCCAGTGGACTTATATTATTCCATCTGCCAATGAAAAAAAATATTATTCCATCTCCCAATGAAGAATGTCTTAAACATTTAGAGTTAAACGCCACTGATGAGTCTTAAGTAGACGAAACGCGCGTCTGGCGTAATGAATTTGTCACCTTGATAATTTTGATTACATCTTGTTGGAATATTTGAGCAAAGCCAAATAACAGCACGGCACGTCCCCGGTTAGCGGACTGAGAAGCAACTATAAAAAAAAGTTTTGGGTTCATTTCAAATGAGAAAGTTTAAGATTAATATGTTATGATTGTTTACGTTATTTATTTATATTGACACTCAATGACTAAGGCCATTCGTTGGTCAGTCTGTGTCTAAATTTATGACAAGAAACGCCGTCATTTGTATCGTTGCATAATCTTCTAGACTTGTATATTATTATTTTTTGTTTATGCTGTATCGTCATGTTTGTCGATCCGATACAAAATAAGTGTACTGGTTTAGCAGAATTCTTTTAGACTCTTTATATAATATTTTGAACTGCCTGTATTGTGTATTTACACGATCCCAGTGGACTTATATTATTCCATCTGCCAATGAAAAAAAATATTATTCCATCTCCCAATGAAGAATGTCTTAAACATTTAGAGTTAAACGCCACTGATGAGTCTTAAGTAGACGAAACGCGCGTCTGGCGTAATGAATTTGTCACCTTGATAATTTTGATTACATCTTGTTGGAATATTTGAGCAAAGCCAAATAACAGCACGGCACGTCCCCGGTTAGCGGACTGAGAAGCAACTATAAAAAAAAGTTTTGGGTTCATTTCAAATGAGAAAGTTTAAGATTAATATGTTATGATTGTTTACGTTATTTATTTATATTGACACTCAATGACTAAGGCCATTCGTTGGTCAGTCTGTGTCTAAATTTATGACAAGAAACGCCGTCATTTGTATCGTTGCATAATCTTCTAGACTTGTATATTATTATTTTTTGTTTATGCTGTATCGTCATGTTTGTCGATCCGATACAAAATAAGTGTACTGGTTTAGCAGAATTCTTTTAGACTCTTTATATAATATTTTGAACTGCCTGTATTGTGTATTTACACGATCCCAGTGGACTTATATTATTCCATCTGCCAATGAAAAAAAATATTATTCCATCTCCCAATGAAGAATGTCTTAAACATTTAGAGTTAAACGCCACTGATGAGTCTTAAGTAGACGAAACGCGCGTCTGGCGTAATGAATTTGTCACCTTGATAATTTTGATTACATCTTGTTGGAATATTTGAGCAAAGCCAAATAACAGCACGGCACGTCCCCGGTTAGCGGACTGAGAAGCAACTATAAAAAAAAGTTTTGGGTTCATTTCAAATGAGAAAGTTTAAGATTAATATGTTATGATTGTTTACGTTATTTATTTATATTGACACTCAATGACTAAGGCCATTCGTTGGTCAGTCTGTGTCTAAATTTATGACAAGAAACGCCGTCATTTGTATCGTTGCATAATCTTCTAGACTTGTATATTATTATTTTTTGTTTATGCTGTATCGTCATGTTTGTCGATCCGATACAAAATAAGTGTACTGGTTTAGCAGAATTCTTTTAGACTCTTTATATAATATTTTGAACTGCCTGTATTGTGTATTTACACGATCCCAGTGGACTTATATTATTCCATCTGCCAATGAAAAAAAATATTATTCCATCTCCCAATGAAGAATGTCTTAAACATTTAGAGTTAAACGCCACTGATGAGTCTTAAGTAGACGAAACGCGCGTCTGGCGTAATGAATTTGTCACCTTGATAATTTTGATTACATCTTGTTGGAATATTTGAGCAAAGCCAAATAACAGCACGGCACGTCCCCGGTTAGCGGACTGAGAAGCAACTATAAAAAAAAGTTTTGGGTTCATTTCAAATGAGAAAGTTTAAGATTAATATGTTATGATTGTTTACGTTATTTATTTATATTGACACTCAATGACTAAGGCCATTCGTTGGTCAGTCTGTGTCTAAATTTATGACAAGAAACGCCGTCATTTGTATCGTTGCATAATCTTCTAGACTTGTATATTATTATTTTTTGTTTATGCTGTATCGTCATGTTTGTCGATCCGATACAAAATAAGTGTACTGGTTTAGCAGAATTCTTTTAGACTCTTTATATAATATTTTGAACTGCCTGTATTGTGTATTTACACGATCCCAGTGGACTTATATTATTCCATCTGCCAATGAAAAAAAATATTATTCCATCTCCCAATGAAGAATGTCTTAAACATTTAGAGTTAAACGCCACTGATGAGTCTTAAGTAGACGAAACGCGCGTCTGGCGTAATGAATTTGTCACCTTGATAATTTTGATTACATCTTGTTGGAATATTTGAGCAAAGCCAAATAACAGCACGGCACGTCCCCGGTTAGCGGACTGAGAAGCAACTATAAAAAAAAGTTTTGGGTTCATTTCAAATGAGAAAGTTTAAGATTAATATGTTATGATTGTTTACGTTATTTATTTATATTGACACTCAATGACTAAGGCCATTCGTTGGTCAGTCTGTGTCTAAATTTATGACAAGAAACGCCGTCATTTGTATCGTTGCATAATCTTCTAGACTTGTATATTATTATTTTTTGTTTATGCTGTATCGTCATGTTTGTCGATCCGATACAAAATAAGTGTACTGGTTTAGCAGAATTCTTTTAGACTCTTTATATAATATTTTGAACTGCCTGTATTGTGTATTTACACGATCCCAGTGGACTTATATTATTCCATCTGCCAATGAAAAAAAATATTATTCCATCTCCCAATGAAGAATGTCTTAAACATTTAGAGTTAAACGCCACTGATGAGTCTTAAGTAGACGAAACGCGCGTCTGGCGTAATGAATTTGTCACCTTGATAATTTTGATTACATCTTGTTGGAATATTTGAGCAAAGCCAAATAACAGCACGTCACGTCCCCGGTTAGCGGACTGAGAAGCAACTATAAAAAAAAGTTTTGGGTTCATTTCAAATGAGAAAGTTTAAGATTAATATGTTATGATTGTTTACGTTATTTATTTATATTGACACTCAATGACTAAGGCCATTCGTTGGTCAGTCTGTGTCTAAATTTATGACAAGAAACGCCGTCATTTGTATCGTTGCATAATCTTCTAGACTTGTATATTATTATTTTTTGTTTATGCTGTATCGTCATGTTTGTCGATCCGATACAAAATAAGTGTACTGGTTTAGCAGAATTCTTTTAGACTCTTTATATAATATTTTGAACTGCCTGTATTGTGTATTTACACGATCCCAGTGGACTTATATTATTCCATCTGCCAATGAAAAAAAATATTATTCCATCTCCCAATGAAGAATGTCTTAAACATTTAGAGTTAAACGCCACTGATGAGTCTTAAGTAGACGAAACGCGCGTCTGGCGTAATGAATTTGTCACCTTGATAATTTTGATTACATCTTGTTGGAATATTTGAGCAAAGCCAAATAACAGCACGGCACGTCCCCGGTTAGCGGACTGAGAAGCAACTATAAAAAAAAGTTTTGGGTTCATTTCAAATGAGAAAGTTTAAGATTAATATGTTATGATTGTTTACGTTATTTATTTATATTGACACTCAATGACTAAGGCCATTCGTTGGTCAGTCTGTGTCTAAATTTATGACAAGAAACGCCGTCATTTGTATCGTTGCATAATCTTCTAGACTTGTATATTATTATTTTTTGTTTATGCTGTATCGTCATGTTTGTCGATCCGATACAAAATAAGTGTACTGGTTTAGCAGAATTCTTTTAGACTCTTTATATAATATTTTGAACTGCCTGTATTGTGTATTTACACGATCCCAGTGGACTTATATTATTCCATCTGCCAATGAAAAAAAATATTATTCCATCTCCCAATGAAGAATGTCTTAAACATTTAGAGTTAAACGCCACTGATGAGTCTTAAGTAGACGAAACGCGCGTCTGGCGTAATGAATTTGTCACCTTGATAATTTTGATTACATCTTGTTGGAATATTTGAGCAAAGCCAAATAACAGCACGGCACGTCCCCGGTTAGCGGACTGAGAAGCAACTATAAAAAAAAGTTTTGGGTTCATTTCAAATGAGAAAGTTTAAGATTAATATGTTATGATTGTTTACGTTATTTATTTATATTGACACTCAATGACTAAGGCCATTCGTTGGTCAGTCTGTGTCTAAATTTATGACAAGAAACGCCGTCATTTGTATCGTTGCATAATCTTCTAGACTTGTATATTATTATTTTTTGTTTATGCTGTATCGTCATGTTTGTCGATCCGATACAAAATAAGTGTACTGGTTTAGCAGAATTCTTTTAGACTCTTTATATAATATTTTGAACTGCCTGTATTGTGTATTTACACGATCCCAGTGGACTTATATTATTCCATCTGCCAATGAAAAAAAATATTATTCCATCTCCCAATGAAGAATGTCTTAAACATTTAGAGTTAAACGCCACTGATGAGTCTTAAGTAGACGAAACGCGCGTCTGGCGTAATGAATTTGTCACCTTGATAATTTTGATTACATCTTGTTGGAATATTTGAGCAAAGCCAAATAACAGCACGGCACGTCCCCGGTTAGCGGACTGAGAAGCAACTATAAAAAAAAGTTTTGGGTTCATTTCAAATGAGAAAGTTTAAGATTAATATGTTATGATTGTTTACGTTATTTATTTATATTGACACTCAATGACTAAGGCCATTCGTTGGTCAGTCTGTGTCTAAATTTATGACAAGAAACGCCGTCATTTGTATCGTTGCATAATCTTCTAGACTTGTATATTATTATTTTTTGTTTATGCTGTATCGTCATGTTTGTCGATCCGATACAAAATAAGTGTACTGGTTTAGCAGAATTCTTTTAGACTCTTTATATAATATTTTGAACTGCCTGTATTGTGTATTTACACGATCCCAGTGGACTTATATTATTCCATCTGCCAATGAAAAAAAATATTATTCCATCTCCCAATGAAGAATGTCTTAAACATTTAGAGTTAAACGCCACTGATGAGTCTTAAGTAGACGAAACGCGCGTCTGGCGTAATGAATTTGTCACCTTGATAATTTTGATTACATCTTGTTGGAATATTTGAGCAAAGCCAAATAACAGCACGGCACGTCCCCGGTTAGCGGACTGAGAAGCAACTATAAAAAAAAGTTTTGGGTTCATTTCAAATGAGAAAGTTTAAGATTAATATGTTATGATTGTTTACGTTATTTATTTATATTGACACTCAATGACTAAGGCCATTCGTTGGTCAGTCTGTGTCTAAATTTATGACAAGAAACGCCGTCATTTGTATCGTTGCATAATCTTCTAGACTTGTATATTATTATTTTTTGTTTATGCTGTATCGTCATGTTTGTCGATCCGATACAAAATAAGTGTACTGGTTTAGCAGAATTCTTTTAGACTCTTTATATAATATTTTGAACTGCCTGTATTGTGTATTTACACGATCCCAGTGGACTTATATTATTCCATCTGCCAATGAAAAAAAATATTATTCCATCTCCCAATGAAGAATGTCTTAAACATTTAGAGTTAAACGCCACTGATGAGTCTTAAGTAGACGAAACGCGCGTCTGGCGTAATGAATTTGTCACCTTGATAATTTTGATTACATCTTATTGGAATATTTGAGCAAAGCCAAATAACAGCACGGCACGTCCCCGGTTAGCGGACTGAGAAGCAACTATAAAAAAAAGTTTTGGGTTCATTTCAAATGAGAAAGTTTAAGATTAATATGTTATGATTGTTTACGTTATTTATTTATATTGACACTCAATGACTAAGGCCATTCGTTGGTCAGTCTGTGTCTAAATTTATGACAAGAAACGCCGTCATTTGTATCGTTGCATAATCTTCTAGACTTGTATATTATTATTTTTTGTTTATGCTGTATCGTCATGTTTGTCGATCCGATACAAAATAAGTGTACTGGTTTAGCAGAATTCTTTTAGACTCTTTATATAATATTTTGAACTGCCTGTATTGTGTATTTACACGATCCCAGTGGACTTATATTATTCCATCTGCCAATGAAAAAAAATATTATTCCATCTCCCAATGAAGAATGTCTTAAACATTTAGAGTTAAACGCCACTGATGAGTCTTAAGTAGACGAAACGCGCGTCTGGCGTAATGAATTTGTCACCTTGATAATTTTGATTACATCTTGTTGGAATATTTGAGCAAAGCCAAATAACAGCACGGCACGTCCCCGGTTAGCGGACTGAGAAGCAACTATAAAAAAAAGTTTTGGGTTCATTTCAAATGAGAAAGTTTAAGATTAATATGTTATGATTGTTTACGTTATTTATTTATATTGACACTCAATGACTAAGGCCATTCGTTGGTCAGTCTGTGTCTAAATTTATGACAAGAAACGCCGTCATTTGTATCGTTGCATAATCTTCTAGACTTGTATATTATTATTTTTTGTTTATGCTGTATCGTCATGTTTGTCGATCCGATACAAAATAAGTGTACTGGTTTAGCAGAATTCTTTTAGACTCTTTATATAATATTTTGAACTGCCTGTATTGTGTATTTACACGATCCCAGTGGACTTATATTATTCCATCTGCCAATGAAAAAAAATATTATTCCATCTCCCAATGAAGAATGTCTTAAACATTTAGAGTTAAACGCCACTGATGAGTCTTAAGTAGACGAAACGCGCGTCTGGCGTAATGAATTTGTCACCTTGATAATTTTGATTACATCTTGTTGGAATATTTGAGCAAAGCCAAATAACAGCACGGCACGTCCCCGGTTAGCGGACTGAGAAGCAACTATAAAAAAAAGTTTTGGGTTCATTTCAAATGAGAAAGTTTAAGATTAATATGTTATGATTGTTTACGTTATTTATTTATATTGACACTCAATGACTAAGGCCATTCGTTGGTCAGTCTGTGTCTAAATTTATGACAAGAAACGCCGTCATTTGTATCGTTGCATAATCTTCTAGACTTGTATATTATTATTTTTTGTTTATGCTGTATCGTCATGTTTGTCGATCCGATACAAAATAAGTGTACTGGTTTAGCAGAATTCTTTTAGACTCTTTATATAATATTTTGAACTGCCTGTATTGTGTATTTACACGATCCCAGTGGACTTATATTATTCCATCTGCCAATGAAAAAAAATATTATTCCATCTCCCAATGAAGAATGTCTTAAACATTTAGAGTTAAACGCCACTGATGAGTCTTAAGTAGACGAAACGCGCGTCTGGCGTAATGAATTTGTCACCTTGATAATTTTGATTACATCTTGTTGGAATATTTGAGCAAAGCCAAATAACAGCACGGCACGTCCCCGGTTAGCGGACTGAGAAGCAACTATAAAAAAAAGTTTTGGGTTCATTTCAAATGAGAAAGTTTAAGATTAATATGTTATGATTGTTTACGTTATTTATTTATATTGACACTCAATGACTAAGGCCATTCGTTGGTCAGTCTGTGTCTAAATTTATGACAAGAAACGCCGTCATTTGTATCGTTGCATAATCTTCTAGACTTGTATATATATATATATATATATATATATATATATATATATATATATATATATATATATATATATATATTCAATTAAAGCTACATTTGAGCCATTATCGGTTATCGTATTTTTTTTTATAAAGTTCAGTATTAAAACGATTCATTTCCAATAGCAATTATACTTTTAACGAGTTTTGAAAATGCTATTTGTATATTTGCAGTCTTACAGGTGCTGCGTTAATTATTAATATACTCCTTTCTAAAGCTTTCGAATTATGCATCCAGCATTAAATCTAGCTTTCGTGGCATTTCAAACAAATATATTTATGTTTTGTAAGTAACACCGATTTGGCTTTTGCAGGTAATGGTTACATCGAAGGAAAAGAACTGGACGGATTTTTGGTGGAACTGGTTACGAGTATAAACAAAGAGGACGTGGGACCAGAGGTAAGTAACTGTTGTTTGCAGTTAGTTATGAATTCGTGTTAAATATTTTGCTTAACTTCATTTAGATATACGATGACTGGCTTTGGAATAGTTACCACAGTAGTCTTTACATCCCTTCATACATGGTATTCACATACTACAGTAGCTTACCTGCCTTTCAGACTGACATTCTGATATAGGACTATCACCCGGATAACACCAGCAGTTCATTGTATGGTGCTATTTTACATTTATGTGCGTCAGACTTTAATATTCACAGGTCAGAACCAGCAAAAACAGCCTTGGATATAAAAGAAATTGTATGTTTTGCAGGAAATACCTTTATTATGGTGAATTGTCTATAGGTTATATTCGAAGTTATTATTTAACCCTTTAACACTGCAACTGACAAGTCTGCCCCCACCATATGTTAGCACCTTTATAACCATGGAAATTAACACCTACAATTTGATATTAACAAATAGTGTCGATTTTTCTATTGACTTGCCGTGTTACACCTGGTTTTGTTTTATATTACGATTTATATTTCATGACGATCCATCCTTTGGCAATAAAAGAACAGGATTACCGCGATTTTTCCACTAATTAGAAAAAAATAGAAAGCTTTTACACGAAATCGGATCAGAATACAACAAATTTAATGGTCTATATCTAGTTGTGTTGTTATCGCGGAGGAATCAAGATCCAATCACTGTAACAAATTAAAGGTAAAAATGAAGATTATTAAATCAATAATAGATTTCTGATGCAATATTTCTCTTATTTCCCCTTGTTTAAAAACAATAATATTATAATGAAAAAGTACATTTCTATCTTATATATAGTTACTTACAATATTTGTTTTTCATTTTCCGTTACGTATTGCTAATATAATCTGAAATTTTAATATTCCTGTCGCATAATTTTGAAAGTAAATGTTGAACCTCAGAACATGTTAATTGAGGAATTGAAATTTTTCGTTCATTACTACAAAAAATATTAAAAAATTTAACATCACCATGTTTAGAGATTGAAACTTTGAAAGTAATCGGTTTGAGAATAGCACATTTTTGTTCAGGACATATTATTTTTTGTTGTAAAATTGCTGGCGATGAATGTTTAGAGTCGGACACCATTTCTTTGGGGAAAGGAACGATAGGGCAAAAATTCAAACACGAAATAAATATCATAAATAACTGTACGACAGTGGTACGTCATTAACTGAGGTCTGATTGTGGCATTTATACAGGGACAACTAATGGTTAGTCACAATATGGACGACGTGTTGATTGGATACCGATTTCCCGAATGATGAACACTTTTATCAATTACCACAGGGAAAAAAGAATTTTTTTGCTGAATACTCTGTGCAAATATCCCTACTAGTGATAGAAATGAGGAAATTACACTATTACATTAAAATACACTATTGGCCAATCAAACATCATGATTTTGAAAAATGTATCCTTTAGTATACAGTCGACACACAAAACGTCAAAATTAGATATCCTCAAACCAATTTGAATACGAATGCGAGTTTTGGATTGTCTATTTATATGTAGTATATAGCCAATCAAACGAGTGACTTGCAGCACTAAATTTTTTACACGTCTTCCATTTTAACATATAAAAGAAAGAAGTCATGATATAACTGAAAGTTGCGTGAGTTGCCATAACAACAAACCCAACAATATTCTCATAACTAACACAACAATGCAGAATTAACAGCCAATCATTTAAAACGAGGGGGCGTAATTACGGCCAGAGGTCTTTGCACCTATTAAAGTCCCGAGCGGATCCGTGGTAGAACCTAAAATCCTGCACTTTTTATGATTTTGTATGTTTAATGCAGCAAATTAAAGTGTCATTATTGCATAGACAGAACAAGCTTTTTGGTCAAAAACAACATTTTAACTATTAAAGTGTGTACAAATATTACAAATTAATTGCTTAAATTGACTAAAATATTTATGTATCAGAGAGTGTCCATATTTTGCTTGGTCATATAAATAGCAACACAATAAGCAGTACATGTAGCATTGCGTGCTTATGTTCTCTTTTGGGTTTAATTAGCTTTACTGTGGACTAAGCTTTTAATACTGTTTTCTACAACCAGTTTTTCAACATAACCAGAGCAATTAGGTTAACACGTTCTAACATCATGTTTTTATTGTACAAACCAAACACAGCTTGTCGAGGTGGCAACTCCCACACAGAAAACACGTCAATATTATGTTTTGATTCGTGCCACCATTGACAGGACAATAATTGGCCAGAAAGATCCATTTTCGATAGACGACAATTACCGAAGCATTACTCTGTATAACGTACATATAGAAACGCGTCTATTAAATTAGTAGGCAAATAAATTCTATTGAGATTGACTGCGGGTTAACTCGCGTGCCAGTAAATAATTGCTCGGTGGAGAGAAAATGGTGAACATTAGAGAGAAGTATTGTATAGAAAAGAGATCAAGATGTCTGACCCTAAAAGAAAGTTAATTGTTTAAAAGGCTTGAAATATTTTCTTTTAGTCACAAGAATGTAACTAAATGCACAAAGGCAATGCAGAAATGCATATCTAAAAAAAAATATAAATTCGCAATCAAAGAAAATATTGACAATTTGTTTTAAAAATCGAACATTTATTATCTTTTCCAGTTAAAAAATTAACTTACGAAACACGTAAGAGACTCCGGATATTGTCACAAATTGATTTTTAGATACTGGATAGGCACTCTTATCTTGAAACGGAAGAATGTTGAAAACAGCAAAATCTCGAGAAACAATTTTAGTTATGAAATCGATCCAGTTAACGTCATGCAATCAGCAATCATTTGATATCTCTCTTTACTTGGAATTTAATTATTTTTAGAGGATGATGTAATAACTGACTTGGCAAACTAACACAAATATTTTTAACGTACATAAGTATGTGACTAAAGACTCGCATCAATAATTAGGTGCTAAGTTTGTATTAAGGAATCCCCAAAATTGGAGTCGTAGTAAAGCTCGAACCCGTAACATCAGTGTTGACAATTAATGACTAGTGATCTTAATCAATCGGCCAACAGAACCACTTCCTTAGATTTACAGTTCTGGGTAGGGGACACACAATTTAGAATTAGACAAATCAATTAGATTTGTGTTATATTCAGTTAAGTACATATTAGCAGGTAATACGTGTTAGCTCGAGTAGGATCTATACAAGAACCATGCATTCTAATATATAACTTATTAAAACTAAGCATTATGTGCATGTTCTTTAAAATTTATTATTTTGTATGTAACTTCTTCAAGGTAAAACAATTTGCTTTTTGATATATTATTGAAGTACATGTGTGAACGTTACATCTTAATCAACTATACACCAGACTATTACAACGGATACAGACTGTCTAAAAAGATATAAAAAGTAATAAAAATAAACAAAAACAAACCAGTTTGGCATTTAGCTACGGTGAAAAATATCATTATATTAGATAAGTTACATGCTTCCTGTTTAAACCAGCATTGTTTCTGGCTCAATCATGTATATATAAGCAAACACGACGATAATGTAACCATTAATGTTGTCACAGCTGTGTTGGAGAAATGATTGCTTCATTAAAATACACCAACAGGCTTTTATCTATAAAGTTTGATTGTGACAAATGCAAACTGCACAATGTGTTAATTAAAACAGAACAATCGGTGTACATAGTTCCTTTGGCTAGGATTTTTTTACAATACAGAAGCATTGAAAGTCAGAGATAAAGAACGGGAGTATCATAATTCTTTTTAATTTCCGACATTTCTATATCTGTTTTATTAGAAGATTAGAAATGATTAATCGTGATATCTCATAGAACATTTTCATGTGACATTACTTGCGCTTAAAGTATTCGTTGATGTTTACTTTTGGCTTCAATATAACAAGGATCACGTTGACTTGTCATTCTGGAGTTCCATTCCATGCTTAATATATCTAATCGATTTTTTTAACTGATAGCTAATGACAAAAATTTGTTGCAAGATTTTTTGCAATAGTGCAATGAATTGCATTCGATGCAATGCGATTCATGTTTTACAATTTAGAAATTAATAATTAAATTTTTAATGTTGTTTTTGCCGAACTGTTCATTTAACTGTCTGGTAAGGAAATAAAAATGAAAAATCCGTGTAGAATAATTATATCGCCAAAGTTAGTTCATAAGTGAATTACCGGTAAATTGTTGAATACTAAGAAACTATACATTGTAGAAGTCGCGAATTATTTAATCTGTTGATAGCAGAAGACAATACAAAAAACACAATATTATGTACATTTTTTGTACTAGGGTTTAGTGAATGAGTAGTTAGGGTCGTTAGTAATCTACCTTCGATAGCATGCATGTCAACCCCAGGTGCGGGTACGAGCATTACAGCCGGCAGGGTGTGCTCGACACTATGGTGGATAGAGAGATGGGGTTTCCCTAGTGTACTCCGGCTTCCACCCCAATACAACTTGGACGCCATTATATAGCTAAATAATTGCCCAAAGTGGCGTTGAACTCCATTCAAACAAACAAACAAATGCATGTATTATCTGTAACCTAACTTTAAGCGTGTAAGCCTCAACAATAGTCCAACTTCCTCTGGTGGTTGTGATTTATTGTTTACGGTTTTATTTTCAGATTTGATGTCAAACGTAAATTTGGACAATTATGATCGGGTTTTTAGTTTAACAATTCATTGGTTGACTATTTCACATGGTTGATTTTTATGCAGAAATCATGTTCCTTCGTAATTGCTACAGTTCTATAGGTCTTGCTTTACTTTTCTTAATCCGGTTTCATGCCATCGAAATAATCTGCAGAAACCATCATTTACATAGATTCTCTTAGGGAATACTTGATAATGATGTAATGACTAGTTTATCTCTAAATCACAGCTAGCAATACAATTATGTTTAAAAGTGTCAATAGTTCTTATAAAGAATTGCGAGACTTATTCTTTGTTTGAAGCATCGTGTTTAAGTCATAGTACTCCCATCTCTGGCAGAATATAATACAAACTTGTATAGCGAACAGAACTAGTGTTATGAACAAAACGGGGCAAACGAGTGTTAAAACAATAAAATAATGTTTAAATAATTCTATATGTCACACGATCATGATTTATTCCGTTACCATGGCACGAGAATTTTATATGATTGTAATATTGATGGAATATTAAACTAGATGTCCAATCTGAATAAACATGTATATTAATAGATGATCTTAATGTCACGTGATCAATATTTAGTCAGTTACATGGTATATGACGTCGTTTGCTGTTCAATATATTTTATTCCGGGCTTAGACAGGGTATATAATGTCCGGTATTAGACAGAGTATAAAATGTCAAATTCACGGTTTAGGACTTGTATTCCAAGCGCCGAAGGAATATAAATACTAAGCCGTGAATGTGACCTTGTATTCTCTGTCTAAAACTGGAGCCGAAGGGGAATGAAATATCAGTTCTAAGCTGTGAATGTGACATTATACACCCGGTCTAAGACCGGAATAAGTATTATATTAGTGACAATATATACCCGGTCTAAGACCGGAAGAAGTTTTATATTAATGACAATATATACCCGGTCTAAGACCGGAATAAGTTTTATATTAGTGACAATATATACCCAGTCTAAGACCGGAATAAGTTTTATATTAGTGACAATATATACCCAGTCTAAGACCGGAATAAGTTTTATATTAGTGACAATATATACCCAGTTTAAGACCGGAATAAGTTTTATATTAGTGACAATATATACCCAGTCTAAGACCGGAATAAGTTTTATATTAGAGACAATATATACCCGGTCTAAGACCGGAATAAGTTTTATATTAGTGACAATATATACCCGGTCTAAGACCGGAATAAGTATTATATAGGTGACAATATATACCCGGTCTAAGACCGGAATAAGTATTATATTAGTGACAATATATACCCAGTATAAGACCGGAATAAGTTTTATATTAGTGACAATATATACCCAGTCTAAGACCGGAATAAGTTTTATATTAGTGACAATATATACCCGGTCTAAGACCGGAATAAGTTTTATATTAGTGACAATATATACCCGGTCTAAGACCGGAATAAGTTTTATATTAGTGACAATATATACCCGGTCTAAGACCGGAATAACTCACATATTATAGCTCGATTTTCTTATTAGGAGCGTTTAACGGGAAAAACTCATAAGAGATAATTATATAGCGTAATTTCATTTGGGAACATATTATATTTAATTGTATTTCTTTGATAATTTGGCTTTTGATTTAATTTTAAGCACAATATTATATTTTACTGGCCATGAAAACTTGTTGTCATTTTATGTTATTCAGTAAAATGCCGACTATATCTGTGTTTATAATGAAGTTGGTATTCTGCGTAAACATGAAAGTAATTATTTGCCCAATGATGATTGAACGTTGTTAACGAATTAATAAAAAGTCAATTAAATAGAACCCATCTCCCCGTTTATCAGAAGCTGCATGTGTTCTGCAAACTATATTTCACAAATTGAAGATAATGTTATTACGATAGAAACTTAAGTAACAAACGATAACAGTTTTTATATACCGTCATGCGTATGTATCTTTACACAACTTACAAAAATATATTTTGCTTTCGTTTATGACTATTGAGAAATATGCAAACGTTGATTTTAAACACTTACGGAAGCCACAATTTTGTTCTTATTTGTATAAAAACCGACTATTGTCAGAAGCTGGCAACCGGTGGCTAGCGAGGCATTTAAACTGTCATCGCTACATAACGAGGCATTAAAACTGTCATCGCTACATAACGAGGCATTAAAGCTGTCATAGCTAACTATCGAGTCATTAAAACTGTCATCGTTAACTAACAAGGCATTAAACCCATTTATTTTGCGGGTACTTTTTTTTGTTACTTATAGTCACGCGATGCCGATTTTTCAACTATTTTAGTTCCTTGAACGTTAGGTTCACTTCTTTCATTTTCCTCGCTGGTACAATTAACGTTAAAATTTCAGAATACACATTTTGAGGCAATTGTTTTCCATGTTCTTCTTTTAAATAAGAATCATGAGAAAGTTAATCGGTCCCGAATAAGAGTTAGTAATTAAAATGTCAGGTATTTTATTTTAAACTAGATTTGTTTTTGGTAAGACAGTATTGATATTTCCTCCTCTAAATGTAGCAGATCATTGGATTTTTTATGTTGACACAAATAAAACAAAGGAAAGACATATGTACACAACTAAAAAAAATCATTGACAGATAAATGGATATAAACGTTTTTATATTTATTCAGGAAAATCAAACAAGTTCAATACAAGCTGACAATAGGTAAAAATTAAAAGTATTCAAGTCCAATAATCTTAAAGTATTGGATTTCAACTGTTAATAGTCAGGAATTAAAAGATATATTTCCAGGTCAGGGTTCATTTTCAAGTATAAAATACTATATTAATTGATAGACGATGCAAACATATTGAATGATAGAATTTTCAAGTCTGTAGTGGAGCTACTGGTTGGTTGATTGAGTGTGTATACACATATTTCACAACATTAAGTGTAATATAATTCACGATTTTGATAATTCAGAATGGAAAAGTAATATTTTGCTTAGACTTTCTGCTTATGGAAATGCAGTTATATTCATCAAGAAAAACGGGATTGGAAAAATATACAAGCCGTTGTATCATCAATAGATATATAAAAAAGACAAATACAGTATTTTTGGTTTTTTTGCTGAAGATCCGCTCTCTGTTATCTGTTACAGTTAAAACAACTATACACTAACAGATAAAAATATGTAGTTTAGACAAAATATATAGATTTTACCTATTACAATAATAATCATACTTGTATTATCATGGTAAAGTTTGTTGCGATAGTACAGCAGATATGAATAAAAAATAAATAAGAACAAAGTAGTAGACTAAGTATAAACCACCTTAAGACAAGGCAGATTATTACAAACTCTCACAATGGAAAAACGTGGACAAACTTTTGGCGTGAATATACGTTTTTTTTTAATTTCCTTTAGTTTAGACCAGAATATATTGATAGCAACGTACACAGATCACCCTACTGCATTCTTGACCTAAATGATGTAAATTAGACCGCAATACATACGAATATATTAACAGTTCTGCCCACTTTAGGTTGTAGTATGTGTCATATATGTTTTTAATCTAAGTATAATGAATACTCGCGCATTTGTCTTGTACATGGAATTTATGTTCGGATTACGAATACATTCTTATCGTTAAAAGCGTCATGATTCTGTGTCTGTCGTTCTTGCCTTTTCGTCTGACCTTATCAATTGATGTCTGTTTTTGGATGACGCCTTATCTGTCAACTTCAGTAGAAGGCAACTCGATATCGCCAAAATGCAGGACATCGAGCAATCACCTTGTTTTAATTTCACATTATGATTATTTATTTAGATTGACTAAGGAATACTGTCACTTTTAATAAAGACAAACTAATGCAATTTTCATTGATACGTTCAAATCTTCGTTTTTAAGTGACATTTGCGTGTTAGTCTAGAGCTGTTGTCTTGCAATATTCTTTTATAACACAGACAATTAAATTCATGCCAAGTCGACAAACAATAAATGAGTTATCAGAAATTATTATTGTTTGTACATTTTTGAATCCGTGTATTTTATGAAGCTCAAAGTACTGCTGTGACTTTGATTTTTATCAAATTATTGATTGATTGGTTCATTAAGTTGTATTATATAAATTTGTAAAATAATTTTCAATTGTTGTGTCTTTATTAGATCCTATATTGATCATTCCGTCCGAAATTAATCGTGCCATGGCTAAATCTTTTTTTATTTTTTGAGGTAGTCTTTTGGTATTTCAGATGTGGGTAATAATATCAAGGCGATATGTCGCATACCATGATAAATGAATATTGAACATGACCTAAAGGTCGACGGGGCCCACGGAAATGGATACGATCTCACTATAAGCTAATACATGTATCCAGTTAAACAAAATCAGCTTAAAGTGCTATATTTAAGAATCCCTCTGTAGCAGTAACGATCGCTGCAGTTAAAAAAGAGAAGAGTTGTTCTACTATAGGTCTTAGCAATCAGCTCACCTCGTAGCCAGGGTTTCAGATTTTCCTGTTATTCTTGGAATATTTTCTTCCGTCTCCAGTTTGAGCCTCACTTTTGCTATGAACAGGTGGTCCCTATTTACATAAGTTACTCTATATGACATTGTGTCAAGAAGTGATCTTGTCCATTTACCTGTATTACAACATGCATGGACTGATTAGTTCTTGCCATAGTTAAACCTTGCTCCTTTGACTATGTCTTGTGTTTAAATAAAATTTTAAACATTATGTACATTCAAAAGGTCGTTGGACGAATATGTTTTGCAAATATTTCTCTATTTTTATTCAATTGCTATTACTTTTCTGATGACTTTTTCATTTTAGTGAATTTTTACATTGAGACCACTTATTATTAAGTTGCTCTACAATGTTCTCCAGAATAGTGATAGAGCTGCTCTGGTCTGGAATCTCGGTGTAGTGTATAAAAGAGCTGTTTGGTCAGGAATCGTTCTGGAGTGTATAGAAGAGCTGCTTTGGTCAGGAATCTTTCTGGAGTGTTTAGGAAAACTTCTCTGGTCATGAATCCTTCTGGAGTGTTTAGGAGAGCTTCTCTGATCAGGAATCATTCTGGAGTGTTTAGGAGAGCTGCTTTGGTCAGAAATCTTTCTGGAGTGTTTTGGAAAGCTGCTCTGGTCATGAATCCTTCTGGAGTGATAAGGAGAGCTGCTTTGGTCAGAAATCTTTCTGGAGTGTTTAGGAGAGCTGCTTTGGTCAGGAATAGTTCTGTAGTGTTTATGAGAGCTGCTTTGATCAGGAATCTTTCTGGAGTGTTTATGAGAGCTGCTCTGGTCATGAATCCTTCTGGAGTGTTTAAGAAAGCTGCTCTGGTCAGAAATCATTCTGGAGTGTTTAGGAGAGCTGCTTTGATCAGGAATCTTTCTGGAGTGTTTATGAGAGCTGCTCTGGTCAGAAATCATTCTGGAGTGTTTAGGAGAGCTGCTTTGATCAGGAATCTTTCTGGAGTGTCAATGAGAGCTGCTCTGGTCATGAATCCTTCTGGAGTGTTTAAGAGAGCTGCTCTGGTCAGAAATCATTCTGGAGTGTTTAGGAGAGCTGCTCTGGTCAGAAATCGCTCTGGAGTGTTTAGGAGGGCTGCTCTGGTCAGAAATCGTTCTGGAGTGTTTAAGAGAGCTGCTCTGGTTGATTGGACGTTTGCTTTACGTCCTGCGAGCAGTATTTAAGCTATATTCAGGATGAGAACAAGTTAACTGGGAACTATTTAAGTATGGTCCCAGTTGTGCGGATAGGCTAACCATTCGCTAGCAGTAACTTTGTGATAAATTTTCAACTAGAATAAGTTAACAGACAAAAAATCAGTTTGATAAATGAAATAAAGCCAGTTTGCATGGTGTTTTGACTTAAAGAAAGAAGATTAGGATAGGACAGGTTTAACTTTTGTATCGGCTAATAAGCCTGGCATTCCACCAACAGGTGCACTATGGTTCACAGCCAGGTTTTATAAACCATCAACTGCTACCGAAAGAATATTTATCTGACAAGCAGTGACTCGTGCTGGGACCAACAGGGCAGAATATTAGAGATCTACCCACAAGCTGTCCATCACATATCCAGTGTCGTCAGGTTATATTACGGAAAGCCTGAACGCGAACCGCAGCAGGTAATACAATTTCGAGAGTGCAACGTTTCGTGCAAGATAATACCTACATTTGCAGATTTCAAAAATGAGTATGTTCTATTGAAACTGCTACAATAGGCTAATCCTTCCTAACCCCAAAAATCTATACATTCAATCAATCAATAAACCCGGTGACTTGATGTGCAGCTCTAAAAGTCCATATCTGAAAACCATCACAGCGCAAGATTACCAAGGAAAAGATAAACTATAGGTAATGAAATGTGGTACATTCCAATTAAAAAATACAAAAAGCTATGGAGGTAAATGCAACCATGCGATGCCCGTTTCATTGCTTTTATAAAATAGTAGACCAAAACATAAACTCTGCGATGAAGTGTTTTATATCGATTGGTCATAGTCAACAATTGGCTCATTCGAGTTCACCTAACCGTGTAAAAGGCTTAAATCCAATTTTCTTTGAAGACTGAAAGCTAACAGTTTTTATGTGCTAATAAATAATTGCTGACTACACATGGAACATGGTTAATTTAAAACGAAGCCATAATTAAGTCATTAACGCAACACTGGAGCATTAGCTTAGAATCATCGCATTACACAAACAACTGTTGAAAGGCAGTTTAAAATAAATGTATTTTTTTTAAACAGGAAGCATTAAGTAATCTCTGGTGTGTAGAAAAAATAGTTAATAAACCCCAGTGCATTTTAAAACTGTAGACATAATACATTAAAAAGATGAATTTATAAAAATCGTCTGTTACTCGCTGTTTAATCGCCTTCAAGGCAGTGGCTTCCTCTATTCATTGGATTTAGAGCTGAATTTGTTCTGAGAAACCAGTGGAAAGAAAGTTCCGTCAGGTGCTGTTGACTAGCGAGTTAATAGTATCTGGTATCACTGTATAATTATCGGTTATAGTACAAGTCTGTATATTGAATGTATTAAATAATTATTATTGTAAACTATATCAAATATCTTGTATTTTTTTGTCTGATTATATTTAAGTCGAATATTTCACATCTAAACTACATTGTATATACAATGAAATTTACTAGTGTCGTTTTTGAGTCTTCATACACACCATTAACGTAGCCCCGGTTGTGTATGTGAACATCATTATTGCATTCATTTAAATATAGGTCTATCAGTTATAAATCAATAGTAAAAACCAATGATGTATCATCACATTCTATAGATGATACATATACTGTTCGAAACTTATTGAATCGTTTCTGCGTCGAGCAAAATATCAATTGAAAATATATGTTATATTCTGTTTTTTTGTTATCAGTACAATTATGAGTTAGTTTAGTACAAATAGAAAACAAGCAAACATTTTTTAATGGCCTAACAAAAACTGAGATTTGTCAAAGTTAGTAAATTTGGTAATGTTTAAAATTGCTAATACCGATTGATGCAGTGTTGTTACCTGGTATGCCCGATTACAAATAAAACTAGATAAAGTGACCGATGCTCATTAGTTAATACCCACGTTTCTCCATGTCATAGAGTGACAAACTCAAACCGACAACTCCCCCATTACTGTATACCCTAATATTCACTCGGGGGTATAGTAATTGTTGGTTTTCCTTTTCTGATACAAGATTCATAATTGATATATAAACTACAACGAGAAGCAGATATTGCAGATTTGTAGTTGTTGGCATTATTCAGTATACTTTTTAAACAAATCACTATAAAACTCACTGTAATGAAATTCAACATGGTCACAAGATTTTGTATCCACCCACAGATAGTTACGATATGTGAAATACGCTGAATAGAATGTTTATAACACAAACATAATCTAGACTGAATGCATTTTGTTTTGTCTATAACCTTTTCATCTTGAACATCTGTTACCATTGAAATGTATGATGACAAATGATTAGCATGGAAAGCAAACAGTTCGATATGAGAATATGACAAAAATGTAAGATAAATAAGTAATCATTATTTCGAGTTCATCACATTGCTATATATTAGAACTGATTAAAACACACTGCCAATTTATACTTAGACCTAATACTAAGTCTAAAGTTTCTTTTCAAATTGCAATTGTAATTGGGTTATAAACTGTTTGCCTCGGTACATTCTTCTGAGGACATTCGAAGTCGTGTCAAATGAACATAAAATTAAAAGACACTAACATTGACAAAGCATTTACAGCTTATTATAAGTTATGGATGGTTGCATTTTACAGACCTTAAATATACTAGTAGAAGAAGGAGTACGAGGTTGTTAATTAAGTTGTATAAGCATAAATTTGTTGAATCACCTTCAATAAAATAAAATAAAATCAATAGTACAAGACATATTAACATCCACATGCATAATTCAAAGAATTAATTAAATATTCTTCTTTTCTGTAATCTGAGCTGACAAACCAAGAAAAATATAGATTATTCGTAAGTTAAATAGATTTACCTCATTTTCTTACCATATAATTATATTAAATTTGCCATCCTTCAATATCATTCTCTAGACCAAGTACCAAGGAGAAAGCAAAGTTCAGCAACTACCATGCAAAACACTGTGAAACTAATATGACCTGCATATAAAATACGAATAGCTGTCACGATTCTCATAAGGCTTGTCTGACAGATTCGATAAAAAACTGTGTACATCAGTCGTTTTTGCCACTCCAAATAAAACTGTTTGAATTTCATCCGATAAAAAACTGTGTACATCAGTCGTTTTTGCCACTCCAAATAAAACTGTTTGAATTTCATTTATGGTGCAAGTATATTAACTGAAAAACAGTCCATGTAACCATTGCTGAAACAAACAATTTGAGACAAGATGTTACGTAAAGGTTTATATCATGTCGACTTTAATTTTGGTATATATTAACCGTTACAAACCTAAAAATGTATTATAATAGATTTCGTTCAGAATTGGATTATGTCATCATTTGGGTATTATAATTACATTTTCTTCTCACCAAAATTACAACAGCTGATTAAAATGCTAACCCTTGGTAGAAAACTGCCGATTTAATTGATTTCTACGGAGACACGTAATGCTAATACATAGCGGGTAAATAATTGAAATTGGACAAGGTGAGTGGATGTAGATCTTTGTCTCTAAAGTGACAAATTGCACCAATTTTCCAGTTTAAAAGCCCAAAAACCTGGAAGTTAACCCTGACAGAAGATGGAATGAGCGCAAATAAATTCTTATTGTTTAATTGGATATTGGTCGTTTGAAGGCAGCATTGAAGTCAAAGAAAATGTGTTTGTCGATATCTAATTAATATGAATGCTTGATTTTGCTATCAGTAAAATTATGAAGGGTTTCTATGATTATACATGTATTTTGCAGCCAGATATTGATGTTAAGGTGTGGTAGACATAAATTGTTTTCTTTTTTTCTAAAAAAGACTCAGAGGTATGCTGTAACATAGGGGAAGAGATCCAGACCTTGAGATGTGTATTAGACCTTTTAAATGTTTAAGTATCCACATTTTTTTCATTTATGCTTTATTTATGAACTTGGTCCATTTTCAGCTAAAATAACACATAGTTTACATATTTTGTGTTATTAACCGCTGTAACAGCTCTCCCGTTGTGCATCTGCTATTGTCATCTTGTTCGTGGAATTGTTTAACCGTTTCACATAGTTTGAATTTTGCTTATTTTAAAACAAATTTTACAAAAGAATATATAATTATTGTGATAATAAATCCCCATATATTTTTAACCCAGATCATTGAAACATTGACACATAAAAAGATTTAACACATATAAGTGTTGTGCACCATATATTATGGAATTGTTTTAACTTTTTCAACATTTTGTCGAAAATTTTCTGTACAGTCGTAAATGCTTTGTATTTTTGCCTTCAAATCGCTATATCAACTAACATTTGAAACTTATTACCAAACCTTTAAACACAAAACCTAACCATTGACATATTTGATGCTTTTGTAATAAAATTTTCATATATTCAATTTAATTTTGTATCATAAAATTAATCTTAAATGTACCTTACCCCTAAATGAAATAACTTTTAAACTTTTAAAGATAGATATATTAAAAGCGGAAACAAAACATTCTATTTAAAGAACTCATTTCCCTCAGACATAGCATATTTGTGTTTCCGGGCGATAAACTCACTGCTCCCAGCTTTCAAATTGCATCTTAGAAACGGTAATTGGTCACAAAGTGTTCTGTGTTCTATGAACAATCAGATTATTCCATCGCTTGGGCTTTCATAATTATATTTTATTGTTGAAACTAATTACAGAGGACGTTTTAAGGTGTCGCAATCTTAATAAGAATGTTATTATCCCATAAGCTGATTTGTTATTTATTACTTCCAAAATATTAAAGCGCAATAACCATCAGGTGATTCATAGTATGTTTTTTAATTCTTTTTTCGTTTGGCCACTGATTGTGTATGTGAGATAACAGCTGCATGGTCATAACAATTTTTTTTGGAAGATGGAAATCAACATAGTGCCGAAAGCTGACAAAAGACGTTCCTACAAAATTGGTATACAATCCTAAGTACGTCTCCATTTATATAACTGTTTACGTCAATTACTTTATATAGAAAGTAAAGGTTTTTCTTTCTATATTTGATTAGACTAATCAGTTTGTACAAGAAAAAATTGTATATCGATAGGTATACTATTATATTTTTTACCATGAATTAGTGAAAGTAGAAATAAGAATAAAAAAATTAATATTTTAATTTTAAATTGATCGAAAGTTTTCTTAAAATCTAGCAAACAAAACTTCAGCTAAATTAATAAGTTTTTGTTCCATTTACTCCATGTAGACATTATTATCAAAGATGTGTTATAACAAACACATCTTAACTTTAACCTCGCTTTACTCTTATAAAACTAAACGCGTTATATCCGACGCAAGCCTCACACTACTAAATTAATATTAATATACAGATCAATGCAACAAATGACGTATTCGGTTACAGGGTTATGGGGTGATTAATCTCAATAAAAGAAACTTAACGATGCTAATGTTTCTATTTTTGTCATTGCTAAGCATTAACTGGTGTTATGAGACTACTGTCCAATCAAGTTACTTAACCCTACCTAACAACAATAAAAATGTAAACATACTTATGCAAAGCATTTTATTTCCTTAAAAAAAATCATTTTGTCATGTACTTCCGGACTGGGTGCCATAAACGCATTCTTTGCCAAGTGTTTTGTATTCTCAATTTCATCCATTTTTTTATTTCCTCTGTTCTCATGGTAATTGACAAAATTTTCACGCTGAGCAAAACATTTTTGTTGAAAAAGGTTTACGTCCGTATTCGTACCAAATGAAATTATTCGCGCGAAATGAATTGAATATTTAAGGTCTCTCCTACTTCCAGTGGGAAGACCTTTATGTTTTTGCTTTGATTAAGGTCTTTCCTAAATTTCAAAACCAAACAGTTTAGAAAGTACGTGACATATCATTTTTGACTTTCGCGACAAGTTTTGGGTACTGAAAGTCTATTCAGAATTCACACTGTGAAACTGAAACATTTTTCCTTTTACGGAGTTGTCTGCCCAAACACAGAAAACCTTGTTATCGCGTAATCTCTGGAACTATACATGTAACAGATACAAGAAAACTGAAAAGTGACTAATGTTAAGGAACTTTTGGGACAATTTTATGACATATTTTGGCAAAAAAATCCTGAGTAGCGAAGGCGAGCGGTATCCCTTGAATGTTTCAAGGACTTCGCTTACGACAAAAACTCACAAACCATAAGTAGAAATCAGGAAAGGTCTTCACTATATGTCGTCCTGTGACACGTCCTTAAAGAAAATCTCAAAGTAAAAGTTCAGAAGGGACCTCGACCGTAGGCCTCCTATCTTATTATCATTACAACTCAAAAACTATAACAGATAGAAGAAGACAATAATAAGAAAAAATACTCCTCCCATTATGCCTTCATTTGATACATTTGGTCCGATGAACCGTTTTCGAGTTCGAGCCCTTGACTCATTTCGGTTAATCAGTTTTTGGCATACAACTTGAAAACCGTTAGAGATAATATACTAAACATATAAGTTTAACATGATCACCAAGTCAAGGCCTTGCACAATTTGAGCACAATTTCAAAGGTCATGGGTCAAGGTCATACCATAGCAACAAGGTCACCATTGCAAAAGTCCTTAGCAACCATGCATTTTTTAAATCAGGATGATGTACTTTACTGAAATATGTCCTTTTACAACCGGAAGTCGTATTTTGTCTTTAGCAACGACTAAAAACGCCTTGACAACCATGTTTTGTTTTACTTAGGACCACAAAAATAGTCTATTCCGCCTTAAAAATGATCCAGTAACGTACATTTGTATGTAGTCAAGTTTACAACAAAAGATGAAGAAAAATTAATTTCTTAAAGATATCTGGGAAAGACCTTTTTAATTGTTCTTGAGCAATTAGCCCTATCGTTTTTAAATACATTTTAATGTTTTTACTTGACTCATATCAAGGCAGATAATGCTGTTTATCACAAAAAGTGTCTGTTACAGAAGTTGCTGTTGTTTCTATGCAAAATGGGTATCTATTGGTGAAGATTACGACAACGACAAAAAACGCCTTGACAAAAAAGTCTATTCCGCCTTAAAAATGATCCAGTAACGTACATTTGTATGTGGTCAAGTTTACAACAAAAGATGAAGAAAAATTAATTTCTTAAAGATATCCGGGAAAGACCTTTTTAATTGCTCTTGAACAATTAGCCCTATCTTTTTTAAATACATTTAAATGTTTTAACTTGACTCATATCAAGGCAGATAATGCTGTTTATCACAAAAAGTTTCTGTGACAGAAGTTGCTGTTGTTTCTATGCTAAATGGGTATTCTATTGGGGAAGATTACGACAGGACAGTCGGTCATTATTGTTTTATCACAATAAATAATGCTCATAATATTTTTTGACGTTGTTTAGACTTGCAGAAACCACATTGGGAAGGGTCCGAACTCTCGGCAATAGAACTACTCAGTATGTTCCCTGACAGAAAAAGCCCTTTTGTTTGGGGTGGGAGTTGTCGGGTAATAATGGGAAAATCTTGACCGCTGATCGTAGTAGCAAACGTGTGGGGAGAGTTTCACGCTCTGGGCACGATAAAAATCCCTTCTGTAGATAGACGCATACCCAACGCTTTTACATTTCATGTGGACGTCAATAGTGTGTACTCCATGGCTCATCACATTTTATAGTTGCTTTGTTTTATTGTACTTATGAAAATAGCTGAAATATTGCTCGATGGACGTCAATCAATCAATCAATCAATCAATCAATCAATCAAGTACCTCTGAATTAGTTCACTTTAAGCCTATACGAAATGACGCATTTCACATTGAAAAATAATAAATAATGTTCATTTTTGTAAAGGAAATATATCTATATTGCGTTTTTATCTATGTAAACATTAGTTATTTGATTTTGTTTATATAACCCCAGTAGTCAGGACTTGTAGAATATTAACCTTTTAAGTTATATGGGATGTTAACAAATTCTTCACAAAAATAAACAGTTCTTCTTTTAAAACAAAAATCTTCTTTCTGGTATTTGAGTTGTTTCCAGGTAAATTACTTGAATTAAACATTTGTTATTACCATCATTTAAATTGGCACCTCGTTTCTATTATCTAATGAGTCATCTCTTCCACATTTGATGGTAGCTTGTCTCGCCTCAGAGTTTGCGTCAATAGAAATGGCCATTCCGATACTACCCCCAAACAGCTGGAAACGGACTTTAAACCGACTTAGGAATCTTATAGCCATAAGTATGATTTAAAAGGTATGATGCAACCATCGAAGACAACCCAAAAATGAAAATTATTATAATTCGTTTATGTTCACATTGAATCCTCGCAGAATTTTATATTATAAATGTTTGACTTCGTAATTTTCAAGTGGAAAATAACTTCTAATCCAAGTGTTATTTTTCTAATAAACGTCTGAAACAAAGTATAAACAATGATTTATTATAGAAGATTTCTTTTGTCTGAATGAAAAAGTGCCTTTCATTACATTTTGAAGACTTTCTGAAATCCATTTATGATAGCAGAATATGTCTGACTGAAAAATACATTGCGTGTTTCATTTGATCAAAACGTTTTAATTAAATTAGTTTGAGTGGATAAGATTCAATCGTATTAATATGATGGCTGCATAAATGTGTTTTATTTTAAATCCAACATACTTTAAAGCATAAAGTAATATACAGAAATGAAATACAATGGTTACTTTCTGAATATGTCTGTTTTCTTGTTTTTGTCGTCGTGGGATCGTTTGATGTTAACAAATTACAAATCTACAAATTGACATTATGAACTATATCACGCAAATATTACCACGCAAGGTTTTTCAAGTGAAATCCTTTTTTTTATTATAGTTAGGGTTTCACTATATAAATCTTTATAAAATGATCACAATTTCGTTGTATTATTACACATCAGTTTTGTTGCAAAAATGGAAGCTTTTAAAAAAATCTTTAAAAATTAATTATTTGGTATATTGATTTCCAGTTGTTTTAAGCACTGTACAATAATACATTCTGAGACTTGCATTCTGTCATGTCCCATAGTATTGTTTACACACGTAATTATTAGTATATGATTCGTGCAAGCTTTTACGTCTGAATCCGGTATCAATTAAATGTCTTGGGGATGTATGTATGTTCCCTTTTGAAACTGATACTTCATCAAATAAAGTAAAATGAGATATTAATCAAAGTAAGGAACATTGGAGTAATAAGCATTATTAGAAATAAAATCTGCAATGACAAGAGTATATTTCATTTCATTCAAATACAATCACCTTGGAGAAACATGCAATAACAATAATGGTGTTATTAATCAACGTTGATTCACGGGTTATAAAAAGTAGTCTTTTCACTGAGCAAATTATTTGTGTTGGTGACACATGGGTTTTCTTTCATGTAATTTAATTTCATTTTTTTTTCCTGGAACAATTGAATTCTAAAATATAAAAAAATATTCAGCTATGTTTCAAGGTTACTTGCTAATGATATTACTTTATCATAAAACATATATTAATTAAGTAATGAATTCTCTAGTAAGATAACGCGAAAATTAAAGTTTATAGGTTGACACTTCAAGAATCGTTTGACACGTTTGTACACTTTTAATAAAAATGTGTCGGTTAACTGTAATTTCTCACTTTTCTATTCTCTATACTTGGGATGTTCTTTTAAAAACATTTAATTATGTATACTCATCCGTACAGTAAGACGAAAAATAAGCACAGAACATATTCTTGCAATTAATTTTCCTTCTCACAATGATAATTCATAGCCGCCACTTCGGGGACGCGCTAATCAGCTCTGTGGGTCGAGCAACCCTAAGTACGGTCAGAGGAGACAGTAACAGCCACAAAATATTTGACATAACCGAACGATCTGACATTGAATGAACTATATATAGACAACATAACATTGTGTGCTAATCCACCGGAACATTTCCTAACACGTAATGTATACCTATACAAACAAAAATAAAAGAAAGGGCATACATAACTTTAGTTACACACGCTTGAGTACGGCTCTGGTTTCTGGACCCTCATAACCAAGTTCAAGTTCAAAGTTCAAAATTGTATTGTAGAAAAAAAATCCCTGTTGGGATAATACAATACATAACAAACATTACAAAGAAACAAATTGTAGAATACATATTAACAAACCCCATAAATGTAACAAACAGATATAAAATCAATTTAGTTTTCTCCCTTCCTCAGTTCTAATGACTGCTTTATGAAAGAAATCAAGGATTCAATATCTTCAGGTTTTGATGGGTTTAAAATATAAGAGAGGTTTTTAAGTTCACTTATATTGTCAACATGATCAATGCTATTGTATAAATTATAGACATATTTTGATCTAAGTGTTTCATTAATTTTACAATGAAAAAAGAAATGTAGTTCATCTTATATCTCATTACACATTTTACATAATCTTTGTTGTCTTGGAATTTTATAATATCTACCCTTTTCTATTAATAAATCATGGTCACTTATTCTAAATTTAGTGATTATTCTTCTTGTTTCTTTATTTAAATGTTCCAAATAGAACTTATTATTTTGTTTCAAATATTTATACATGTAGTTTTTAGTTTCCCGATTTAGATTTTCTATTTTCTTCCTAATTTTATCTTTATAGCAATTACAAACTAATGGTTAAACTTTTTTTTTAATTTTATTTTTTTCTTTATAAGTACTATCTATTTTGGTAATATCATATCCAATTTCTTCTGTTACTTCTTTGGCATATGTATACCAAGAGTAAACATTTTGTACATGTAAAAGTTTTGTCAGTTCAAATGCCTCTTTTAAAAGAGGGTTAATATTATTATTATGTAACCTAGCAAGATAACTTATAGTCTGGCCTTTAATAAAACACTCAATAGGAAGACTGCCAAGTTCTTCTCTAGCAATTTTATTTGTTGTATTTCTTCTTACTCCTAAGGCAGATTTAATAAATTTTAAGTGAACTTGTTCTAGTGGGTTTTTATCTATAAAATTAAAAATGCTAAATTGTGAATTATTTTTCTGCGCTCTAATTTTAGAGAGAAACTCTTTAAGGTAAGAGTCCATAAAAGAGATTTCTGAGTTATATGTTAATATTGGTTTAATCATGTTTTCAAAAAGATTGACTGCAACTTTAAGTGGTACTGTCTCAAAATTATTGGTATAGGACTTTATTGCAAACAAAACTTTCTTTGATTTGTTTGCTAGATCTTATAGACATGGAATTAAACTGCCATTTTTTGAAATTGTGCAACCTAAAAATGTAAAATTATTAACAATATCCAGTGGTTTGTTTTTATAGGTTAAATTTAGTCTTCCTAATGTTTGGCGGTTTTCTAAGATCATTGATTTTGTCTTCTTTTCATTGACTGTTAATTGCAAAATATCACAATATATAACAAAAACATCAAACTAAATTCAAATCGTCCAACGATAACATGTAATTGTTACCACATTACCATCTACGTCTCAAATATGCTTGTGCATAAGCATTGGCCTTCAATACAAACGAGACGCATACATCAGCAACGCATGCAAGGGCACGTAATAGCCATTCTTTTGAAATATGAAAAAAGGAAGGTAATGAACATTATTGAAGCTTACATGAACAGAATGTACATGCCATTGAATGAAACAAAGTTGTTGTTATGCTTGTTCTTGATGATTACCAAATAATCTGATGAAAAAAGGTTCCGTATACAGTCAGCTCTTATTCCAGTGACAAATTATTTATTGTCAGTTTTGAATTAGATCTTTGATCTTTTCTATCGTGTTATCATCAGAAAAATTGTAATGACATTAATTAATAACTGTAAACTGTAAAACAATTATCGTTGTTTTGGTATCGATTACATAAGAAACAAAAAAGATAGAATTAAAAAACGAAGATAACAAAACATAAGGCAAGCAAACAAAAACTTATCTCTAAACTCACCAAAGTCAAGTCGTCATTTTTGGGAAGGTTGCGTAGCAAACTTTCCCCTTGCTAACGCTCAAATAGATAGAAACTACTACGACCGGCGTGTACAATAACCTTGCACTCGTAAAATATAGGTCACATTGGAGGAATCTATTTTGTACATGAATCAGTGCACTGCATTTATCTTGAACAACTTTACAATACATGTCCTTTCGTATTATGTCTTACTGCATAACTGATAACTAATATTACGATTTAAACTAATATTCCATGTTCATCCGCGACAGACAGACTCGTTACACTGTTGGTTTTGGTAAGCAAAGCGATATTCGGCAATTCTCGCGATAGCTGTTCACTGAACCGACAAATGTAGTACTGACATTAGCACCTATTTGACGACGTTATTTGGAAGTGATTTAATGATTATTTTGTGCGATCGTGTGGTCGTCGTTTTCAGACGGTTTTGCATTCTAATTCTTTATGTGTTTAATAAATGAAAATCAACACAAACATGGGTGCTTTGTCGATGTTACAGATTTTGCACAGCTGCTCCATCTAAAAAAAATTTTAAGGTTGGGAGAATGGCATGTAGAAGTTTCGTAAATAAAATACAAGTAGTTCAATTAAATATAACAATTTCTAACTAATAAAAATATATTGAAAAAGATATTTTGGTGTTTGTGACACAAGAAAAGTAAATGGATTATTTGAAATCGGTGATCGAAAATGCTATTGTATATAGGCTACAGCCAGTCACCATGTCGCTACATAATTCCATAGTAAAAGCTGACACAATTTGTTTCCGGTCCTTTTGATTTATTTTATAATTGGTAATTCATACTGAACCATTATTTTTTCTCGTTACACGAGTCGCAATGGGTCACCATCCATCGTAACAAGCCACGAGGTTGTTTGTTGACATCGCCTAAAAACGTACCAATTTTACCTCACGAAATTGTCGTTTTAGACGATGTTGCATTTTTATGCTTTAAATATCTAATTAAATTAAAGTCAAAACGATATATTTTTCTTTAATTTATGTATTCCTTAAAACAAGGGAAGATGTGATCAAGTCAGTGTGTTTTGTCAGAAGTTTTTTGAGGGAAAAATATAACTGCTTAGCGCTTAGAGCTTATGTGCCTTTTGTAGATCCAAAAAGTTGCAAATTGAAATCAGCAATTATTTTTTTAACATTTGTTAAGCGTTTTGAAATGCTGTTTTTTAATTTGATAGGGAAATTTTCCAAGGTAAATTTTTATTAGAACGGGTGTAACTATTGTCCATTTGAAACTCTTCGGGTAATGTCATTTGCGGTTTAGGCTCGACTATCATAGAACGTCCCGAAAGCTGGCGATCTTTAGTAAACTTCGTAAGACCCTTGTTGAAAACAAAAAGTGTCCGATTGCGTTGCAAGAGTCAAGTACATGTTAACAATAAGCATAGTATGGAAAATGTACAGTGGAAATTTTTTTATTGGATTTTCATAATAAAAGGTTACAATATCGCAATATTGAATATTAATTTAAAAAATGCAAGCAGAAAAGCACTCCATCTCCATGTGATTGTGACTTTTAGTATAAGCTATTAACACATTGTTTAAATTTAAAACAAACTAGTTGACATGCATTCTGATGTTAAAGATTTATGTTGCCTCATACAGTTCTACAATTTTTTGTTTTTTTAATCAGGAGGATTTATAAAAATAGATTTACATGCTCTTTTGAATGATACTGGGTCGATTTTGTTATAGTGTGTGGCACTCGCTATAAAAAAATCGACCCAGTATCATTCGAAAGCGCATGTAAATCGATTTGTACAGATCCCTGTGTTTAATTGTTTCCTTCGGTGCAGTCTGCACTTTGATTTTGTTAATGTCAAAATATAAAATGTTTGTATTTATTTTAGAATCTTATGAAATTAAGTTGTGACAAATCGTACAGCATAAACATGATAAAGAACATATTTTATTTATGCAACATGATGTTCTAATTACGCCACAAAAGCAGGCATGGGTGTTTAATTTAAAAAAAATAAAGAACGTTCTTGATATAAAGAATTGTGTAGGCACGGATATGAAGCTCTAAGTACCTCTACACGTTTTATGGCATCCATCACAGGTTGGGTCGATCACTGCTCACTTTTGTTTTCCTAGCTGATGATTTGGTTTGTCAATACATGAACGCCAATTTTTCCGGACTTGCGGATTTACAGGAATTCGAACGATAAAGTTCATAGCAGATAAATGTGATTATAGCTGTTTTGCTTTTTTCCCAATTATGTTATTAAAAGTGAAAATTTTATCTTGGAAATATCTAGCCGGTATTCATGCAATGTTTTTGCTAGAATATTATCGAAAATTACTTGTGGCAGAAATGATATGCATGAATTCGCAGGACAAATGTTGTTAGCTTAGCAGGTGCTTGTAACAATGTCTTAGTCAATCCGTAACCTAGTAATTTTTCGCTAAAACATCATCGAAATTAAAATAACATTATTTCGTTTATAGCAAACAGTGTCTTGTTTTTCGAGATATTCATAACTCACGGTTATTTCTGGTCATGAACAAAACACAGGGATATTGTTAAAAATGCGTCGAAATAATACCAAAGACCTTATTCGCTTCTCATACGAAATTCATTGTTTTGCTGGTGATTATTTTGGTTAGACGATGTTCCAATAATGATATTGTACCGGTGAATAGATGTCACAGATTATTAAAAGGAATTATACATTAGACACACACATTTTTCATTGATAAATGTAATAAAAGTATGTCAATGCGTGATGATATGAGCTTGACAGCTGTAACAATCCAATATTTTAATAATCGATGATGTCAAAATAATATGACATACCAATGCCTTAGTTATATCGTGCTGTTTTTTTTCGAAAATAGTTTGATGAGGTTGTATGTTTAAGGAATTTTCATTACGAGGTATTCTTGTTCGCACTATGAGACAGCTAAAAACCTAATATCGAACCATCATTTTTTTATTGTTTAACGTGTTTAATTGTAAATCGATTGACATATGTTTTTCTTTACCAGAATGTCAAAAATGAATATTGAAAGTAATACTGGGTAAAAGTATTGAAATTCTTTTTATTCCTAAACGTGATCGATTAGATTGATAATTGCATTGACATAGTTTACATGAATGAATGTAGTTTCGATCCCTACATACCTTGGTGATTAGTCTTTTATTCCTTGTAATTTACAAATCGTAATCTTTCCATGCTTTTGTTTTCCTAATGATGTTTTCTCGTGCTACGGTCTTGCATTTATTCTTTGTTAAATATAGAAAAGCTGATACAGAAATACAATCAAGATGCTTAAATGAACAAATAATTGACATGCAATTAAAATCTGTATTATCTCCAAGTACTATTTTAGTTTTTACATATGGTTTTCTGTGAAATTAGCAAAATGTTTACTAGTATCTGTGCCTGGAATTTTTTTAGTTCAAACAAGAACAACCATTTTCTATCATTTTCAACACCTGATTTGTTCTAAAAATTTATATTGAATTTATAGAACGAAGAACGTTTGCTTAACTTCAAGCAAGCAATATTTTAGCTATATTCAGATCGAGAAAGAATTTGCAAAGACTAAACCAATGTAACAGAGGGGTGGACCAACGGCAAAAACATTGAGACTTCCACAGGATAAGTATTGAGTATTAGATATAGTTTTGCCTATTGCCCAATGACCTAATAACTTACCGTACAATAGTGGTCTTTATCGTTCAGGGAGCATGAAATTCACAAACACCTTACCGACTGTGGTCCGCAAACGTTCTTTACGTAATATAACCTGACAGACCCCAACAAGACGGTATACCCTATATGGTACCCGAAGACGCACTGGACACCTCTATGTGTCTAGCACTAACAACCCTTGCTGTCTAGAGAAAAAGAAGATATTTAATATTAATAAAAGAAGATATTTAAGCCTAATAAAAGTATCCTGGTCAGGAAACATCTTGCAAACAGTCGGATGCTAAAATCTGTCGATGCTAAAATGTGTGAAGGACAGGGCCGTTTTGCGAGAACGGATAACTCATTGGGATTAAATTGTAATGCTTCTTGTTAAGGTTAAGGGTTCTCTGCATTTACTATGGATGTATTCTCATGCAAGCACTAGACGAAATGATACGGCTTAAAATTTATGAATGTGAAATAGAACTTAAAACAAACACACAATCAATTTATTATCATGTAGCAATATTAGCTTCAATTTTATAAATGGGTAAATGCTGCTGTTTAATTGATGCAAGTAAGACGAAAATATGATAGCACGTACACTGATTACAAGACTTGCTTACACTCAGAACAATCATCCCAAAGGCAATCTTTAATTGCGTTCTTTTGTCTTGTCGGTTTTCAGTTTTTAGGCCATTTTCCCTTTAAACATTAATAATATTGGTGATAAATTATTCTGTTATTTTATTGTTTTTACAATGTTTTGCTTTGACATCCATTTATTTACTATATAAATTTTGTACAATTTGAGAGCAAATAGGTAGTATTCAAAATGTAGAGTGTGTAAAAAAATGCTAGCAAATTCATCGTGAGAAAATTTGTTGAGTTTATATTACGGTAGCTATATTTTAAGCACAATCGGACAAATTCATAGCTAATTAATGCTAAATATAATAGAATAATAACTATGTAAACAAACCTCATTTTGTACGTGTTTGAGCTGATATTACATACTTATACAATCATTAACACAAATAAGACAAGCTTCCTCACTGCGCACAGGCATTTTGTTTGTATCAGATCTTACCACGATAATAATACTGAACCAGAAATAATTATCTCTTATGTCTCTTATCTTTCCTGTTTCTGCTAGGAAGGATTCAACTGCTACAGTACCTGCTTCTAAGACAACGTAGAAACGAATACACATCTAGTAAAAAACATATTATTTCTATACATGTAGAACTATGAACTATTACATCAGATATGAAAAGAAACAACTTTATGTATTTTTGCTGATTAACATTTTGTTAAATCGGGATGTACGCCACTTTCAGCACTTTTTCAGCGTTACCAAGTGGTCTGTTTTTATTTGAGAAAAAAAGCTGAACTACCTGATGTAATGAGAACGCCCGACATATGACAGAAAAACTGACAATCCCCCTTATTTTTATTATATTCAAATAAGCAATACCCGAAGCCCGACTTAGTGTTAATACGCCTTTAATAGCTGGTAGCTAACCACCATGTCCCCAATTTGCGTTTTTATGACATCTAAAAACACAATTCATATAAATGCTATATTCGAGCGTAAATGTTTTTATGAAACTGTTCCTAATGCTGTGTTTATTGCGCTGACTTTTTTGCATGTTAATTTATTTACTTGGAATGTAGAGTAAAGGTTTGAACACAATTTTCATTGAACATCAAATTATGAATTTATTCATTGTGGAATAATTTTTCATAATGCCGCATATTTTGTTAATGTTGGTCTATCCACCTAGGTAGGTTTAAACATGCATGCATAGCTAAGTATCTTCAATGGTTAATATAGCAGTGTATATAAAACTTACTATCCACTTTAGCCATGCCTGTATGACAAACAGTTTGTAGTCAGGATAGTTCAGTAAATAATTATAAGTAAATATTGCAAATGCTCTATTTCAAATAATTCCTTCTTACATAATTTTTTGTCTTTGTTTTTAGGTATTGTCACCAACAGCCTTAGAAGATGCAAAGCAATTAATACTGAATGCCTTTGATGAAAATTCAGACGGCAGGATAGATATTGCAGAGGTAACAATGTTACAGCCTACATGCCAGAAACATTAAACAAATTTAAATGCAGATTATTTTATTATAAATTAGGTCAACTTTATGCTATAATTGCGAACTTTTACTAAATGATCTTTCCCTTTATACAATGTGAACGACTTCAAATTTTTAAACACAAAGGTTATTTCTTTGACGTACGTATATATTGTTTTTAAGTGTAATCGATTTTTCTAATTTGTACAATTTAATAATAGACAATTATAAGAAATGTAACTGATTTTGTGTTAAACTCAGTACAATAAATTAATCTAAGGGGTTTACTACACTATTTGAGTCAGAGTCTGATTCGTGTTCAATTGTTGCTGTTAGTTTTTGACAAACTCAACACAAGAGCAAAACCATCGGCGCGTAATCAGAATAGTATGGCTATAAGTATTGACATTCCTCATTCAGTACTATAACACGGTCGCCATATTAAAGCCGAAAACGTCCATTTTGTACGAAGAGAGAATTTATATCACAATAAAACATTATCTGATACTGTTTTCAACATACATGATTTTACCTGATATTACGTATATATTTTTTTGTTATGAATTGAGGAAAAAAAATTTTCTCGCACGTAATAGAAAGTTATTATAGGGCCTTCATACATTAATACTGGTACCCATGCACAGCAATGCATGCACAGATGATGATTGATCATATTTTTAAAGGTTTATTAAATAAAGTTAAAGGCGTAATACATATGTTTGACAATGTCCTTGAACAAGAATATGATTTCATGCAAAAAAATTGTTGCATTGTTGATAAGATATTTGCTTTACATCTATATGCGAGCAATATGTCAGCTATATTCAGGAAGAGAACAAGTTAACAAGAAAGAAATGGGTGGGAAGGGAGACAATTTTGACTGCCACTGGAAAAGTATGGAGTATTAGGTACGGGCATACAATTTAGCCTGTTGTAGAGGCTAAATGAGCTTACTCTCTTTCGAAATCTACAGAACGGATCTTTATTGTGAAATGAGCGTATTATGAACTGACAGACTCTCCACTTGCCGTCCTATCTATGGGACGCACGGGGTTGCTTTGTGGATCGAGCACTAGAAACCATCCCACTACGGTTCCAGTGCCAAAAAAAGAAGAAAATACTCAGTCACAATAGAACGACCTGTTATATTCTTTGATACTTTCTTAAAAGATACATTATTATTATTATTATTATTAAAAATTATTTCCTCGTCTGTTATATTTTGCAGCTTGCTCAAATTTTGCCAACAGAAGAAACATTCCTATTGTTGTTTAGGAGAGACAATCCCTTAGATTCAAGTGTAGAGTTTATGAAGGTAATACATTTAATCTATTTATATGTTCATTTTAAGCAAACGTTTGAAAGTCAATAAATCGTTTAAAACCGACGAATGTATACTCAACAGTATGATATAGTTTTTTGGAAGTTGAATAAGTTTGCTGAAATTTTTTACCTTTTATGGTATAACGAAAACTTAATTTTTTAATATGAATTATGAGAAAACTAAAGGAAAAGAATAGATTATTTAACCATATGGTGTATTTATATGGAGTGGTCTTTGACAATCTGTTTATGATACGTGATAGTTACATGTATATATATCATCGTACATTACCAAATACATATACAACACCATTGAAAGTAAGAAAACCATAAGTTTTTGTTGCAGAATGTCAAATAAATAAGTTGATCGTCATAGCTTTTTGTTTTGTAATAAAGACGCAATATGTTTTATTTTGACAATTTCGTTCGATAATGCACCGCTCCTGATTAATTACCTTCAGTTTTAACAAATAGAAATGTTTAGATTGCTTCACTGAAAATGAAGAATCGGACACATAACTGCTTATAAAAATGTCAAAATTGTTAATAATATACAGATATTGTCAAAAATGTGAATAGCAAATAAAAGACATGTTAAAAAACCGTAGATTGACCTCGAGCTATGTAAAATTAATTGTTGAGAAACAAAAGCATCATGTTTTATTTCGACAATAACCATTCGAAAAAGCATCGCTCTCTGATAAATGCATTTCGCACTTAACTAATGCCCCGTGCGGGATCCGGGTGGCTAAAAGAATAGACCGCAGTCGCGCTAGCTTGTCGTAAAAGGCGACTAAATAGCGCCCAGTACCCTGACCGGCGTGTCAGGTCGGTTTGCCTAAAGACCTACTGGGATGTGTGCCCCAGGTGGTTGAATGGGGTACCCCTGGCAAGCTGGGGTTGTCAGGCTATAATACGGAAAACCTGACCGCAAACCATATTAGTGCACCGTGTTGGGAAAAATGCCACGTTCCTCGCACGTTAAAGAACGCTGCTGTAGTATTCGCTATGAGTAGGGATTTCGATCCCGCTACAGGAGGCTAAATTGCCCGACCCTATCCATCCTCCCATTTGCCAGTGGCAATCTAAAATCCGTTACCCCTATTTTTCCTTGTGTCCCATCCCATTTTCATTCATCATCATTTCATGTTCATTTTATCATCCATTTCATGTTCATCGCCTGAATATAGCTGAAATATTGCTGCTCGGGCGTTAAACACCATTAATCAATCAATCAATCAATCACTTAACTAATGGAAATGCTGGATAGTTTTAGTTGGAGATATAACTACTTATGAACTCTCAAACATTGTATACAATAGAAAGAAATTGACCAAAACGTATGGATAATTCAATGAGATGTTTCAAAGACTTAGATCGATTTAAAGCTATTGAAAATTATTTGTTGAGAAACACAAATTGTTCGTTTTGAAAAAACAATCAAAGTAAGGTGATAGTTTGCATTGCCAATCTAAGTAAACGTCATCCGCGAACATTATTAATAACAGTTAAACAACTCACTAAATTTGAGGGTATTGATTATGTAATAAAAATTTTGTTCACAACGGATTTATTTATTGATAAAAACTTCTGATGCATTATGACTAATAAATAGTATCAGGAAACGGCATATGAATAAGCTTCGATTCCGTCTAGACATCTTGGATGTAGATTTTGCATTTCCACATCACTGAAACGGACCTTGATCTTAGTGATTTCCACAAATTTGCATCACAGTTAATTTGTCAATTGAAGTTTTGACAATCAACACATTTTGTTAAGTTTTAAATACTTTAAGCATGTCTGCTTCTTGTATTATTATGTAACAAGTATGTTCAGAGTGGAGTAGTCGTGCACTCCCAATATATTCTTGAAACTATGCAAATACAATAAAATTAGGAGATAACTGTATTGTATTTGAAGATTTGCCGGCATCAATTGGTGATTTGATGGTCGGAAATTAAGTTTATAGGCGACGCGTAAGCGAAGCCAGTAAACGGATATTTCCGACCATCAAATCACCAATTGATACCGGCAAATCTTCAAATACAATACAGTTATCTCCATTCTAATGCTAAGGCAGTAAAAAACTAAATTAACTGATTAAAATTGTATTTTTTTATTTGCCGGAAATAACGTCTGCGCTTGCGTTAAAATCTGACGGCATCAATCGTGGAATTAATGCCATGAAATTATTCACGTTATCCAATCAGAATTGGCGTTACATCATGAACTGCATTAGAATGAAATTTTCATAACATATTTGAAAAAAGCAAGGAATTATTTTTACTTATCTTATCAGTACATATTATTTTCTAGCTCCCTGAATACAGCTGAAATGTTGCTAATTTGAAATTTAGCTGGAATCAATTATGTATTACTGTATTAAAATAAAAAAACATTATTGTGTATATAGTAAATATTGAATGTCGTTTAATCAAGTGTATACCTGACAAATAATGACGGAATTAACTGCTCTGATACTGTACAAATTCAATTGTATTTCTTAAATTGATATTTATTACATGCCTATCTACCATTTCTTTTAAATACTTAAATTGAAAGTGACTACAAGTTTTCAGTTTCGAGTTTCAAGTATTGTTTCTATTTTAAGGTATGGAAAGAATATGATAAAGACAGAAGTGGTTATATAGAAGCAGACGAACTGAAGGTGAGTTGCATCATAGTTTTTTTGTGCATCATTTTAGTAAACAACTACGTTTATTTGATTTTTTATCGAAAAAGTAAGTATCACTGACGTTGTTTCGGTTTCAAATATATACGCACAAACAAATTAACAGCTATGTGGCTTTAAATATGTATTTCTATGTAAGAATATGAAGTTATTATAATCATACTCTCATTGGACGATGGTGTTAGAGTAGATTATCACATAAGACGAAGTCAAGTGTGATAATTTTTCTACTATTTGTTTTTCCAGCTAGTGTTTCATGTGGCTAATCATTTTCCAGGTTGGCAATTTTCGTTCTTAGCGCGTGATACTTTTTTCATATCAATCGTAAACTTCGGCTGGAGCGGGTGATAATTATCCGGTTCAGCAATCTCCGGGCGGAGCGGGTGTTATTTTTTTATATCACCCGTTGAAGGAAAGCACAAAGAATTAACACCCGCTGCTCTAATGGGCGGGGCTAAAGTCGAAATCAGTAGAAAAGAAAACACATGGTTACTATTCAATAAAAAACAACATTTTGCATGAAGTATAATAAATAATAATATGCATTTATGACAGACGTAAGGACGTGAGGGACAGATGTTCAGGTTCTAGACTTGATTGTGTTATTAATGTATTCCCATATTTAAAGCGTTGTAGCAGCCAGCATGATCAATTTGATATCCTTGTAGATTTCTATAAACATTTTTTTTAACCTATATAATATTTGCTTTATTTTCTCTATGTCTTATAAATTTAGTGTTTAATTCGGAGTGGTCTTGTAAGTGAAACATAAAACAAGATGCTTAAAAAGCATCCCAATGCCAACTGCATACTAACATTCATTTCAGACATTCCTTTATGATTTGTTAAAAAGAAGCAAGCGACAAGTTGATGTAACCGAAGAACAAATGATAACATATACAGATACAGTGGTAAGTATGGTAACAAAATTACTGATTAAATGTAGTTTGCAATATGTAATAGATTACATACCTTACATACCTTTTTTAATACCACAGTTATGTGAAACTGAAAACAGGTAAGTAAAACAAATCTAAAACTGCCACTTCAACGGAAATCTGCGTTGTTAAAGAAGTACTGCTTTAAATTGATAATTAACGTGTTATGAACTAAGGTTTATCTCTGCAATAGTATCATTAGATGAATTTGATTATACATTCGTATCTTTGGTTTTAACGCTCTTTAATAATTGGTCTGATAAAAAATGTGGACTAGGAACATAAGCTAATAGAAATAAATTTCAAAGCGTGCGTTTGTTTGATCATCGCACAAAAAGCAGAGAAGTTAGTTTGTTTTGTAATACGACCTTGCAGTTATTTAAAACCAATGCATGAGAGCTAGCTCTATTACTCTTCTGTATTAACCTCGAAACAATATAGCAAGCACCCTTAAGATCACATCCTATGATTTTATATGCACTTTGTTCTTATTTCAGTTGAAACTTTTCGATAGAAATGGCGATGGAAAACTGCAGTTTAGTGAATTAGCCAAGTAAGCAATTAAAATTGTTTGAAATCGGATATATTTTATATTTTGCAGCTTCAACTTTTCGACAGAAATAAAGACGGCAAATTACAGCTTAGCGAAATGGCGAAGTAAGCCAAAACTTGTCGTTTTAACGCGTCTGTAGTTTTATTCTATTGTGCCTTTTGTCTGTTCTTGTTGCACGCGTTTGTTCATAGTGCTAATGCTCACGCGTTTGATATTCTTCGTATGCATTTTGTCAAGCATGATAAATGTTAACTTTTCTTGTGTGTTTAAAAATTTCTCCGCGAAGTTTACAAAAGGGCCTTCTTATTTGATGTGTTAAACTAAAGCAGCCAAAAGATCATGTTAGTGATAAATTATAAAAAAAATCGCCCAATATTAGGATTAGTCAGACTTTTTGATTACTAATGCTTTCTGAAGGTATTGGAAATCAAAGTCATAATGTGATTACAGACTACAAGGATGAAGCCGATTTCAAAGTAAATTTGAGAGACAGTATTATATGTCTCGTTTAATTCACACTATTTTTATAAGAAGTTGGGGGAAATAGGAAATTAAAATTTAATACAATAGTAACTAACCACATAAAACAAACATAGAATAAGAAAGAACATGAACGTTAAAACGGTTTTCATAGGACAATGTTGACAGTATTATAAATTTCATAGCAAAATATTTAGTTACACGTGACACATCTAATCACTTACATGAATTTAATATCGACGGTTCGAGATGCCTGGGAGACTTGTATAACACAATACTGTAGAAACCGATGGGAATATTAAAGAACTATTAATGTTCTTTGTCTTGTCTTCCTAACTGTTATATTTTCTGCAATGTGTAAAAAGCTTTTTGTGCTTTAAATTATGCATGACTCTTAAAACCGTTTAATGCATACAGCTAAACAAATGGAGGCCAGACATATTGTTTCTAATGTCATGGGTTACAACAGGCGGTTTCCTTTGTAAAAACCAATGAAATGAGATATGTATGTTTTTATTTTCTTGTAGTTATACATAAAATATTATGTTTGTTTAGTTTCTTCTAAATTGTCGTCGATATATCATGTATAAAATATTGTATTGTATTTATTATAGTAAAGAACATGTATAGATTAAATTACTTAATCACATTTTACAATCGTAGTACTAAGCAGTTTTTGTTTTATGTCTTTATATATAGCACAAATAGGTGGAGAATTGAATTGTGAAATTATTAATTATTTATCGGCACTTTGTAAATACCAATATAATATTTATTAGTATTACACAGATTAAATATCAAATACACATGCAAGTGCCATTGGCATCATCTATTTAGTCCGATAGAAGTTCAACACGTAAACCGACATTCCCAACAAGTCATCCATTAATAAGTTAGCAAACAATCTTTTAACTTTATTCTGAAAATTTCTTTCTCCATAACCAATCGAAAAAAAAATGTTTTGTAGAAAGTTTTATCAGTTTAGTTCTCCTCAATCCACGACGATCACAGTATTACGAATTTAGCAAGTCATCTGATCACACGTCGGTTGTAAGGTTTTTCTCTGGATCACTTTAAGAGTATCCATTGTCCCGCCATTTAACAATGACTAAATGTTAGGAATTTATATTAACCTGTAAATCCTTTTTTTTTGTTTGGTACATTTGGTTTGTGATTATAAAAGTTATGCATACCTTTACCAAATGCTATCCGCATAAAATTAAAAATTAAACAAGTTTAACTGAATAAAATATGCTTCACATTTGTATCTGTTACTTACTTTGTACTATTATTTGCTCTCTTGTTCTAGATTACTACCGGTCAAGGAAAATTTCCTATGTCGTCCAGTGTTTAAGGTAAGGTAATTGAAATCTAAATTATATATAAAAGGTAGTAAAACCACATTCATGCAAATATATGCATAAGGTATCTTTGAACTTTATATAGGTTGTGTACCATTTTTATTGCTCTTGGACAAATATGTCCTTTCTTTTCTTATCTGTCACTTGGAGCATGTCTTTTGTTGTTACCATATATAAGTTGGGTTCTTTGAGAGCGAACGTTTGTTTGATTTATTTACAATACAAAATGTTAGCTGTTACTAAGTCGATTAATTACGTTATGTCATGAAAATATGTCACCTTATACCTGCACAAACTGTCATGTCCGGACAAGAAGAATTAAATACTTTCTTGTCCTGCTTGATTACGACATTTCCGTTTCGAAAACAATTTTTGTCGAATGGCAAAAATAAGAATTAAAAGAAATCGACACATAATTTTAACTGGAATTTAATATTTGTATGTCTGATATTAGTGTGTTTGTCCAAAACATCCACCTTTAAATCAGTTTCACATAACAGCGAGCTGCGTAAAATTACGTATTATATATAACGCCTATTATGAATCCTTATAACCTGGCATTGTTTCAGAGAATTATGTGTAAGATAGTGAACAAACCTCTAATTGTGAACACAACCGTAAGTTAATACAATCCAGGTTTAACAGCTTAGCTATGAGGGCGGCTGAAACGTAGCATCCATTTTTTACGCTACAGTAACGCTTAAAAGAACAACAAATAAATGCAAACCTAGATATGCTGTTTCTTGTAGTTAATTTAGCTTTTTTTGAGGGATGGGCATTTTGTAGAGTTTACAAATCAACATTTCTGGCTTCTAAATGTGTCCGAAATATTAAACAGGTATTTACAGGATAAAAGCAAAATAATCTTTGTCAGTAGTTAGGTTGTATCTACATGTATATGGTATGGTTCGACAATTAAAACATGGAAAGAAAAGAAAAAACGCGAGATCTGAACGTTTATTAGTCATAAGTAATTTTTTATAAATTGTGTTTTGTCTATACAAATATTATATTTTTTAATTTAAAGGGCGTACTAAAATACTAAAAGCATATAAATTTATGAAGAATTGTGTTGAAATTGTGTATTTCAATAGCACCAATACAATGCTTTCTTTAGCCGTTTGTCAATCCACGAATAATTGAATACATTAATCTCAGTGTATAAATATGTTCATTTGTCCAATAAGTTCAAATATTTGACGGAAATTCTACTAAAATATATGTCAGCAAACAGCATTTTCAGTTAATATATAAAACAATAATATATTTATGAGTGGTCACAAGAAAGGATGGCAATAACATACATAAGTGGTGTTGCGACCATGTAACTAGCATATCGATTTTACTTGTTAAGATAGTCTAAACTTATTGACAGATTTTGCCAAATAAATAAGATGAAATAGTCTTAATCGTCGTGTTGTATACCTTTATTATTTATAAATAACATATACTTAGGATATTGCAACTAATTTTGTTGGTCAATATTATAAGATGAAGCATTCCTTAGGTTAATTAGTTTATGCCATATACATAGCAAAGAATAATATATAAATACAATTCATTCAAGGTTGTCCTTTAATGAGTGCAATACCATACCATAAAATAACACAATAAGGTAATTTGTACATTATTTACTCGTACACAATAACTACAAGATATCAAAATTTGCATATTTTTAATTACATAGTTAAAAACGTAAAATATTATTATTTTTCATTTGTATTAATACACCATTAACAAATAGGGATAATGTAATGGGAATCAACTGATACTATTTAGTGCACGCTTTTCCCATCTTTAGTTATTGCTACATTATAAATCCATTCAATTAAAGTTTAAAAATCTAAATCTTAAAACGCTAAAACTGCTAATCTTACAACCCAGCTGCAATGTTTAGTTATGAAGTTATATGACGTCATTTTGGATTTATAATTTTAGCTCACATGGGGAGTAAAATTGGTGAGCTGCATGTACATGTGCTTTTGATATTTCACTTATATATAGCACTATTGCACAGATTTTATAATGCCAGAAACAAGGGTTACGCATTTTTATAATTTTCATGTGTTCGTATTCCGAATCTTGAATTGTGTCAAACTAAAACATAATTTAGCAACCGTTGCAAATAATTCACGATAAAACAATTGTTGTAGTTTATACAATCCGTCTTCATAAGTGCCAAAGTAATTAATTTTTGTAGAACATGCTATAAAATGTCAGTATATCTGTGAAATGTCTGCCTTAATGGATGTTATTTGAAAAAGCGTGTATTTGAAAGATTATTATGAAATATACCTAAAGATGCTTCTCGCTTTGCCTGTATTAATTAATCTATAAGAATGGCTTTTCTCAGTTTAGCTAAGTAATTATGTAGTCCCGAGTATTTCATGCAAAACTTCCTGCGAAATCTACTGACAACAACAAATAGTTAATAACAACTATATAACAGTCGACTATATTTAGAAAAAAATATCCATGATACGTGATCGCAATACTTGCCATGACGCCGTTTATCATCAAGGTAGACAGGGCACCGGAAATTATGATTCGAATTCATCTGTCTATTAATCAGTGTCAGTGACTATTAAAGTTATAAATAGTTTATTGTTCAAAAGGATTTTATCTTTGAAAAATCTTATTATGCAATCATTCGTGTAAAGCGATAAGAACATTTTATATGGTATTTGTTTTTAAGTTAGAAACGTTTAAATGGGTTAGAAAGTTTTCTTGAATGATCAACATAATATCGGTGGGTGTGGTTCTTGCAGTGTTGGTATATTTTGCATGAACATTGCCGGAACTGACGTAATACACAAATAGGTAAAGCTCAAAAACGCAAACAATACTTTCCATTATGCGAAATTGGCAATAAATTTGTCCTCGATTTATATAAATATATTTACATGTATACATGTTTATTTCTCCGCTTCACATTTTTGTTTTACTCGTTTTAATAGAATAGTTATAGAAGTTGTAGATCTTTTTCTTGTTTATTTGTGTAATCTTGTTGATTCACTTGAGTACATGTACATGTAGTCACGATTTTACCTTCACAGTTTAAAAAAACATTTATTAATCCGTTAAACCAGCTATTTACAAATTAATTGCAGCCTTGATATCTGTTGGTTTTGACTTTTGGTTTGTTTCTTTAACGATGGAACTGGTGTAAAATGCAGATTTTTTTTGCTTTTGAAGCGTTATTACCTTGCTTACGAATGTAAAACTAAACTTTGATCTCTTGAGGGTTGAGAAACTAATACAATACATAAACAAAATATTTGGTTGCAAAAATGATTGTAAAACTATTATCTTTAATATAATGACAATTGATAAAAATCTAAGGGTAATAGGATTGGACTTGCATCCTGGAAAGATTTTGATATACGTATAAAACTAAACACTTTTTTTACAAACTCTTTTAATCACCCGAAATTGATATTTTAAGCTGAAACATTTGTAGATATGCATATTTGCATTTTCTATAACAAATTTTTGCGGTGGCTTCCTGTAAATATAGCAAAAAGGTTCATGCTGCTTGCGATCAAACATATGTCTGTAATTTGTTTTCGTTAGTGTTTTGTTACTTGTTCTTTTATCATATTTAAGTGTTAAACTAGGTTGTGAAGTTATGTTGGGTTATCTTCTCTTTATATATACTGTTTATATTATGATTTGTTTTGCATTGTTTTTAATAATTTGTATTTGATGTTTTACAATACAATGCACCGTCGTCCGCTTTTGACGTTAACAGGATGTTGTTATAACTTAAATCAGTATTGCATTGTTCTTTTTGTTATCTTTTGACAGAATGCCAATAGACTTACAACAGATGACATTGATCGTGTATTTGCGCTCTACGACCGTGTAAGTGCATTTGTTGTGCGTTTCAGTTCAATTAACATATCCAAAATATAAAAACAAGCAAACAACGACACAGTTGTCTAGTACTTGACAAACAATTTAATGAAAGCATGAGTTTTAAAAACTAGAATTTGATTTTTTAGCTTTGAAAAGCGCCTAGAATAAGGAATTAAAGAAGAATAAATTAACAGTCGACAATATCATAACAAATCTATAACTGCAAAAAAATTACATTGTGTGCATTCGTATTAAAAAATGCAGCGTTTTCATTTGTAAATAAGTGCATAGTTAAATTGTACAATAATATGGTTCAAACATTGAAACCCAGGATCAAGCTAAAAACAGACAAAACTTTAGAGATTTATTTACATCAAACATGATGCGGACAGGGTGTACTCGACTCCAATCTTAATTGACAAGGATTGCCAGTTTTCCTACCGCAGGTCGGGGGTTTTATCCGAGTACTCCCGTCTTCCTCCCCAATAAAAAACAAGACAATATGATACGATGCAGCTGAAAAATTGCTAAAAGTGGCGTTAAAACATCATCACAAACAAACACATGAAACGTTGGGAGAACTAGAAGTTTTCTAAACATACTGACTTGGCCCTAAAGACGGTTTTTACTAGCGGTCTTCAGAAATAAGAACTTTATATTTTAAGCTGTACCGTTTGTAAATAATATGTTATATTCGAATGTTTCTATCATTGATCTGTAATGATGGTTGCTGTACATATAAAAATATGGTTCATTGCGACTGCGATTACAACTTATGATCTTTCTGTAATTTGTTTAATAAGTATTATAATTACTTGGTTTTCACGCGGTCTTTACCATAATTCTGAACACTTTCAGGAGACTAAATTTAAACGTTTTAATAACTTCCGTAATCGTGTATTTATTGACAGGATAATAATGGAAATATAGAGGATGAAGAACTATGTGGGTTTTTGAAGGATCTCATGGAGCTCGTCGAGGAGGTATGTAGTGTTATAGTTTGATTGTTTTGTGTTGAAAATGAAATGACTCGGTGTTTGTTGTGGGTTCTCGGGTATAATCAATGTTAATATATCTACTTAGCAGCAAGCAATCTTTTTAAATACTTTTTGTCACTCTGGCATGGCATGATTATATTGTAAAAACAATGTTAAATAGTTAGGCAATAAATTGTGAAGTAATATATACTAGTATATAAACAAACAGTATGAGTTAAAATCACAGCACAGTAAAGCTGTTTATATATCTTGGTTTCGAAAATTTGATTATAAAAGACATGTTCATTAAATGATAAATACGACTATTTAAAGTTGGGGTTTCCTCATACATGAACATGCAATTCACTTTTTCATGCTTTTTAAACACATGTACGTTTTGGAATGTACTTTACTTCGCTTTATTTAGCAATATCGGTACGATTACTACAATTTGTTCCATTTTGTTTTCAAACAGAATCCAAAGGTATGCTCGCCATTTTTTCTTTCTATTTTATTTCTCGGTGGAAGTTTTAATGCCTACTACAACCTTGCTTTGCAAGTTTAAAATCAGAGAAATAGTTGTGGGTTGGCTTGCATGTTAGTTTTTTTAAAAATAAATTCTTTTCTATAGAGAATTGATATTTTGGTCAATAAATCTTGTGAAACAATTTTGCATATCTCTAAGGCAACACAAACAACAACAAAAAACCTAAGACACAAATAGCTGATCTTTAGACACGTTACTATGCACTTATAACACTTAAAGCTAGCAATGATTTTCTAGTTTATTATAATTATGTAATTGACAATGTTATATAAAACGTGCCGAGTTAGCAAGAATGATTTTGTTTGTTTGTTTGAATGATGTTTAACTTTTTAGCAGTTTTCAGCTATATTATGGCGTCCAGTTTTGATTGTAGGAGGAAGCCGGAGTACCCAGAGAAAACCCCCGACCTTCGGTAGGAAAACTGGCAATCACAGTGTTGACAAACGACGTGATCAATAGTAGACAAACTACCTTGACCACTCGGCTACTGAAGCCCTAGAAAGAATGAACGGATATTACCAACCTTTTTGTAACGCATGATTTATTTGTGTATCACTTTAACGACTATTAATATATATATTAGTAGCATTAATATATTTTTTTATATTTGTCTTATGATTGAATAGGATTATGATGAAGAAGATCTATTAGAATGCAAGGAGATACTGCTGGAGAAGTGTGATCTTAACCATGACGGAAAGATTAATAAAAAAGAGTTAGCAATGGTTCTAATGTCATATAATCGCATTTCTGTTGCAGATGAACCAGAAATAAGTGAACAGTCTGTATAGGCAATTTTGGCATTGTTACATTTTATAAGTTTATGCTAAATATTTGTTAGAAAATTTTTATTATCCCTCAAAAGTGGCGCATTTGCAATTCAATGACTACCAAACACAATGCTGCAACTTTATAATTTTTATGTTTTTAACCTTGATATCGTACAATTAAGCTTATGTAATATTGCTGCATCTTATATATTGTCAGCACTTAGAAAAAAAAGGAAATAATGTTTGAACAAAATGGCACATAAGTATTTACTTGAAGTTACGAAAGAAATGTGTTGCAGTTTGTTGGACCATTTAAAACATTTTGTTTTTGCTCTTATCCCAATACATAATACCACGATTTGGAATTTCAAAACTTTAAAAAAGTAACTAGGGACGCCGTTTTTTGAACTGCACAAACATTTTTGTTTGCACATTATAAAATGTAAAATTACATGATATTTAAATTTCAATTATGAAACATTAACTACAAAAAAAACGATCAAGACAAAAAAGGGAGATTTTCGTTTGACATACACAAAAAGGGAAAAGTAATGTATGAATTGACCTTAATGTATGAACACAAATTTTGTTACCGAACCAATGCTTACCGTAAATTTCCTTATTAAGGTAAACATCAGTTCTGTGATTTTTAAATAGTGCGGATAAGAATTAATCGTTACATGCTTTGAATTCAGAAAGAATTGTCCTTTTGACAGATTCAATGCTTGCAGATAGGTTTCTGTTTAATATTAAATATTTAAAATAAACAGGCAAAATATACGACAAGAGTTTTTGTTTTAGTTTTTGAATTTTAACAAATTTCCATTCTAGATTTTTCCCTCAGTAGATTGTATTAGATTTACAAATAATAAGACTAATAATTATTATTTGTTGTTTCAGATTTTTCACTTGTTACTATATAATCAAAATGTAGTTTTACAGTGGGTTGTACTGTGAGGTTCGTAGTGTTAGATTGTTTTGGTGTATGTACTTTTAGTATTTTTACTAATGAATAGAGTTGTGTATGATAATTCATCATTTTAATTATGTACAATTGAACATGTATTTTACATGTTTATGTAACATGTAACTTGCCGTACATTGGGATACATTAGTTGCCATTTAATGTTTGCCTGTGTTAGCTTTCTTTTGGAAAGCATCAACATTTAGCTAACCCAATTCAATTTATTAGTGTGACTAACCTATTTATAATAATTATGTTGATTTGTTTGTCGCTGTAAATTAATAAGATCAATTTCAACCACAACTATTCAGAATAACCATTGATCATTACTCCGATTTATTTCATAATGGTTCATTTTACAAATAAATTTAATTAGAGATGCATTCACAGAAAGAATTGTGTCAAATTGAATAATGAACTAGTACATGTGCAGTAACATGTGACATTTGCAGATAAATATAATATTCAACATTTATTTTCATCTAAGCAAATAATAGTAAGTAACAGTGTATTTAAAAACTCTTATTTAATGCACACTTAGTTTATATCCATTTTGTTTTCTTAAATTATTTCTTCCAACTCAGCATGACAATTCCTTCACCGTTCTTGTATAAATTAGGCTTGATCAATATAAACCTATGTATCAATGCACTTGTATTCAACAGAAATGGTGCAAGAATATATGTTATATATATATGGTTGTGTTGTAAATGTTACTTATGCTCATACAATAAATTTTTCTTTCAATTATTATTACCCGAATTTAAAATCTGAGAATTTTATACAGTATGGTTTGTGTTTTGGTTGTATAAAAGCTTAATCAAAAACTGCCAAGATAAACTTGTTTGTCCACATATTAAAAAGCTGGTTTAGGCGGATTGAATTTACAATCCGCAGTTAAAACAAATGGTATACGACACTTATGTAACTGTGAAACACGTGATTCCTTGGTTTATTTTCCTGCACTTATACATGCCATTTCACGCGAAAATAGCAGTCCGCAATGACGCTCAACGCTAAAATTGTATGTCTTAAAGTTTAATTCATACAATTTATATGTAAACTCAGCTGAGAAATGTAAACATTGAAGGTAATAAAGGAAGTGACTTCATAACTCTTTCGGTAATCTTGAACTTATCTATATTACAAAATGATAAGTCTAAAGAATATCCCAACATCAAATTTCAACGCTGTCACCTTTGAAATCCAATGCTCCTTACCTGACGTTATATCCAAAAGCCGGTTATGCTAAAGAGGATATCATCCTCAGGGAACCAGAATATTCTTGTCCTACCTATTTAATGTTGTCTTACATACAAAAAATAGAACAGATTGAAATGATTTTGTTTGTTGATAAAAACTCTAGAGAACTCATGCAAAAACATCTCTGTTTGTGAAAAAAAACCAAAACAAGTTATAAGTTTATCAAAATCGTTACAAAAACTAATGTTATTAATATGATGTGAACGTATGTTTATGTAGGCTGAAGTTTACTGCCGTTATAATCCGATGTTAGTTTTGTGATTTGTCAGATTAACGGGTGAATTCAGTCCTATTGCTCGTAATGTAGCGAACAAAAAGTTCTAACCTGTCTATTTAAACAAAATTCAAACACAGAATTCATCTTCTTTACGTTATTAACACTTTAGATATTCCAAAAGTAACGGAAAACGATCATTTAAAAAAAAATCATTTTTCGTCTTTGAAGATGCACGTGGAAAATGCTATGTTGATCATAATTTACCGTATATGAATAATGTGATCTAATTTTATTATAAACGTGCAAATTTGCAAACTACAACCATTTCGTAGTAAGAATCCAGTGATTTACATATATATTACCCAAGATGCAACGCGCCATTTACTTTCGGGTTTCCCAATGTTTTTCATGTAGGAAACGCAATTAATACACAACGCACAGCGGGTTATTAAAATCGGCAATAACTATCATCACGTATCAATAATGATCGATTTTAAAAACGAAACCGATAAAACAATGGTGACACTGTCGAAAGATATCAACACCGACCACGTCTGATTGTATATGCAACCTCTTTTGGACATAAAAGCGCCGGGAGTGATTCACTCCCGCTCTGCTACATGACGAATAATGGGACTAAATTCGTACCATCGCCGAAAAGGGTACGATTGTTCGTTCTAATGTTTATGGTGTTATATTAGCTATATTTTTGCTGTAGATGTTTTATCGCTTCATTATAATGATAAAGTAAAAACACAATAAAATGTTTACAATTACAGATCAAACAACTAATATTAACGATAACTTAAAAAAACTTATAATGTCCAATTTTAATCTCAGGAAAATATAAATGACGTTATCTATTTATGTCCCCATATCCTTTGCTGAAAAGATCACTCTGTGACGCTTTGATTGTATACTTCGTTTAAACAACTTATCGGTACTGTGGAGCCAATCACATAATCCAAGAAGACCATAATTACCAACAAATCTACAATAAAGTTAAACATGCATTTATCTTTTAGAATGCATATACATGTGTTTTGTTTTCTTCATCCTTGTATAGTGGTCTTGGTGTTCGAGTGGATTAGATAGTCTAGATACTACTGGTAACCCTGGGTTATATGTTTTAGTGACTCCGGCCCAGGCGTGCTTGCCTTTAATCTTAAATGGCAAGAAAAGTCAGTTTTCCTGCAAATGGTCGGATGTTTTAGTGGTTACCCCAGCTTCGTTGCCCAGTAAGAATTAGACCGAATAAATTCCAAGCAACACAAACCGGCGTTTTTGCCACTGTTTTTATACAAAAATCCGTTTTTTTCACTTTAGACCATTCTACGTATTAAGCCGGTCTTTCAGAATTTGTTAAAATTATGTCATTGCTTCCAGTTTTTATTGGGAAAGGAAGCTGGTGTACCCAGATAAAAACCCGACGAGTCCAATCTTGTCCTTTGTACAAAGGGACAATATCATGTGTTAAGTTTAGGCTAAACCGTGATTTGCTAGTTACACCCTTAAATTAAACAGCCACTCTCCACCAGAGAGAACATAACTGGTTGCCATATATTACGTCTGCCACATGTTTATTCCATGATTACTGCGGGACTACGATTGTCCTCTGCCTTTGATGTTTGTGAACAAAATGCCATAGATCTTATTTATCTTTATACACATTTTAAATGTTTTGACATAAGATGTACTGCATTTAGTACGCGCGGCTTGTCCTCCATGAGAGATATCTCTCATGGCGTCAAAAGATGGCGTTGCAGAGGTGGCTGTGGTTGACAAAGGATACCCTCAATCCTTCGCATGGAGCTTGTTAAACAACCAACCGTGTAACCGAGAATCGTTTATTAATATTTTGTTTATACAAGAGCTCTAAAGATAATAACTAAATACAGAAAGTCTAAAAATGTACCGTAAAGTACCGATTGAACATGACTTTACGTTTAAATGAGTTGTTCTAGTCGCGTTAGTTTTTTTTAAATAAAATAAGGAAAAGGGGGTTTAACTGGTGTACATAGCGTACATAACGCAATATCTTTTATGTTGTTCACTGGATTTCACAACTATGAAATAACAGATTTCTAAAAAAAACTATTGCAAAAATTTGTTATTATTTATGTTTACAGAACCAATAACAATATCAAAATGTGTGTTTTGCTATTCAGTATTACAGTAATAAAAAACTTAAGTCGTGAGTGTAAATTACAGTATCATCATGGTTATTACATTCCTTCCAAATTTTTTCAGAATATTTAGTAAAGTTTTTGGTAGTATTTCTTTCGGAATATTAAATTGAACTTTTGTTGGCTGTTAAACATGATGCTTTCTCAGATTGGGTGCGATTTGTATTAGCTCGTTTTTCCCATTGGACACTTTTTCCGTGATCAAAGATCATCATGCGATGAATTTCATAACTCACCCGTCTGCTTTTGAAGCACATTTAGTGAAATTTTTTTTTTATGGTTTCAATTACTTAAGCTGCTAATTTGCTTGGTGATGTAGGGATGATAATGTGATACAACCACACTTGACCATATGTTCCTGTTAAGTGACAAAACTATAGTAGTAATCGACCATTAGTAAATAACTAGTATTTTCAAATTCTAAAACTTGCCCATAATATTTACATCGTGGCAACTTTGAGATCTGCTGAATGATCCTGGGTTTACACGCCGTCTTCCTGTATCGCACAATATCTTGATATGAGTTGTGGATACGTTTTAACGTTTTACCTCATCTGTATACTATTTCATGGTTCACCGACAGCTCATGTCTTACCTCCCAATATGGTGTTCGTTTGCAAATCGTTTTCGTTTTCTAGCCCCCAGCCCCTTGCAATGATGAAACTTTTTACAACTTTCATATTTTCATCTTTACTCGTAGAATTAGCGATTCATTTATGATTACGGACAATGTTGACTTTTCAAAATAACAGTTTGTTATCCATTGTTTTGTTTTTAATTTATGGTAAGGGATTCTTCTTTGACAATCTGCTTGTCTAAAATTCTTCCCACAGACATTCAGCATCATGCGCTAAATTCTCTTCTGTGCCAGGTGAATAGGTTTACGCATAAGTATACGAATAACTCAACACATTGTTTTTCCGATATACTGGTACCAACTTGAAAAATCTTTTACATCCAAACACAACTGCAGGGGTCATTTTCATTTTGATGGCTTTAAGTGCCTGCTCTGCCTTAGTCATGTTTATCTGTCAGTGGCGCATCGAAAATCTTAATGTATGAAATACATTTTGAAAAACTAAATGGCATTCCAAGAACTATTTCAAGCTCAATGAACTTGTTCAGTGCTTTAATATTCACGATAGCATCGATGAGCTTTGGATTTTGGATTGAAACCATCCACTGGCAATTTGCGACCTACATTGTTCACTTCATTTGCCTTAAAGATGTACTGTTCTGTTTGATCAGAGATTTTTTTTCTTGCCCTTTGTAACACATTTTTCAAATGACTAGAGTTCTTGTAATTTTTTTCCATGTACCAAATAGCATATGTATACCGGTATCACTACACTTTCAAAAAATCATTTTCTGTCGCCTCGCTTGAACATTTTAGGCCCATATGAAGACAAGTATATCGGAATCGAAAAAAGCTTCAGCTTATCAGTCAATACCTCATGTTAGCGTCACTTGTAGAAAAATTGTATTACTATGTACTTGTAAACATCAATTTTATTCATCGGATAGTGTTCGAACCTTATCGCTTTATAGAGATCTGTATTCCCGATGAAAATTCAGATTTTTATTGAGATCTTTATGATCGATGCAAACTATGACTCCACCATTTTTAGCTTTTACGCATACCTTAGTGTTGATTAATACTGTTCGTTTATTGGATCTTTGACGTTACCCCTCTGCATGTGGTCAAGTTCTTTCATTGTCTTGTCGTGAATAGTGAAAAGTTTTGGCCTGGGAGCATGGATGATTAGACTTGTCAATTTTATTTCATATTTGTCAAACAACGTATTCTGAATCCAGCAACATTTTAAATCATTCATTGCCTCGTAACAAATTTACATTTTGCTCCGTATTCAGGACTTGGAATTCAATTCCTATTATAGCTCAATTGTAACTGCATGGTAGAATTATCTTTCCGACTGTCTTAAACGGCTCACCGTTAATACTTAGTAAAAAATTGTTGATTGTTTCATTTAGTATTTGTTCTTAAACATATATAATGCTTGCATACCAGGAATGTTACATCTCGCTCTACTGACGAAGATTTTCATTGTTAATACTTCACCCCTAATGTCAAACTCTTCTGTGTATTAACGGTCGATTTTGTCCACAAAAAATAATAACACATTTCGTTTCGATCTTTACGTTTTATTAATAACACAAGCGTTACTCCCTCCATTATGATTTTGGTCATTTTAGTATTTTTCCTTTCTCGATCCTTATTCTATTTGGTACATTTCTGTATTTGCTTTGCTGATGTTGTTGAAAAACACTACTCAATTTACATAAAGCGAAATGTCCTTGTTTGCATAGACATTGCATGATTTATACATTGAATATGCTAACAACGTCTTTAGTCTTGTGATTCGCAGAAATATTCAGTTTATTCTTTGATTAAAAGTTTTTCTTTGGTTTTGAACTTAAATACGAATGGACTGCGGCGGCCTCGTGTATATGTTTCAGATGAATAAAACTTTCATCAATTTTTTTCTCTCCACATGAAAAAGGCATAAATCCTTATTGAATTCTTCTACATATCGTGGTATAACCAGAAGTTGTTTATTTGAAAGATTAATCAATGGAACAAATACCAAGGTCTAAAATACCGACATTGCATAAAAACCATACATTTACTTGTAGCCCAAATCTGTATGAGATAACGAACGATAGTAGAAACAATTAAGCCTACCAATAGTATGCATCTTCATGTTTGACAAATTACCTATAATAATCAATCAATGGTGGCAACAGTACATTTAACAAATGGACGACCTCAGTATGACAGAATTTGTTGCTATATCAAATCTTTGAAAAAAGCAGGAAATTCGATTTAGAAGAGGACATGTTCCTGCAACATAATGAGGAAGCCCTGATACGGAATATTTATAAACGAATAACTTTTACCTTACAGAACCTTCAAAGCTAAGGTAATGTCTTACGTCGCACTTACTTTAAATGGTGAAAATCGTGAAATTCTGGCGATGGTAAAAACGGGAGATGGTATCCACTGTGGTGTATGATTGTTACAGCAATGGCTAAAGTATACCAGGTCCAAGTTGTTATAAGATTGCTACCACAAATAAATGGTCCACCGGCTACTGTTAGTAAGTTAGAGAATATATATTCCAATGGATGGGCGTAAACGGCTCCTATACCGATTGGTGCCGTCCATTCATGATGCACCTTATGAATGTGCTTGTACAGTAATGAAGTGTGTAACAACCTGGCAAGAAAACAATATAACAGCCTTAAAATGAATGCAAAAAATTCATTAGATTTATTTTAATATATCTGTTTAAAAGACGTTTACAGCGGCCGCGAACTGGTAGTAATATAAGGTGGAAAAAACATGAATAGGACAACATTTCAACAATTATGTGTTCTTTATTAAATTTGCGATTTTAATGAAAACTAAAGCGTTGACGGTTATCTGCCACAACTGCGTACTGTTGTAAAAGATAAACTGTGCCGTCAATCATGCAACAACATTATTATATCAAACAGCATTATCAACTAAACTTTTTTTTTGTTTTATTACATAACACTATTAACTAAGCGTTCAATTATATCTCAGCAATATACCACGACTACCTAGTATATATATTACCATGGGACGCAAATACAAATGTTCACAAAGATACAACTGCAACAAGTGTCCACTTACCAATCAAAAATGGTAAACAATATTCACTCATAGCCAATTTATTTAAAACACGTCCGCGACAATGAATATACGTGTATTATGTTTTATATATAAAGACAACTAATAGGGGTCCATATAGTCTACTGTAAACGTTATCGAATTATTTTACTAAGACAGGTGATATAACGGCAGACTACAAACCTGTGAGAGTAATAAAATCCAATTTCCTCAATAAATACACACAAAACCAGATGAACTACCAATATATGTATAGATGGCATCGTTAATGTTAAGTCACATCCTCTCCATCGTTGCAAATAATAGTTAACAACGCTGAATGGAATCCCAATCACTAGGTAATTAAAACTTTCTACGTTGATCAACTTTTTTAATTTTTCTGTGTCTAACTAAAATGAAAAAATTGCTATCAGTATGGTTCAGTTAAAATAATGTAACTTTTGTGAAATGTGTGTACTCGACAGAGAGATGGTCCTACTATTTATAATGGAGCAACCCGGGTTTGATTCACGCCCTCGTAGTTTACATATTTTACGTGACTCAAATTGGTTTGAAACTTTATAAATATTACTTGATCAGATTATTTAAAACAAAGTATCACCGTCTAAAAGAACCTTTTTTGTAATCGAAAAATAAATAATTCAAATTTCACCTCCGTGTTGACAGTTTGTTACGTATTTTTTTCGACAATACTCTAGTTTAAATTCCGTTTCAAAATAAGATATATTAAAGATGGGGTTGTTTACATGTATTCATGGAAAAATTAGTAAAAATTGGCATAAACGAGATCTAGCTGGACCTGGTTATTGTCGCCATTCATTCAAAATGAAGTTTGGATTTTACTCGTAAACCTGAACCAAGATCTATTATAGCTGATTTGTTCAACAACCCCACAACCCCTCCGATTAAAGACCCACCTTCATTGTTCTCAAAAGATGTTACATTATCTGACTGCGAATTTACTAGTAAATTTTGCGTCACAAACTGACCCATTGCAGACAATTATTGTTTGAACATGCCAAAACGAAAGGACGTGAGCTTGAACGAGCTAGGAATTACATATTTCAATTGCATTTCTAGTAACAACGTTTTCCCGTCGGACAATAAATTAAGGCCCAATACGTGTAATGGGACTTCTAATCTGTATAAAGCTCCGTTAGAAAAATTGTCACAGGGGTGACCATTAATGCAATTGAATAGGGTTAAGTCGTGTGCATCCCCGATTTATTAACGCATGAACAGACGGCGATAGGAAGGGTTTATATATTTGAATATGTAATCTGGTTATCGCTTCTTAGACAAAAATGAATGATAATTTATTAGTAACCAGGCAATTAAGATATTATCAGTTATCGCCGACATCATCAGAAAGCATACAGCATTGAGGATGTTGACCGGTTCAAACAATATACCATTCCTTACTTGTCGTTTAGTAATATCCCCAGAAATAAGGTTTAGTTCACAAAGCATTATTTTTTTAACAAATTACCCAACTTACCGGTGTATTTGAGCCCTTCTGTGTTTTGTACTTCATCATCCATTTTGGTTTCTGGTTTAGGTCAACATAAAGAAAAAATCCACCCACAGAAAGGAACACAGTACCAAAAATAATATTCATACCTGAAAACAGCGCATGATGTGTACAATGGATATAATGTACGCGCAGCAAAATTTAGCTTCACGATGTTGTATGCTCATGAGAATTAACCCGGTCCGATCGCATCTAGATTATATGCCAAAACATTAAAATAAAATGTGTTAAAAATCCTTTAAAATTGTTTTGCTGTTGTCTTTTGAACAAGCTCGGAATTTGCCACAAAGTGAACATGTCAGAAAAAGAAAAGCATGAAATTGTTCGTAAAGCGAGATAACTTAAACAATTGACAACACTATAACATGTTTAAATGTGGGTCAAGGATTCGTGTTAAAGCTATTAATTCAAATTTTGAACTTCTTACCACATATCATGTTGAAGTAAAGTAATTTATTAAGAAATAAAATAAGAAAAGATGTATGTATGCATGTATGTATGTATGTATGTATGTATGTATGTATGTATGTATGTATGTATATATGTATGTATGTATGTATGTATGTATGTATGTATGTATGTATGTATGTATGTATGTATGTATGTATGTATGTATGTATGAAGGTATCTGTTTACTCACTGCATATTGTAACACAAATTATGTCATATACAATTAGAGTTATCATACAATTAGAGCTGGCGTGACGAGAATTTGGTCTAGAATTTATTCTCTTTGAGTATAAGTTAGAGTTGATTTATCCCTTTTTACCGAACTTGTACTATCGTGTACTATATTATAAACAGCTTTACAGAGGTCATTATCCTTTTGGATAGCCTGAGCAAAAGTAACCGGACGGTCGAGACATCAAAATTTTTTATTAAAAAAATCTTTATTTCACTTAAAATTTCATATATGGGGCATTACACCTATAATGCTAAATTACATAAAAATGGAGAGAAAAGTATACCTGTCCACGGATTTTTTTTGGGAAAATTACCTTAAAGTTTAAGAATGGTTTTTCTACTTTCATTTCAGTGTTGTGGTCACATTGTACCACATTACACACTTTAGGAAGTGCTTCCACTGTAAAGACATTGACTGGAAAAAAATATATTCTTGTTCTACAGTAATGCCATACCTTTCAAAATATCCAACTCTTAAGCAATAGCAGTTATAAGCAAAAGCAGAAACAAAAGAGAAAATTGGGACTATTTTTTCATCCTGCCATCTTTTGACATGCACCGGAAATTCATTACATGAATAGGATAATGACCCCTTTAAGCAAAGCCAACAGTTCCAGATTTCCACCAAAATTTTTTTTTATGTTATTTAATGATTCTGTAAATAAAATAAGCATGCAGTTTGAATATATTGCTACTCAAATAAAAATTATGACAGTTTCCAAAGATGTGGTGAATCCTTGTTTTAGCAATTTTTAACTGATAAGGACAGTAAGGGTATAATTTTTTTCTTCTGTTCAACAATTTTGGCACAACAGTCAAAATATCACCTTTTTGTGACAGTACTGGTGTAATAGTTACCAAATAAGCAGAAACACATCTGATAAAAGCAACTTTTTATCAAGTGAGGGCTCATTTGAATATAGGGGGGGTTGAAAACAGTCGATTCTGTTGCTATGACGGTATGATATAAAAATTAACATTTTTCCTCACAAAAGAAAAAAACTAACTAAAAAAGCTTTTCTTAGCTGTAATGAGTGTATAAATGAACTTATTAAGTAGAAATACACCACAATGGAATTCAGGTTGAGAAGCAGAGGTCTCTTTTCTGTAGCTTAAACTTTAATAAAACTATGCACAAAGTAGAGTTTTGACTAGTTTTAAGAAAACTGACATTTAATTGTTATACAAAAAGACTCATTGGCATCTTTTCAGTCCTTTTTGCATGCCAAGTCACTGAAAAAGTAGAAAACATAGCAACTGACTAGACTGATTGGTTCAAAGTACCCAAAAGCATACTAGATTCACAGACTTTACATTAAAACGACTCATTGCAAATGATGCCTACCCATGCCAAATAATTACCTAGAGGCCAGAGGAATGAATAAACACTACATATTGATTAAAATACTGCTGTATAACCTTCTTTTAAGAAACAAAATGAATACATTTAATCTTTAGTTACAATTTTCAAGGTATGATACATGTTTCTGTCTAGCAATAAGTGCTGGTACATGAAATAGGATCATGGTTTACCTTTATTTAATCAATTTTTGGTCTGAAAGGTATTATATAATACCAATAATACATTTTTATTTCATGTCACCTTAGGTTCTACCTTACTCTACTCTATAGAATTGTAAACAGTGTGCTTTTTGCAAAAATAATCACTTTTTATGATACCATAGGCCAAAAAGTCAAAATATTACTTCAGATAATGAAACAGACTATAACTATAAAACCTGAAGATATATTTTGCAGAAAAGATGTTTTCCTATAATGAGTTCTGGTACCCTTTCATAAAAAGTGCCTGACAAGTGGGATTTGTGTATTTGACCAATTTGTAAATTTTGCTCTTACAGAGGTCATTATCCTTTTGGATAGCCTGAGCAAAAGTAACCGGACGGTCGAGACATCAAAATTTTTTATTAAAAAAATCTTTATTTCACTTAAAATTTCATATATGGGGCATTACACCTATAATGCTAAATTACATAAAAATGGAGAGAAAAGTATACCTGTCCACGGATTTTTTTTGGGAAAATTACCTTAAAGTTTAAGAATGGTTTTTCTACTTTCATTTCAGTGTTGTGGTCACATTGTACCACATTACACACTTTAGGAAGTGCTTCCACTGTAAAGACATTGACTGGAAAAAAATATATTCTTGTTCTACAGTAATGCCATACCTTTCAAAATATCCAACTCTTAAGCAATAGCAGTTATAAGCAAAAGCAGAAACAAAAGAGAAAATTGGGACTATTTTTTCATCCTGCCATCTTTTGACATGCACCGGAAATTCATTACATGAATAGGATAATGACCCCTTATATTGTCAAATGAAAATAGAGTTATCTTTCTTTTCAAAAAAATTAGAGTTGAGTTATCCTTACTCTTATATATTTTAATTAACTAAATATTGATGTTCTGAAAATGTACTAATATACAGTTATACAGATAAGAGATAAGATAATTTTATTTGTCAATTAAGACGCCCTAAAGGAGCTGAACAATCAAATAAAGAATTAAAGTATACAAATGATTTTCTTGATTTAAAGTAATTAGTAAAACATATGAGAGAGAAAGAGAGAGCGAGAGAAAGAAAATAATAAATTTAATACAATTTTGGTTCAGCAAGTACAGTGATCCTAATAGAAGCAGAGCATTAGATACATAAATAATATAAATAGTGAAAGACAGGATTACAAAATAATACCATAAAATATCCTTTTAATTTCAAGATAATTATGACATACCAAGTTTCACATTCATTAAACTAAACAGATTTGTAAGTAAAAGATAAAGTTTGCTATAGATAAATTTATCTTCAGTAGAAAAAAGCCACACACATTTTTGTATATTATCTAGTTGATATAAGTTAGGATATTTAAGAATAATTTCATTAATAATAGGCAGTCTAACATGACTTAGTGATGAACATTCAAACAAAAAATGAATTTCATCTTCAACTGTCTGGTTACACAATTTACATGTTCTCTGACCAAAAAGAATTTTCTTATATCTACCAGTTTCAACTTCTAGATTATGAGTGCTAATTCTAAATTTTGTTAGCAATCTCCTCTGTCTATAATCCCCCCAATATAAATAAGGTTCATACTCATATTTATTCTTGAAAAGTCTATAAGTTCATATTTTATTGCCCCCATTACCAGATCTGTTATCACTGAACAGTTCAGTATTCCATATTTTCTTATATTTTTAAATAATTACTTTAAAGATATGTCTCTTTAAAACATGTGTAGACTTCCCCATTATATTTTTTATATCAATGTTAAAATAACTCAAAATTGCATCTAGACAATTGAACCAGCCTGGTTTATTTTCAGAGTGAAGTTTTTTGGACTCAATATATGCATCACAGATGAGGCCAGTACAGTCAGCATTTGATAAGCGAACTAAATATTTAATCATGTTAAAGACTACTTCTAAAAAAGTTGCAGTCTACCAAAGCATTTCCTTAATTTAAAATATGCTTTAAGACCCTTTTGATAAAGTTCCTGTTTTGCTCCTGTAAAGCTACCGTTATTGTTAGACTATGCCTAAATAACTATATTTCTTGACATTTTCTAATTTATTGTTATTAAAAGTAAAAATGTCAGGTTCTAGTTTACCAGTATTATTAAAAATAATTGACTTGGATTTCTTTATGTTTACCTCTAGTCCCCAAGTTTCACAATATATGTTTAACTTTGATAAACATTCTTGAAGACCATCTGCAGATTGTAATAAAAGGATTACATCATCTGAATACATAAGACAATTAAGTTTTGACGTGTTTAAGAGAACGGGATTACAACTATTATCAAAAATTTCTGGTAGATCATTAATAAATAAATTAAATAAGTTAGGGCTTAGATTATCGCCCTGACGGCCTCCTACAAAGGCTTGAAATTCTGGACTTTAAGTGGCCAGGATCTACTTTAACACTTAGATTAATATTTTGGTACATATTTTTAATAACTGTATCAAATCTATCACTAATACCATTCATTCTTAATTTACAAAATAGCTTTTCATGGCGGACTGTATCAAATGCTCGCCTGAAGTCTATAAAGTATGTATATAGGCGCTTTGATGACCCCTTTTTACAGTATTTGTCAATCAAAGTTTTTAACACAAAGATATGGTCACTTGTTCGCTTCCCTTTACAAAAGCCAATTTGTTCCTTACATATGAGATTTCTCTCTGTACAATACTTCTCTAATCTGGTGTTTAAAATTCTTGTAAAAAGTTTACATATATTACTGCCTACAGTAAGGCCCCTGTAGTTTGCAGGTTCATCAGGCAAACCATTTTTAAATATTGGAACAATAATTCCTCTTGTCCATGATTTTGGAAATTTACAACTACTCAAAATAGAGTTAAATATTTTTTGTAAAATATCAATAATAAAACTTTGACCATATTTGATCATTTAATTTAATATTGAATCATGACTACTGGCTTTATTGTTTTTAAGTGCACTTATAGAATCAGTTATCTCTTTCTTTGATATAAACATATCAAGTTCATTGAAAATCTTATTATCCTCCAAAACCTTTAATTTATTAATTAAGTCTTTTGAGGATCTTATAGGTTTTTTTATTTAAATTTTTAAAGTAATCCAGCCAATTACTGGCTTTACTATCACAGTTATCATCTGTCTTGGTATGAAGCAAACTGTCAAGTAAGTCCCAATACTTTTTTGGATTATCTTCTATAAGTGAATCTAGTTGATCAATAATTGATCCATAATATTTTCTTACTTTTTTCTTGCGAACTTTTATATAGTTCTTTAAAGTACTAAAAAGAACCTCTTACATGAGGATCTGTAGTGTATTTTTTAAATAACTTCTCTTTCTGTTCTAGGTTTCTTTTAATAGCAGAAGAGATTGATCCTGCCATTTCGGTTTTTGTTTAACAGCCTTATTTTTCTTAGATGTAGGTGCTCTGCGAAGTGCTATGTCAGCAGCTTCACAGAGCACAGAGTTTAAATCTTCTACTTATTTATCATATTGATTACTTTTGATGAAGTTAATTTTATGTTTAATATTATTAGACGATAAAGCCTCTTGGTACGATAAAAGAGAATCTCCCCCCCCCCCCATTTATAACACTGACTCTAACTGTTCCTCCTCTGTGCTCAATTTACAATAAATCTTTATCATCATTGAAATTTGACAATGATCAGAGAACAGAGGTAAAAATTTATGCACTGTGAAAAAGAGTACCTTATTAATTAAAGATTCTGAAACAATTCCATAATCAACTACACTACTACCATTATAGTTGTGGCAGGTCAAATGACCTGTATAATCCCCACAACATCTACCATTTAAAATTCTTAAACCTGTTTGGAATATATTATTATATAGTACTATATAAGTTTTATAATAATTATTTGAATTAGGATCTGTACCTTCCAAGTTTCAATGATCCTAATTCAAATAATTATTATAAAACTTTTTAGAAAAAGTAGGGGAAAATAACAAAAGGTCAAAACTATATATAGTGGCAGAATCATTCAATATCCCCCATAAAAATCAAACCGAACACAGAGGAAACTGTCAGAAAAGACAATTTACAAATCAAAGTTCGAGAAAGTGGCAAATTCCAACAACCAAATTACGGTAAGTACAGCAATGATCATGACTTGGTACAGGCATTTCAAAAAAGAATGTTGGGATAAACCGGGTTTTATGGCATACCAAACCTCCCGCCTCCATATTGTAGAATGTGAGTTTGTTTGTTGGTTAAAATTGATGGCTATCCTATACCACTAATCAGTAATAATTGTATCCAATAATCATCCTAGCAATATACACTAAATTAAAATTGGGAAAAATATCTGCAACCATATTTTCAAACCAAATGAGATTATTGTAAAACTTATTAAAGGCTCTGATGAATAGTTTTTGTTTTTTCTTGTAACCTTGATTTATAAGTTTATCCCTAAGAAAATAGTCTGCAGGAGAAGCTGGAATATTGCTGCATAAGTGAGGAAAATGCATAATTTTGGGAAGTTAAAATCGTCTCGTTTGTCGTAACCCGTGTGCTAAGATGACCGTTGGTCTGTTTGTGTCACATTTGATGTTTAAGTCTAAAATGATGTAGATGAAGTTGTTAGACCGTATATGGCACAAAACGTATGTCACATGTGTGATATATTCGGTCGAATTAGTGACACGTGGGATATATTCGGTCGAATACGTCACACCCTTCAGCCGAATATGGGACATATAATGTGACATATTCGGTTTGAATTAGTTTTTCTGCGCTCATCAAAACGTATTTGGCACTTATCAAAAAACGTGTCAAAAAATGAAAACGGTGTATATAAATAGTCCAATTATTTAAAATATTAAATACCTTTAACCGAATGCTGGAATTGTTAGTCATTATCATCAGCATGCATCATCACAACAGTATCGCGTTGTCATGTTCGATACTGTGAAACAATTCTATGTGTTATGTGATTTCAAAAGTATGTAGTTAGAATATAAATTAAATTAAAAGTAAAATAGATTTTAAGGGTTACGATGTGATGTTCTTTTAAATAACTGTTAAAGTTATGTAAGTTTCTTGTTTATTCAAGTTATTAAAAAAATCCTAATGTTATTAATTTGACTTACATGTCAGTTTCTTGTCTATTAAAACTATGTGTGTTCTTGTTTCCCCTTACTTTACTGTACGTTAATGAGGGCAAGCTGCAGCTGCGGACAAAGATAATGGCAACGATGTTTAGAATTGGTTAATTGTATGAAATGTGTGATATATACGGCCAGACATTTATCACCAATTTGCACAAACGTTAATATCACATGATGAAAACAGGTGTGATTAATTCGGCCGAATATGTCACACACGTGTGACATATACGGTCTAACACAAGCTATTTCTGTGGATTCTTTAATTTCCAGTTCTGAAGGATATACTAATGGAAGCCAATCAGTAAATTTAGGACTGTTAATTGAAAGATCATCAATATATCTATATCTTAAATAAAATGACCTTGCTTCTGCTATCTTCTTGTCTTTAATAAGACGTCGAAGAAATTCAGTTTCATAGGAATACAGGAACAAATCGGCAAGGAGTAAGTCACAGTTTGTAACTATTGGAATCGTTTGTAAATGGATGACTTAACAAATATTATGAAACAAATTTGGCAAAAGAACAGTTCGGGTTTAGAATAAGCCACATAACAACGGACAGTATATTTATTTTGAAAACATTGAACATTGACACTAAAAGAATAATTAATCTATGGTCTATGCTTGTTTTCTGGATATAAGCAATGATTCAACTCATTGTGGTACGATGGTTTACTATATAAATTAATGACAAAGTTGGTAAGAGATTTGTTGATTTTATTAGCGATATGTATAGTTATAAGCAGTCCGCCATTCACAATACTCAGATTTTTACAAACTAGTTAGAGGACGGTCTAAGGCCTCACTTTTAGTTTTTCATTAATGATCTGCATGATGTATTTGATAATTCATGCGATCTTCTGTTATTAGAAACTAGTAAAATTTCAAGCTTACGTTCTGCAGATGTTCTTGTTCTTTTATCTGGCTCATAATAAAGGTTTAAAAATACATTAATAAGATAAAACAACATTTTATCTAAAATTAAGTATGTATTTAGTCAAAATCTGGAAAAATATCGATTGATACAAGCTGTGTGATAAAAAACCTTGTATCATCTATATATGTGATACAAGATGTACTTTTGTCGGAACTACTTCTTGACATCACAATGAATGGTATAACCAATGATTCGTTGAATGACTTTCATTCTATGAATGAAATATGACGTCATAATGCGTGTGACGTTAGGGGCTATATTTTATAAACAACTGCTTCGTTGAATGTTAAATTTTAAATTGTAAACATTCAGTTTTGTTCTGCTCATTGTATACTTCTTAATTTTAGATAAACTTATTACATACATTTAAGTGTAGGTACAACTACCTCCATCACGTCTCGACAGTTGCATACATTCCGCATCACAACTCGACGCTGCGCGTCTCGTAGTGATACGAATGTACACAACTGTCTCGACGTGATACAGGTAGTTGTACCTACACATAATGTATGTAATGTATATGTATCAAATGGCATTTAACAGTGAATATTAAGAAAACTTAAAGTATGACCTTCCGGAGTAAATATTCGAATACTACTGCAATATTTTATAAACGTATTGTGGTTACAGAAACTAAGGAGTATAATTTTTGGGAACAATTATTGATCTTAAGGGCAATTTAGGAAATCTATTCAAGAATTATCAAAAAGAGGCTAAAAACTTTTTTGCAAAAAAATCGATTTGCTAAGTTTCAAAATATTCTTGTCGAATTATCTTCCAAACTTTTTGACACCTAAATAAAACAAATTTAACTTTATACCTGGTTTGTGGAAAGATATCTACCAATCATGAGAGTAATTGACAGGGCAGAAAAATAGTACTTTGTGTGATCTGCATCTTCGCTAGCCAAGTGTTACGATCAGGTCCCCCCTCTCTTCACCCTGGTGAAGATAAGAGTATCGGATCGTAACCCTTGGCTAGCGAAGATGTGTGATCTAATGTCACTGTCAGATATATCAAAGTGAAATGATCCATACTAGATACTGTAAAACAATTTTAGGCCTTAAAGAGACATCTATAGTAACGAAATCAAAATTAGGTAGACTATCATTAGATTTATTTATAACAACGCAAATTATTATGTACTTTAATACCAGAACCTTTAATCTTAATTGATCAGGTATGCAAGAGCTTGCATAGAGTATACTGATGTTTGCAATCGTCACCTATTTTTTCGGGATAAACTTGTCAAAAAATATTTTAACTCGTTTGAAAATATGGTTGCAGATAGTTTTCCAAATTATTAAATTCAGTGTATAATGAATGTGCTACGATGATTGTTGGATACACCTTAGTGACTAGTGGTATATATGATACCCATCTATTTTAATCAACTAACCAACTTACATTCTACAGAACTGGAAGCAGGAGGTTTGGCATGTCATAAAACCTAATTCTTTTGAAATGCCTGTACCAAGTCAGAACCATTGCTGTAGTTGCTGTATTTTTGGTTCTTGGTTCTATAGTTAGACGGTTTCTCGGACTTTGATTTGTGGATTTTCTTTTTGACAGTTTCGCCGGTTTTCGGTATTTTGTAATTACCTTCAATTAGATAATTCACCGCTTAAAGAAGCATTTATTGTGAATAAAGCCTTACATATGAAGTCCAATTTACATGGTTTATCGTGAATCAGAGAACCTTTCAAAAATTAAATGTGCCAACTCTCCTTACTTGTCCAGAGACAGTCCAAATTCCAACCAAATTTGTCCATTCCCTTCACTCCAATTTATTGAGTATTTGTTAATGCTCTTGGATGTGCTCGAAGAACATTATATGAGCAAAATATGAATATGAACGTTCCATACAACACTCCCGCGATGCTAGGAAACATACAGCAAAAATTATGCTACGGTGATCAACCCCCCCCCCCCCCCCCCTTATTTATAGGAGGACAAACAATAGACGCAGTTTTGAGCAATATCCCAGCAAAGTTATCCTTTCTAGACTCGTAACCTTCAATCGATAGGAGACTTGGAGGCATAGAGAGCAGATTTACAACCTTAGAATCGGAACTATCATTAGTCAAAAACGAAGTCAAACAAACGAAATTAGATATTGTGAAATCGGAAAACACAGTGGATCAAGTAAATCAGCATGTTAAATCTATTAAAAAAGAAATGAATGGGTTAAAACGCGAAAATTATGAAATTAGAGAGAAACTGTTAGAAGCCCAGACTAGATCAATGAGGGAAAACCTACTCTTTGGGGGGATACCTGAATAACCTTCCGAATAGAATGACCCTGATAATATCAAAACCGAAAAAGTTGAAAAAATCATTTATAAGAGAGAAACTCCAAATAACTGATGAAATTAAATTCCAAGTGGCCCATCGTCTACGACCCAGAAATGACAACAAGCCAAGATCAATAGTGGTAAAATTTGAGAGTCGCAAAGACCGTAACAAAGTGTTAAAAGCCGCACCTTTGAAACTTAAGAGGAATATCTTATGGCCCGTTTTTAAGCAAGAGAAGAGACGCGGACAGCGAGTAAGATTCAGAGAGGATAAGCTGTATGTGAATGGCAAACGAATTTACACTGAAGATGTGATAAACGGTAGCTTTCATGATATGGATCACCATCATGGTAACAACACTGACTCTCGTAATAATGATGTACCTGCTGTGCAACAAGACGACCCATTGTTCAGACGGCATTTTGGTTACCGGCAGGTTACACAGGGAGTCAACCTCCACCGAGAAGTGGCCGATAAGTCGGGCTAATGAGAGAACAGGTGTCGAAAGTAAAACAGATCTTTATAATACTACTAATAATATTATTAATACGTATAATAAAATAACTATTTCTTGTCTAAATGTATGTGGGCTTAAAAACAAACTACTGTTGGATGAATTTAATGACTTAATTATTTGAAATGATATATTCGTATGCACTGAAACAAGCTAGACAACTTTGATATATTGTACTTGCCTGATGGTTTTGATTATTATTCCAAAAACAGAAAAAACTTTGCTAGAAAATCAGGGGGAATCACGGTCATTTTTAAAAATTCCTATATATTAACGACCTTTATAACTATTTCAAAGAATTAAACCAAGATGACGAACGCGATGATTTATATTTTGATATACCGAAATGTGATGATTAGATTAGAGATTAACGATTTACTTAACAGTCCGATTACTGAACAGGAGATTGATCTGGTCGTTAGGGAGCTTAAAAATGGGAAAGCACCTGGTTTGGACATGGTGATAAACGATAATATCAAGTCTACCATAAATTTTATGCTGCCTTTCTATACTTCATTATACAATATAGTTCTAGACTGGGGTGTTGTTCCAGATCCCTGGACACTTGGGGTAATTTACCTATTTACAAAAATAAAGGGGACCCTTTTAATCCCGATTCCTACCGAGGAATTACGTTAGTGTCCTCCATTGGTAAGCTATTTACGGCCATTTTGAATAATAGACTCACCACATAAGCTGATCTTGTCCAATCTATAACTAAAGCCCAAGCTGGTTTTAGAAAAAAACTATTCGACATTAGACAATATATTTTGCCTTCATGTTCTTATAGAATATTATTTATCAATTGGTAAAAAACTGTTTTGCACTTATGTAGACTTTAGAAAGGCGTTTGACACCGTTTGGAGACTAGGCCTTTGGCAAAAGCTTGTACATAATAATATTACGGGAAAGATACTTAATGTCATATATAATATGTACGAGAATGTAAAGTCCTGTGTTAAAATGAGGGATGAAAATATCTGTTTTTTTTTTTACTGTGACTCAGGAGTGCGCCAGGGAGAAAATTTGTCTCCTTTTTTATTCTCTATTTTTCTGGCAGATTTAGAAGAATTCCTATCTATTAATAACATTAAAGGTCTTGAAACGGTGTCATTGCAATTTGAACAACAAACGAGACCTTTTTAAATCATCTTCATATTGTTATACGCTGATGATACAATTATCCTTTCTTAGTTCAGCAGATGATATGCAAAACAGTTTAAGAGTATTTGTATTATACTGTAACCAATGGAGATTAACAGTAAATACTGATAAAACCAAGGTTATGATTTTCTCGAAGCGTAAATCTAAAAATAACTTTGAATTTTTGTTATTTAACGAAACACTGTAATATGTTTACTCTTATTCTTATCTAGTATTGCTTTTTTTTTAAATGTAAAATACACTTGTGCAAAGAAAAAACTCGCAGATCAAGCAGAGTAGGCTCTTTAGGCGTTATATAAAAAAATAAGAAATTTGAGCTTACTGGTTGACATCCAATTGAATTTATTTGACTCTTTGATCGTACCGATACTTTTGTATTCTTCAGAGATTTGGGGTTTTGAGAACACTGCTATTATTGAGAAGGTTCATCTAAAATTTCTAAAAAGAGTCTTATCTGTCCGATCATCAACACCCAATTTCATGGTGTATGGCGAGACTGGGCGCTATCCATTAGATATTAATGTCAAACTGAGAATTTTATCCTTCTGGACTAAGCTATTAAGAAATAACACGAAATTATCAGGTTTATTGTACCAGCTGTTATATTTTCTGCACAGTACTAATGTTATGAAGTCCAAATGGATCGAATTTGTAAAATCAGTTCTAGATAGTATTAGTTTGAGCTATGTATGGATCATTTTATCAAAAAATGGCATATTGAAATCGAAAACTCCTCTAGAGGTGAATTTTACGGAATATTTAAAAATAATTTTGGTATTGAGAAATATCTTTTGAGGCTGAAAAAGAGTCAACGTGTTTACATAACGAGATTTAGATGTTGCAATGTAAAATTTGCCATAGAAATAGGTCGATGGAACAATATTCCCAAAGAGGAGAGATTTTGTAATTTATGTAATGAAAGGTGTATAGGTGATCATTTTCACTATTTGTTTTTTTGCTCAAATCCAAGTGTAGCTGAATTAAGAAATAGATACTTACATAATTACTATTATGTTTACCCTAGTATTGATAACATGTGTCGATTATTGTCATTATGTAATGTCAAAGTCCTAAATATCTTAGCTCTTGACATTAAAAAAAATCACGAAGGATCTGTAAATCTTCATATGTACATACGTCAGGTGTTGTAAATATAGGATCTTACATTGGTACGCGTGGATTATCGGATTTCTCCATTCGAGATTTCCATAATTTAACTATCGAGATTGGAGAAATCCGATAATCCAAGAGTACTAATGTAAGATTCTGTTTCTCTAATTTTAAAAAGTAGTAAATTAACAAAAAAAGTACAAATTCTCCCCACCCCAATTTTACGTTCATGACTTGAATACGCGGTAAATGGAAGGTGTTTTGTTTATGACGTCGTGAGTTCTTATTGTGACGTGTTATTTTTAACCAATCAACTGCTGAGAACAACAAATTCACTAGTGACGAGAAATATTTTTTCCACACCGGTCAAGCGGTTGAAATATTACGTCAAAATTGGAGAAATATGTAAAAAAAGTACTTAATATTGTATACACTCACTCTGTCTTGTTCACCATTATTTATTTATTTAAATATGAATAGTATCTGCCTCTTGTTACAGTGTACACTGTTTGAGTGAATAAAGAATTGAATTGGAAAAAAATTAACTTGTTTTCGTCCTGCTTTTCTGATAATTAAGTCAATTTGAATCAATCAACCAATCAATCAATCATTTGTGACACAACCATGCTATATTTGCTACAATTTCACGGAAGAATATTTGTTATGATGTAAAAAAAATGTCGGAAAAATCTAAAATTCATGTTTATCGCAAGTTTATGTATTATCGGTTTCTACGTGGATGACGCCCTAAAAAATCTACATTACACGAAGTTTAATGTGAAGTATTACTTCAATATACATAACAACGATTTGAATTTACCTATTATGTTTACTATTGCGTCCGGCTCCATGTTTTAGTTGTGAACGTATTAACCTAGTTTGAGGAAAAACCTGATAACATAATGTTTACCTTTATTTTATGTTTAACTTACGATAGTGAAACAGATTACCCATTTCATTTATCACTAATTTATACTTCGACTTTTATGGCGAATTTTAATGTAATTTAATTTTACTGTCTTCCGTAAATCCGATAATAATCTTTTACTGGCAGAATTTATCATGCTTGAAACGTGATCATAATGGGATGGAAAATGACGCATATTACTTTAAAATTTTGCCCAACTGTCGCATTTTAAGAAGCTGTAATTCACACATATAAGTAAACAAATTGAATGCTCATATGTAAATGTACACTTGTAGTTAAAACGTTCACACAATTTTAATGGCAAAAAGGGGGAGTGATTGTTTTGATAAAAAAAGACTAACATGGGTATTAAACATAACAAAAAATATTTCAGGTATATTCAAGACCTTAAAGCCGTAAGGAAGGGAAAGAATTTTGTATTGATATAAAAAATCACATTTCTATTAAAATATCTTTAAAGTGATTGCAAGTAAATTATGTTACATGGCACAACTTTGATTTACAATCTACAACTTATAAAATATTTAAAAAGTACTTTAAATATGCATAAACATAACGCCCACAAAACAGGTTAAAAGTAGCAACACCCTATAACGCTCCGAACCAGATCAAAATTTTGTTTTCAACAACATATTAGTTTTGACCATCATATTGACCTTCTAGTCGCCTTTTTGCATCCAATGTGACACAGTGTCGTTTTCCATATGTATATTTCTTCTATTTGTATCACAAAGTTTAAACAGCATCTAAAAAAATCAAAAACAATTGGGGAATCTTACATATTTAGTTTTCAAATTTCGAACTTTTCATATAAAGAATAGAAATAATGCATGTCTCCCTATATATTACAGAACATTTAACTATGAGTAAGCATTATATTTAGGATATTTTATCTCTTGCTTACGCTCATGGCAAAATATTTATGACTATTAAGCCCACCCAAGTGTTAATTTGTTGATCAAATGTCATGTTCAGTATTACGGAAATCCTGCATGTCTCCCTATATATTACATAACATTTAACTATGAGTATGCATTATATTTAGGATATTTTATCTCTTGCTTACGCTCATGGCAAAATATTTATGACTATTAAGCCCACCCAAGTGTTAATTTGTTGATCAAATGTCATGTTCAGTATTACGGAAATCCTGCATGTTAAGTGTACATCCGATATTCTCTTTTTTACAAAAGCTGTCTATACTGATATTGTTTTTTTTTCATTAACTTATAAACACTTCCGAGATGTAATTATGTTACACAATACCCACAAATCAACATGTCATTGAATGCTTATAATTGTACATGTATTGTTATAAATATAATACAAAGAGAAACAATATATTAGACCATTGCCGTGTGTCAAGCGGTGACAAGAGTTACCAGAATCCACCTGAAACCCCGTTCTTCTTATAATACTTAAAGATTTATCACTAAAATATGTAATTTGTTATGTATCTCAATGCTTCTGTTGAAAAAATAACATAGGTATGAGTTCTAGTTAAGGAATTGCATTTTTGTAAAGTCGCTGTATGCGACTTTTCAGTGTCCAATGGCAATGAATTGTATACTACTCTTTACATCTTGATATTAAGGAAACTACCAAATTGAGCGCTAATAGTTATTAAAATCGGTAACAATGTAGTAATTGCTTGGTGTTATGATTTGTGCCTGTGCAAGGCGAGTGTTCCATACAAATATAAGGACCAAGGTTGCATGGGCATATTTGAATATTCCTTTACTTTATTTTTAAAACACAATTTTCACAATGATTATAACAAGTCGTCATTTTAAATGGTTGTTTTTCAATATCCTGTTTTCTAGGATGGACTTTGATAAAATATTAACATGGGATATTGAAATGATGTCGAGTCCACCCATGCTTTTAAGCTATGATCAACTTGAGCGCTTGTACCAATAAAGGCTCTTTAGGATTTGTATTTATATTTTTTCGACTGCTTATATTTTGTACCTGATTATATTTTGTCACTTGTGAAACGGAAATAAAGAAAATAAAAATCTGGTAAACAATTACCACATCTGGTTGGATTATAATTGGAGGAAGCAACCTCAGTTTTTTTAAACATTCTCAGTCTATAAACACTTATGGCAACAACTTAAATAAGAATTTTACCAAGGGAAAAGAAATAAGATGTAATATGTTAATTACAAAAGAGTATTGTTTAGCGCCATTTCGTATTTGACGAAAACATTAGAAAACTGATTATATATTCCTAAATCAATTTCGTCACTAGAATCACAAAATTATAATGATAATACGCCATGGTCAATGATAATAATCCCGGGTCAATGAAAATATCCCCTGGTGAATTACTATACGCCCAGGTCAATGACAATAAGGTCTGGTCAAAAATAATACGCCCTGGTCAAAGATAATACGCCCTGGTCAATGACAATACGCTTTGGTCAATTACAAAACGCCCTGGTCAATGATAATACCCCTTGTTCTATAAAAATATCCCCTGGTCAATGACAATACTCTCTGGTTAATAACAATACGCCCTGGTCAATGATAATAGGCCCTGCTCAATAACAATACCCCCTGGTCAATGACAATACGCCCTGATCAATGATAATACGCCCTGTTCAATGGTAATAATCCGTGGTCAATGACAATACTCCCTGGTCGATGATAATACACCCTGGTCGATGACAATATGACAAAATTGTAATACAAATAAAAATTGCGAAATTTTTGCTTATTGACTAACTTTTTAAGTGTTTCAAAGTACGCGCCATTTTTGTACTTCCGAGTTGCGTTTCATTACCGACAGAGAACTCAATTTGTTGAGCTGCACACATTTTAAATTGAGTTCGGAATATGTTAGTGGTTTGTGGTTTCTACTGTGTCGTGTGTGTCGTCATAATTGGGAATATCGCTGTCAAAAGGTTGTTTTATGTGTGGACAAATCGGTTTTTCTACTTTTTGTTTTTTGGACGTATCTTCAGCGATTATTACAGCAGATATCTTGTATAGTTATAAACGTAATGGATTTTGTTACTTTCAAATTCCTATTATGGTACTTGCGTTTTTCACACATATCAGATCCCTAAGAACAAATAATCCTACTTTTTTATAATCCGACAAATCATAATTCTAATATCAGGCTTTCACAGCAGTTCACTATGGTCTAGCAAAGCATGTGTTATAGGGCAAACAAAAATGTCGTGGTTATGTCGTACTATAAGAACTATTCTTTTAAAATAAACGGCTGGATTTCTTTGAAAGTGAAATTCGATAAACTGAAAACTTTTACACTCAAAAGTAATATCCTGTTGTCTGAGATCTACCCTTATTTTTTAAAGTATAAATTCGTCGCGATTTAAAAAAAATGTTATGGGGATTTCACAATTGAAAAATAAAATGCGAATCGGAGTTGGAAAAAGAGAGCGACATGCTTCCTCCCAGCGGTCGTTTTATGACTGTCCCTCATGACTATGTCAAAGCATTTGATAATTCGCATTCGGCTTTCGTTTACATGTGCCTTAATTTAAATGATGCAATTTATGTACATAATTTTCATGTTCACATTTCTAAAAAATTAAAACTAAAGCACTTTAAATTCACCGATTAACACCATCGTCTTCATTTCGAGACCAGATAAACGATTCATAATGTTCATTAACAATTTTTGAATCTCAAAAATAAATGTCAAAGAAGATACCAAAATATATATATATTTACTGCGCTAGGCATGCTTAGTTTTATCCAAACTAATTAAAATTAATTAACTCTTTTACTTGGCTCTATTTTCAAGGCGACAATAGCAAAAAGGGGGAGTCAATTTTAATTCGATTAAGTTTGATCAAAACTGATGGACCATCACCAACATTCCAAAGTTATGGTAAATCCATATTAGACCATATATATAATCTATTTCTGGCAGTAAATGTAAATAATGGCTATATTAATAAATGAACAATCTTTTAAAAAAATATATTTAATTCATTCTCCCAAATCAGGGGTTGATGGTGGAGCGAACTCGGAACACACGACTTGGGAGGATACATCTTTTCATGCTAGGACTAATCATATTTATTGATAGCGCCAAATTGCGACTATAGGGCTGGTTACAAACACAGGCACTTGGGGTCAGGGTAATTTTATATGGAATAAAATGCCAATAAATGAGTTTACAGTGTGTATTCACTTGTTTGGTAACTAGTCTGACATGTCTCATTGTGAAATATTGACCCCAGAAAAAAAAATAAATTTCTCTAAAAAATTCAACCTCCCAATTACCCGTTTCGTTACAAAAATCGTGCAGAAATCACTTAAATGCATTTTATGAGGGCGTGTGAAATACACCAGATAATAAGGACTGGCGAAATAAGCAGTGAAAAACAGATTGTCCCGCAAATATTGCATGTTGTCACAATATTACAGTGTCATATTAATTTATTAAACTATTAAAATGATATAATTGAACAAACAAACACGTTAGGCAACATGATAACACAAATTAAATTATTAGTCAAACAAAGTTTTTAAAGAGGCTTAAAGTTATCAATAACTTTAAGCCTATTCATTCATTCTCAAACAAAGCGTGGGTGAAAGCTTGAATCACCCCCAACGTGAGTCACAGACGACACTTGAAAATGTGTATTTCCGTATCATATTCCATTGTTTTTAATAGAAAACAGAAAACACGGACAATAACATGCTGGACCATTGATAGTACAGAATCGATTCATGGCTTTTCGTCTACCCTTTGTGATTTACCTTCTTCAGGTGTTTATCACATTGTTGTTAATTCGTGATGTATCGGGTAAGTACATATTGTTAACTTATTTGTAATTGGTAACAACATAATTATCATAATGGGGTCATTATCCTATTTATGTAATGAATTAATTTCTGCTTATTTGGTAACTATTACACCTGCACTGTCATAAAAAGGTGATATTTTGACTGTTGTGCCAAAATTGTTGAACAGAAGAAAAAAATTATACCCTTACTGTCCTTATCAGTTAAAAATTGCTAAAACAAGGTTTCACCACATCTTTGGAAACTGTCATAATTTTTATTTGAGTAGCAATATATTCAAACTGCATGCTTATTTTATTTACAGAATCATTAAATAACATATAAAAAAATTTTGGTGGAAATCCGGAACTGTTGGCTTTGCTTAAAGGGGTCATTATCCTATTCATGTAATGGTTTTCAGGGGAATGTCAAAAGATGGCAGAATGAAAAAATAGTCCCAATTTTCTCTTTTGTTTCTGCTTTTGCCTGTAACTGCTATTGCTTAAGAGTTGGATATTTTGAAAGGTATGGCATTACTGTAGAACAAGAATATTTTTTTTCCAGTCAATGTCTTTACAGTGGAAGCACTTCCTAAAGTGTGTAATGTGGTACAATGTGACCACAACACTGAAATGAAAGTAGAAAAACCATTCTTAAACTTTAAGGTAATATTCCCGAAAAAAATCCGTGGACAGGTATACTTTTGTCTCCATTTTTATGTAATTTAGCATTATAGGTGTAATGCCCCATATATGAAATTTTACGTAAAAGAAAGATTTTTTTAAAAAAAAATTTTGATGTCTCGCCCGTTCGGTTACTTTTACTCAGGCCATCCAAAAGGATAATGACCTCTGTAAGAGCAAAATTTACAAATTGGTCAAATACACAAATCCCACTTGTCAGGTACTTTTTATGAAAGGGTACCAGAACTCATTGTAGGAAAACATCTTTTCTGCAAAATATATCTTCAGGTTTTATAGTTATAGTCTGTTTCATTAGCTGCGGTAAAATTTGACTTTTTGGCCTATGGTATCATAAAAAGTGATTATTTTTGCAAAAAGCACACTGTTAACAATTCTATAGAGTATAGTAAGGTAGAACCCAAGGTGACATGAAATAAAAATGTATTATTGGTATTAAATAATACCTTTCAGACCAAAAATTGATTAAATAAATGTAAACCATGATCCTATTTCATTTACCAGCACTTATTGCTAGACAGAAACATGTATCATACCTTGAAGATTGTAACTAAAGATTAAATGTATTCATTTTGTTTCTTAAAAGAAAGTTATACAGTAGTATTTTAATCAATATGTAGTGTTTATTCATTCCCCTGGCCTCTAGGTAATTATTTGGCATGGGTAGGCATCATTTGCAATGTGCCGTTTTAATGTAAAGTCTGTGAATCTAGTATGCTTTTGGGTACTTTGAACCAATCAGTCTAGTCAGTTGCTATGTTTTCTACTTTTTCAGTGACTTGGCATGCAAAAAGGACTGAAAAGATGCCAATGAGTCTTTTTGTATAAAAATTTTATGTCAGTTTTCTTAAAACTAGTCATAACTCTACTTTGTACATAGTTTTATTAAAGTTTAAGCTACAGAAAAGAGACCTCTGCTTCTCAACCTGAATTCCATTGTGGTGTATTTCTACTTAATAAGTTCATTTATACACTCATTACAGCTAAGAAAAGCTTTTTTAGCTAGTTTTTTTTCTTTTGTGAGGAAAAATGTTAATTTTTACATCATACCGTCATAGCAACAGAACCGACTGTTTTCAACCCACCCTATATTCAAATGAGCCCTCACTTGATAAAAAGTTGCTTTTGTCAGATGTGTTTCTGCTTATTTGGTAACTATTACACCTACACTGTCATAAAAAGGTGATATTTTGACTGTTGTGCCAAAATTGTTGAACAGAAGAAAAAAATTATACCCTTACTGTCCTTATCAGTTAAAAAATGCTAAAACAAGGTTTCACCACATCTTTGGAAACTGTCATAATTTTTATTTGAGTAGCAATATATTCAAACTGCATGCTTATTTTATTTACAGAATCATTAAATAACATATAAAAAAATTTTGGTGGAAATCCGGAACTGTTGGCTTTGCTTAAAGGGGTCATTATCCTATTCATGTAATGAATTTCCGGTGCATGTCAAAAGATGGCAGAATGAAAAAATAGTCCCAATTTTCTCTTTTGTTTCTGCTTTTGCCTGTAACTGCTATTGCTTAAGAGTTGGATATTTTGAAAGGTATGGCATTACTGTAGAACAAGAATATTTTTTTTCCCAGTCAATGTCTTTACAGTGGAAGCACTTCCTAAAGTGTGTAATGTGGTACAATGTGACCACAACACTGAAATGAAAGTAGAAAAACCATTCTTAAACTTTAAGGTAATATTCCCGAAAAAAATCCGTGGACAGGTATACTTTTGTCTCCATTTTTATGTAATTTAGCACCATATATGAAATTTTACGTGAAAGAAAGATTTTTTTAATAAAAAATTTTGATGTCTCACCCGTTCGGTTACTTTTACTCAGGCCATCCAAAAGGATAATGACCTCTGTAAGAGCAAAATTTACAAATTGGTCAAATACACAAATCCCACTTGTCAGGTACTTTTTATGAAAGGGTACCAGAACTCATTGTAGGAAAACATCTTTTCTGCAAAATATATCTTCAGGTTTTATAGTTATAGTCTGTTTCATTAGCTGCGGTAAAATTTGACTTTTTGGCCTATGGTATCATAAAAAGTGATTATTTTTGCAAAAAGCACACTGTTAACAATTCTATAGAGTACAGTAAGGTAGAACCCAAGGTGACATGAAATAAAAATGTATTATTGGTATTAAATAATACCTTTCAGACCAAAAATTGATTAAATAAATGTAAACCATGATCCTATTTCATTTACCAGCACTTATTGCTAGACAGAAACATGTATCATACCTTGAAGATTGTAACTAAAGATTAAATGTATTCATTTTGTTTCTTAAAAGAAAGTTATACAGTAGTATTTTAATCAATATGTAGTGTTTATTCATTCCCCTGGCCTCTAGGTAATTATTTGGCATGGGTAGGCATCATTTGCAATGTGCCGTTTTAATGTAAAGTCTGTGAATCTAGTATGCTTTTGGGTACTTTGAACCAATCAGTCTAGTCAGTTGCTATGTTTTCTACTTTTTCAGTGACTTGGCATGCAAAAAGGACTGAAAAGATGCCAATGAGTCTTTTTGTATAAAAATTTTATGTCAGTTTTCTTAAAACTAGTCATAACTCTACTTTGTACATAGTTTTATTAAAGTTTAAGCTACAGAAAAGAGACCTCTGCTTCTCAACCTGAATTCCATTGTGGTGTATTTCTACTTAATAAGTTCATTTATACACTCATTACAGCTAAGAAAAGCTTTTTTAGCTAGTTTTTTTTTCTTTTGTGAGGAAAAATGTTAATTTTTACATCATACCGTCATAGCAACAGAACCGACTGTTTTCAACCCACCCTATATTCAAATGAGCCCTCACTTGATAAAAAGTTGCTTTTATCAGATGTGTTTCTGCTTATTTGGTAACTATTACACCTGCACTGTCATAAAAAGGTGATATTTTGACTGTTGTGCCAAAATTGTTGAACAGAAGAAAAAAATTATACCCTTACTGTCCTTATCAGTTAAAAAATGCTAAAACAAGGTTTCACCACATCTTTGGAAACTGTCATAATTTTTATTTGAGTAGCAATATATTCAAACTGCATGCTTATTTTATTTACAGAATCATTAAATAACATATAAAAAAATTTTGGTGGAAATCCGGAACTGTTGGCTTTGCTTAAAGGGGTCATTATCCTATTCATGTAATGAATTTCCGGTGCATGTCAAAAGATGGCAGAATGAAAAAATAGTCCCAATTTTCTCTTTTGTTTCTGCTTTTGCCTGTAACTGCTATTGCTTAAGAGTTGGATATTTTGAAAGGTATGGCATTACTGTAGAACAAGAATAGTTTTTTCCCAGTCAATGTCTTTACAGTGGAAGCACTTCCTAAAGTGTGTAATGTGGTACAATGTGACCACAACACTGAAATGAAAGTAGAAAAACCATTCTTAAACTTTAAGGTAATATTCCCGAAAAAAATCCGTGGACAGGTATACTTTTGTCTCCATTTTTATGTAATTTAGCACCATATATGAAATTTTACGTGAAAGAAAGATTTTTTTAATAAAAAAATTTTGATGTCTCGCCCGTTCGGTTACTTTTACTCAGGCCATCCAAAAGGATAATGACCTCTGTAAGAGCAAAATTTACAAATTGGTCAAATACACAAATCCCACTTGTCAGGTACTTTTTATGAAAGGGTACCAGAACTCATTGTAGGAAAACATCTTTTCTGCAAAATATATCTTCAGGTTTTATAGTTATAGTCTGTTTCATTAGCTGCGGTAAAATTTGACTTTTTGGCCTATGGTATCATAAAAAGTGATTATTTTTGCAAAAAGCACACTGTTAACAATTCTATAGAGTACAGTAAGGTAGAACCCAAGGTGACATGAAAAAAAATTGTATTATTGGTATTAAATAATACCTTTCAGACCAAAAATTGATTAAATAAATGTAAACCATGATCCTATTTCATTTAACAGCACTTATTGCTAGACAGAAACATGTATCATACCTTGAAGATTGTAACTAAAGATTAAATGTATTCATTTTGTTTCTTAAAAGAAAGTTATACAGTAGTATTTTAATCAATATGTAGTGTTTATTCATTCCTCTGGCCTCTAGGTAATTATTTGGCATGGGTAGGCATCATTTGCAATGTGCCGTTTTAATGTAAAGTCTGTGAATCTAGTATGCTTTTGGGTACTTTGAACCAATCAGTCTAGTCAGTTGCTATGTTTTCTACTTTTTCAGTGACTTGGCATGCAAAAAGGACTGAAAAGATGCCAATGAGTCTTTTTGTATAAAAATTTTATGTCAGTTTTCTTAAAACTAGTCATAACTCTACTTTGTACATAGTTTTATTAAAGTTTAAGCTACAGAAAAGAGACCTCTGCTTCTCAACCTGAATTCCATTGTGGTGTATTTCTACTTAATAAGTTCATTTATACACTCATTACAGCTAAGAAAAGCTTTTTTAGCTAGTTTTTTTTCTTTTGTGAGGAAAAATGTTAATTTTTACATCATGCCGTCATAGCAACAGAACCGACTGTTTTCAACCCCCCCCCTATATTCAAATGAGCCCTCACTCGATAAAAAGTTGCTTTTATCAGATGTGTTTCTGCTTATTTGGTAACTATTACACCTGCACTGTCATAAAAAGGTGATATTTTGACTGTTGTGCCAAAATTGTTGAACAGAAGAAAAAAATTATACCCTTACTGTCCTTATCAGTTAAAAATTGCTAAAACAAGGTTTCACCACATCTTTGGAAACTGTCATAATTTTTATTTGAGTAGCAATATATTCAAACTGCATGCTTATTTTATTTACAGAATCATTAAATAACATATAAAAAAATTTTGGTGGAAATCCGGAACTGTTGGCTTTGCTTAAATGTAAGAGCGAAATTTACAAATTGGTCAAATACACAAATCCCACTTGTCAGGTACTTTTTATGAAAGGGTACCAGAACTCATTGTAGGAAAACATCTTTTCTGCAAAATATATCTTCAGGTTTTATAGTTATAGTCTGTTTCATTAGCTGCGGTAAAATTTGACTTTTTGGCCTATGGTATCATAAAAAGTGATTATTTTTGCAAAAAGCACACTGTTAACAATTCTATAGAGTACAGTAAGGTAGAACCCAAGGTGACATGAAATAAAAATGTATTATTGGTATTAAATAATACCTTTCAGACCAAAAATTGATTAAATAAATGTAAACCATGATCCTATTTCATTTACCAGCACTTATTGCTAGACAGAAACATGTATCATACCTTGAAGATTGTAACTAAAGATTAAATGTATTCATTTTGTTTCTTAAAAGAAAGTTATACAGTAGTATTTTAATCAATATGTAGTGTTTATTCATTCCCCTGGCCTCTAGGTAATTATTTGGCATGGGTAGGCATCATTTGCAATGTGCCGTTTTAATGTAAAGTCTGTGAATCTAGTATGCTTTTGGGTACTTTGAACCAATCAGTCTAGTCAGTTGCTATGTTTTCTACTTTTTCAGTGACTTGGCATGCAAAAAGGACTGAAAAGATGCCAATGAGTCTTTTTGTATAAAAATTTTATGTCAGTTTTCTTAAAACTAGTCATAACTCTACTTTGTACATAGTTTTATTAAAGTTTAAGCTACAGAAAAGAGACCTCTGCTTCTCAACCTGAATTCCATTGTGGTGTATTTCTACTTAATAAGTTCATTTATACACTCATTACAGCTAAGAAAAGCTTTTTTAGCTAGTTTTTTTTCTTTTGTGAGGAAAAATGTTAATTTTTACATCATACCGTCATAGCAACAGAACCGACTGTTTTCAACCCACCCTATATTCAAATGAGCCCTCACTTGATAAAAAGTTGCTTTTATCAGATGTGTTTCTGCTTATTTGGTAACTATTACACCTGCACTGTCATAAAAAGGTGATATTTTGACTGTTGTGCCAAAATTGTTGAACAGAAGAAAAAAATTATACCCTTACTGTCCTTATCAGTTAAAAAATGCTAAAACAAGGTTTCACCACATCTTTGGAAACTGTCATAATTTTTATTTGAGTAGCAATATATTCAAACTGCATGCTTATTTTATTTACAGAATCATTAAATAACATATAAAAAAATTTTGGTGGAAATCCGGAACTGTTGGCTTTGCTTAAAGGGGTCATTATCCTATTCATGTAATGAATTTCCGGTGCATGTCAAAAGATGGCAGAATGAAAAAATAGTCCCAATTTTCTCTTTTGTTTCTGCTTTTGCCTGTAACTGCTATTGCTTAAGAGTTGGATATTTTGAAAGGTATGGCATTACTGTAGAACAAGAATATTTTTTTTCCCAGTCAATGTCTTTACAGTGGAAGCACTTCCTAAAGTGTGTAATGTGGTACAATGTGACCACAACACTGAAATGAAAGTAGAAAAACCATTCTTAAACTTTAAGGTAATATTCCCGAAAAAAATCCGTGGACAGGTATACTTTTGTCTCCATTTTTATGTAATTTAGCACCATATATGAAATTTTACGTGAAAGAAAGATTTTTTTAATAAAAAAATTTTGATGTCTCGCCCGTTCGGTTACTTTTACTCAGGCCATCCAAAAGGATAATGACCTCTGTAAGAGCAAAATTTACAAATTGGTCAAATACACAAATCCCACTTGTCAGGTACTTTTTATGAAAGGGTACCAGAACTCATTGTAGGAAAACATCTTTTCTGCAAAATATATCTTCAGGTTTTATAGTTATAGTCTGTTTCATTAGCTGCGGTAAAATTTGACTTTTTGGCCTATGGTATCATAAAAAGTGATTATTTTTGCAAAAAGCACACTGTTAACAATTCTATAGATTACAGTAAGGTAGAACCCAAGGTGACATGAAAAAAAATTGTATTATTGGTATTAAATAATACCTTTCAGACCAAAAATTGATTAAATAAATGTAAACCATGATCCTATTTCATTTACCAGCACTTATTGCTAGACAGAAACATGTATCATACCTTGAAGATTGTAACTAAAGATTAAATGTATTCATTTTGTTTCTTAAAAGAAGGTTATACAGCAGTATTTTAATCAATATGTAGTGTTTATTCATTCCTCTGGCCTCTAGGTAATTATTTGGCATGGGTAGGCATCATTTGCAATGTGCCGTTTTAATGTAAAGTCTGTGAATCTAGTATGCTTTTGGGTACTTTGAACCAATCAGTCTAGTCAGTTGCTATGTTTTCTACTTTTTCAGTGACTTGGCATGCAAAAAGGACTGAAAAGATGCCAATGAGTCTTTTTGTATAAAAATTATATGTCAGTTTTCTTAAAACTAGTCATAACTCTACTTTGTACATAGTTTTATTAAAGTTCACGCTACAGAAAAGAGACCTCTGCTTCTCAACCTGAATTCCATTGTGGTGTATTTCTACTTAATAAGTTCATTTATACACTCATTACAGCTAAGAAAAGCTTTTTAGCTAGTTTTTTTTCTTTTGTGAGGAAAAATGTTAATTTTTATATCATACCGTCATAGCAACAGAACCGACTGTTTTCAACCCCCCCCCTATATTCAAATGAGCCCTCACTTGATAAAAAGTTGCTTTTATCAGATGTGTTTCTGCTTATTTGGTAACTATTACACCTGCACTGTCATAAAAAGGTGATTTTTTGACTGTTGTGCCAAAATTGTTGAACAGAAGAAAAAAATTATACCCTTACTGTCCTTATCAGTTAAAAATTGCTAAAACAAGGTTTCACCACATCTTTGGAAACTGTCATAATTTTTATTTGAGTAGCAGTATATTCAAACTGCATTTTTATTTTATTTACAGAATCATTAAATAACATATCAATAAATTTTGGTGGAAATCCGGAACTGTTGGCTTTGCTTAAAGGGGTCATTATCCTATTCATGTAATGAATTTCCGGTGCATGTCAAAAGATGGCAAAATGAAAAATAGTCCCAATTTTCTCTTTTGTTTCTGCTTTTGCCTGTAACTGCTATTGCTTAAGAGTTGGATATTTTGAAAGGTATGGCATTACTGTAGAACAAGAATATTTTTTTTTCCAGTCAATGTCTTTACAGTGGAAGCACTTCCTAAAGTGTGTAATGTGGTACAATGTGACCACAACACTGAAATGAAAGTAGAAAAACCATTCTTAAACTTTAAGGTAATATTCCCGAAAAAAATCCGTGGACAGGTATACTTTTGTCTCCATTTTTATGTAATTTAGCATTATAGGTGTAATGCCCCATATATGAAATTTTACGTGAAAGAAAGATTTTTTTAATAAAAAATTTTGATGTCTCGCACGTTCGGTTACTTTTACTCAGGCCATCCAAAAGGATAATGACCTCTGTAAGAGCAAAATTTACAAATTGGTCAAATACACAAATCCCACTTGTCAGGTACTTTTTATGAAAGGGTACCAGAACTCATTGTAGGAAAACATCTTTTCTGCAAAATATATCTTCAGGTTTTATAGTTATAGTCTGTTTCATTAGCTGCGGTAAAATTTGACTTTTTGGCCTATGGTATCATAAAAAGTGATTATTTTTGCAAAAAGCACACTGTTAACAATTCTATAGAGTACAGTAAGGTAGAACCCAAGGTGACATGAAATAAAAATGTATTATTGGTATTAAATAATACCTTTCAGACCAAAAATTGATTAAATAAATGTAAACCATGATCCTATTTCATTTACCAGCACTTATTGCTAGACAGAAACATGTATCATACCTTGAAGATTGTAACTAAAGATTAAATGTATTCATTTTGTTTCTTAAAAGAAGGTTATACAGCAGTATTTTAATCAATATGTAGTGTTTATTCATTCCTCTGGCCTCTAGGTAATTATTTGGCATGGGTAGGCATCATTTGCAATGTGCCGTTTTAATGTAAAGTCTGTGAATCTAGTATGCTTTTGGGTACTTTGAACCAATCAGTCTAGTCAGTTGCTATGTTTTCTACTTTTTCAGTGACTTGGCATGCAAAAAGGACTGAAAAGATGCCAATGAGTCTTTTTGTATAAAAATTATATGTCAGTTTTCTTAAAACTAGTCATAACTCTACTTTGTACATAGTTTTATTAAAGTTTACGCTACAGAAAAGAGACCTCTGCTTCTCAACCTGAATTCCATTGTGGTGTATTTCTACTTAATAAGTTCATTTATACACTCATTACAGCTAAGAAAAGCTTTTTAGCTAGTTTTTTTCTTTTGTGAGGAAAAATGTTAATTTTTATATCATACCGTCATAGCAACAGAACCGACTGTTTTCAACCCCCCCCCTATATTCAAATGAGCCCTCACTTGATAAAAAGTTGCTTTTATCAGATGTGTTTCTGCTTATTTGGTAACTATTACACCTGCACTGTCATAAAAAGGTGATTTGTTGACTGTTGTGCCAAAATTGTTGAACAGAAGAAACAAATTATACCCTTACTGTCCTTATCAGTTAAAAATTGCTAAAACAAGGTTTCACCACATCTTTGGAAACTGTCATAATTTTTATTTGTGTAGCAATAGATTCAAACTGCATGCTTATTTGATTTACAGAATCATTAAATTACATATAAAAAAATTTTGGTGGAAATCCGGAACTGTTGGCTTTGCTTAAATGTAAGAGCAAAATTTACAAATTAGTCAAATACACAAATCCCACTTGTCAGGTACTTTTTATGAAAGGGTACCAGAACTCATTGTAGGAAAACATATTTTCTGCAAAATATATCTTCAGGTTTTATAGTTATAATCTGTTTCATTAGCTGCGGTAAAATTTGACTTTTTGGCCTATGGTATCATAAAAAGTGATTATTTTTGCAAAAAGCACACTGTTAACAATTCTATAGAGTACAGTAAGGTAGAACCCAAGGTGACATGAAATAAAAATGTATTATTGGTATTAAATAATACCTTTCAGACCAAAAATTGATTAAATAAATGTAAACCATGATCCTATTTCATTTACCAGCACTTATTGCTAGACAGAAACATGTATCATACCTTGAAGATTGTAACTAAAGATTAAATGTATTCATTTTGTTTCTTAAAAGAAGGTTATACAGCAGTATTTTAATCAATATGTAGTGTTTATTCATTCCTCTGGCCTCTAGGTAATTATTTGGCATGGGTAGGCATCATTTGCAATGTGCCGTTTTAATGTAAAGTCTGTGAATCTAGTATGCTTTTGGGTACTTTGAACCAATCAGTCTAGTCAGTTGCTATGTTTTCTACTTTTTCAGTGACTTGGCATGCAAAAAGGACTGAAAAGATGCCAATGAGTCTTTTTGTATAAAAATTATATGTCAGTTTTCTTAAAACTAGTCATAACTCTACTTTGTACATAGTTTTATTAAAGTTTAAGCTACAGAAAAGAGACCTTTGCTTCTCAACCTGAATTCCATTGTGGTGTATTTCTACTTAATAAGTTCATTTATACACTCATTACAGCTAAGAAAAGCTTTTTTAGCTAGTTTTTTTCTTTTGTGAGGAAAAATGTAAATTTTTATATCAAACCGTCATAGCAACAGAACCGACTGTTTTCACCCCCCCCCCTATATTCAAATGAGCCCTCACTTGATAAAAAGTTGCTTTTATCAGATGTGTTTCTGCTTATTTGGTAACTATTACACCTGCACTGTCATAAAAAGGTGATATTTTGACTGTTGTGCCAAAATTGTTGAACGGAAGAAAAAAATTATACCCTTACTGTCCTTATCAGTTAAAAATTGCTAAAACAAGGTTTCACCACATCTTTGGAAGCTGTCATAATTTTTATTTGAGTAGCAATATATTCAAACTGCATGCTTATTTTATTTACAGAATCATTAAATAACATATAAAAAAATTTTGGTGGAAATCCGGAACTGTTGGCTTTGCTTAAAGGGGTCATTATCCTATTCATGTAATGAATTTCCGGTGCATGTCAAAAGATGGCAGAATGCAAAAATAATCCCAATTTTCTCTTTTGTTTCTGCTTTTGCCTGTAACTGCTATTGCTTAAGAGTTGGATATTTCGAAAGGTATGGCATTACTGTAGAACAAGAATATTTTTTTTCCAGTCAATGTCTTTACAGTGGAAGCACTTCCTAAAGTGTGTAATGTGGTACAATGTGACCACAACACTGAAATGAAAGTAGAAAAACCATTCTTAAACTTTAAGGTAATATTCCCGAAAAAAATCCGTGGACAGGTATACTTTTGTCTCCATTTTTTTGTAATTTAGCATTATAGATGTAATGCCTCATATATGAAATTTTACGTGAAAGAAAGATTTTCTTAATAAAAAATTTTGATGTCTCGCAAGTTCGGTTACTTTTACCCAGGCCATCCAAAAGGATAATGACCTCTGTAACAGCAAAATTTACAAATTGGTCAAATACACAAATCCCACTTGTCAGGTACTTTTTATGAAAGGGTACCAGAACTCATTGTAGGAAAACATCTTTTCTGCAAAATATATCTTCAGGTTTTATAGTTATAGTCTGTTTCATTAGCTGCGGTAAAATTTGACTTTTTGGCCTATGGTATCATAAAAAGTGATTATTTTTGCAAAAAGCACACTGTTAACAATTCTATAGAGTACAGTAAGGTAGAACCCAAGGTGACATGAAATAAAAATGTATTATTGGTATTAAATAATACCTTTCAGACCAAAAATTGATTAAATAAATGTAAACCATGATCCTATTTCATTTACCAGCACTTATTGCTAGACAGAAACATGTATCATACCTTGAAGATTGTAACTAAAGATTAAATGTATTCATTTTGTTTCTTAAAAGAAGGTTATACAGCAGTATTTTAATCAATATGTAGTGTTTATTCATTCCTCTGGCCTCTAGGTAATTATTTGGCATGGGTAGGCATCATTTGCAATGTGCCGTTTTAATGTAAAGTCTGTAAATCTAGTATGCTTTTGGGTAATTTGAACCAATAAGTCTAGTCAGTTGCTATGTTTTCTACTTTTTCAGTGACTTGGCATGCAAAAAGGACTGAAAAGATGCCAATGAGTCTTTTTGTATAAAAATTATATGTCAGTTTTCTTAAAACTAGTCATAACTCTACTTTGTACATAGTTTTATTAAAGTTTAAGCTACAGAAAAGAGACCTCTGCTTCTCAACCTGAATTCCATTGTGGTGTATTTCTACTTAATAAGTTCATTTATACACTCATTACAGCTAAGAAAAGCTTTTTAGCTAGTTTTTTTTCTTTTGTGAGGAAAAATGTTAATTTTTATATCATACCGTCATAGCAACAGAACCGACTGTTTTCAACCCCCCCCCCCTATATTCAAATGAGCCCTCACTTGATAAAAAGTTGCTTTTATGCTTATTTGGTAACTATTACACCTGCACTGTCATAAAAAGGTGATATTTTGACTGTTGTGCCAAAATTGTTGAACAGAAGAAAAAAATTATACCCTTACTGTCCTTATCAGTTAAAAATTGCTAAAACAAGGTTTCACCACATCTTTGGAAACTGTCATAATTTTTATTTGAGTAGCAATATATTCAAACTGCATGCTTATTTTATTTACAGAATCATTAAATAACATATAAAAAAAATTTGGTGGAAATCCGGAACTGTTGGCTTTGCTTAAAGGGGTCATTATCCTATTCATGTAATGAATTTCCGGTGCATGTCAAAAGATGGCAGAATGAAAAAATAGTCCCAATTTTCTCTTTTGTTTCTGCTTTTGCCTGTAACTGCTATTGCTTAAGAGTTTGATATTTTGAAAGGTATGGCATTACTGTAGAACAAGAATATTTTTTTTTCCAGTCAATGTCTTTACAGTGGAAGCACTTCCTAAAGTGTGTAATGTGGTACAATGTGACCACAACACTGAAATGAAAGTAGAAAAACCATTCTTAAACTTTAAGGTAATATTCCCGAAAAAAATCCGTGGACAGGTATACTTTTGTCTCCATTTTTATGTAATTTAGCATTATAGGTGTAATGCCCCATATATGAAATTTTACGTTAAAGAAAGATTTTTTTAATAAAAAATTTTGATGTCTCGCCCGTTCGGTTACTTTTACTCAGGCCATCCAAAAGGATAATGACCTCTGTAAGAGCAAAATTTACAAATTGGTCAAATACACAAATCCCACTTGTCAGGTACTTTTTATGAAAGGGTACCAGAACTCATTGTAGGAAAACATCTTTTCTGCAAAATATATCTTCAGGTTTTATAGTTATAGTCTGTTTCATTAGCTGCGGTAAAATTTGACTTTTTGGCCTATGGTATCATAAAAAGTGATTATTTTTGCAAAAAGCACACTGTTAACAATTCTATAGAGTACAGTAAGGTAGAACCCAAGGTGACATGAAATAAAAATGTATTATTGGTATTAAATAATACCTTTCAGACCAAAAATTGATTAAATAAATGTAAACCATGATCCTATTTCATTTACCAGCACTTATTGCTAGACAGAAACATGTATCATACCTTGAAGATTGTAACTAAAGATTAAATGTATTCATTTTGTTTCTTAAAAGAATGTTATACAGCAGTATTTTAATCAATATGTAGTGTTTATTCATTCCTCTGGCCTCTAGGTAATTATTTGGCATGGGTAGGCATCATTTGCAATGTGCCGTTTTAATGTAAAGTCTGTGAATCTAGTATGCTTTTGGGTACTTTGAACCAATCAGTCTAGTCAGTTGCTATGTTTTCTACTTTTTCAGTGACTTGGCATGCAAAAAGGACTGAAAAGATGCCAATGAGTCTTTTTGTATAAAAATTATATGTCAGTTTTCTTAAAACTAGTCATAACTCTACTTTGTACATAGTTTTATTAAAGTTTAAGCTACAGAAAAGAGACCTCTGCTTCTCAACCTGAATTCCATTGTGGTGTATTTCTACTTAATACGTTCATTTATACACTCATTACAGCTAAGAAAAGCTTTTTTAGCTAGTTTTTTTTCTTTTGTGAGGAAAAATGTTAATTTTTATATCATACCGTCATAGCAACAGAACCGACTGTTTTCAAGCCCCCCCCCCCCCTATATTCAAATGAGCCCTTACTTGATAAAAAGTTGCTTTTATGCTTATTTGGTAACTATTACACCTGCACTGTCATAAAAAGGTGATATTTTGACTGTTGTGCAAAAATTGTTGAACAGAAGAAAAAAATTATACCCTTACTGTCCTTATCAGTTAAAAATTGCTAAAACAAGGTTTCACCACATCTTTGGAAACTGTCATAATTTTTATTTGAGTAGCAATATATTCAAACTGCATGCTTATTTTATTTACAGAATCATTAAATAACATATAAAAAAAATTTGGTGGAAATCCGGAACTGTTGGCTTTGCTTAAAGGGGTCATTATCCTATTCATGTAATGAATTTCCGGTGCATGTCAAAAGATGGCAGAATGAAAAAATAGTCCCAATTTTCTCTTTTGTTTCTGCTTTTGCCTGTAACTGCTATTGCTTAAGAGTTTGATATTTTGAAAGGTATGGCATTACTGTAGAACAAGAATATATTTTTTTCCAGTCAATGTCTTTACAGTGGAAGCACTTCCTAAAGTGTGTAATGTGGTACAATGTGACCACAACACTGAAATGAAAGTAGAAAAACCATTCTTAAACTTTAAGGTAATATTCCCGAAAAAAATCCGTGGACAGGTATACATTTGTCTCCATTTTTATGTAATTTAGCATTATAGGTGTAATGCCCCATATATGAAATTTTACGTGAAAGAAAGATTTTTTTAATAAAAAATTTTGATGTCTCGCCCGTTCGGTTACTTTTACTCAGGCCATCCAAAAGGATAATGACCTCTGTAAGAGCAAAATTTACAAATTGGTCAAATACACAAATCCCACTTGTCAGGTACTTTTTATGAAAGGGTACCAGAACTCATTGTAGGAAAACATCTTTTCTGCAAAATATATCTTCAGGTTTTATAGTTATAGTCTGTTTCATTAGCTGCGGTAAAATTTGACTTTTTGGCCTATGGTATCATAAAAAGTGATTATTTTTGCAAAAAGCACACTGTTAACAATTCTATAGAGTACTGTAAGGTAGAACCCAAGGTGACATGAAATCAAAATGTATTATTGGTATTAAATAATACCTTTCAGACCAAAAATTGATTAAATAAATGTAAACCATGATCCTATTTCATTTACCAGCACTTATTGCTAGACAGAAACATGTATCATACCTTGAAGATTGTAACTAAAGATTAAATGTATTCATGTTGTTTCTTAAAAGAAGGTTATACAGCAGTATTTTAATCAATATGTAGTGTTTATTCATTCCTCTGGCCTCTAGGTAATTATTTGGCATGGGTAGGCATCATTTGCAATGTGCCGTTTTAATGTAAAGTCTGTGAATCTAGTATGCTTTTGGGTACTTTGAACCAATCAGTCTAGTCAGTTGCTATGTTTTCTACTTTTTCAGTGACTTGGCATGCAAAAAGGACTGAAAAGATGCCAATGAGTCTTTTTGTATAAAAATTATATGTCAGTTTTCTTAAAACTAGTCATAACTCTACTTTGTACATAGTTTTATTAAAGTTTAAGCTACAGAAAAGAGACCTCTGCTTCTCAACCTGAATTCCATTGTGGTGTATTTCTACTTAATACGTTCATTTATACACTCATTACAGCTAAGAAAAGCTTTTTTAGCTAGTTTTTTTTCTTTTGTGAGGAAAAATGTTAATTTTTATATCATACCGTCATAGCAACAGAACCGACTGTTTTCAACCCCCCCCCCCCCTATATTCAAATGAGCCCTCACTTGATAAAAAGTTGCTTTTATCAGATGTGTTTCTGCTTATTTGGTAACTATTACACCTGCACTGTCATAAAAAGGTGATATTTTGACTGTTGTGCCAAAATTGTTGAACAGAAGAAAAAAATTATACCCTTACTGTCCTTATCAGTTAAAAATTGCTAAAACATGGTTTCACCACATCTTTGGAAACTGTCATAATTTTTATTTGTGTAGCAATAGATTCAAACTGCATGCTTATTTTATTTACAGAATCATTAAATAACATATAAAAAAATTTTGGTGGAAATCCGGAACTGTTGGCTTTGCTTAAAGGGGTCATTATCCTATTCATGTAATGAATTTCCGGTGCATGTCAAAAGATGGCAGAATGAAAAAATAGTCCCAATTTTCTCTTTTGTTTCTGCTTTTGCCTGTAACTGCTATTGCTTAAGAGTTGGATATTTTGAAAGGTATGGCATTACTGTAGAACAAGAATATTTTTTTTCCAGTCAATGTCTTTACAGTGGAAGCACTTCCTAAAGTGTGTAATGTGGTACAATGTGACCACAACACTGAAATGAAAGTAGAAAAACCATTCTTAAACTTTAAGGTAATATTCCCGAAAAAAATCCGTGGACAGGTATACTTTTGTCTCCATTTTTATGTAATTTAGCATTATAGGTGTAATGCCCCATATATGAAATTTTACGTAAAAGAAAGATTTTTTTTAAAAAAAATTTTGATGTCTCGCCCGTTCGGTTACTTTTACTCAGGCCATCCAAAAGGATAATGACCTCTGTAAGAGCAAAATTTACAAATTGGTCAAATACACAAATCCCACTTTTCAGGTACTTTTTATGAAAGGGTACCAGAACTCATTGTAGGAAAACATCTTTTCTGCAAAATATATCTTCAGGTTTTATAGTTATAGTCTGTTTCATTAGCTGCGGTAAAATTTGACTTTTTGGCCTATGGTATCATAAAAAGTGATTATTTTTGCAAAAAGCACACTGTTAACAATTCTATAGAGTACAGTAAGGTAGAACCCAAGGTGACATGAAATAAAAATGTATTATTGGTATTAAATAATACCTTTCAGACCAAAAATTGATTAAATAAATGTAAACCATGATCCTATTTCATTTACCAGCACTTATTGCTAGACAGAAACATGTATCATACCTTGAAGATTGTAACTAAAGATTAAATGTATTCATTTTGTTTCTTAAAAGAAAGTTATACAGTAGTATTTTAATCAATATGTAGTGTTTATTCATTCCCCTGGCCTCTAGGTAATTATTTGGCATGGGTAGGCATCATTTGCAATGTGCCGTTTTAATGTAAAGTCTGTGAATCTAGTATGCTTTTGGGTACTTTGAACCAATCAGTCTAGTCAGTTGCTATGTTTTCTACTTTTTCAGTGACTTGGCATGCAAAAAGGACTGAAAAGATGCCAATGAGTCTTTTTGTATAAAAATTTTATGTCAGTTTTCTTAAAACTAGTCATAACTCTACTTTGTACATAGTTTTATTAAAGTTTAAGCTACAGAAAAGAGACCTCTGCTTCTCAACCTGAATTCCATTGTGGTGTATTTCTACTTAATAAGTTCATTTATACACTCATTACAGCTAAGAAAAGCTTTTTTAGCTAGTTTTTTTTTCTTTTGTGAGGAAAAATGTTAATTTTTACATCATACCGTCATAGCAACAGAACCGACTGTTTTCAACCCACCCTATATTCAAATGAGCCCTCACTTGATAAAAAGTTGCTTTTATCAGATGTGTTTCTGCTTATTTGGTAACTATTACACCTGCACTGTCATAAAAAGGTGATATTTTGACTGTTGTGCCAAAATTGTTGAACAGAAGAAAAAAATTATATCCTTACTGTCCTTATCAGTTAAAAATTGCTAAAACAAGGTTTCACCACATCTTTGGAAACTGTCATAATTTTTATTTGAGTAGCAATATATTCAAACTGCATGCTTATTTTATTTACAGAATCATTAAATAACATATAAAAAAATTTTGGTGGAAATCCGGAACTGTTGGCTTTGCTTAAAGGGGTCATTATCCTATTCATGTAATGAATTTCCGGTGCATGTCAAAAGATGGCAGAATGAAAAAATAGTCCCAATTTTCTCTTTTGTTTCTGCTTTTGCCTGTAACTGCTATTGCTTAAGAGTTGGATATTTTGAAAGGTATGGCATTACTGTAGAACAAGAATATTTTTTTTCCCAGTCAATGTCTTTACAGTGGAAGCACTTCCTAAAGTGTGTAATGTGGTACAATGTGACCACAACACTGAAATGAAAGTAGAAAAACCATTCTTAAACTTTAAGGTAATATTCCCGAAAAAAATCCGTGGACAGGTATACATTTGTCTCCATTTTTATGTAATTTAGCATTATAGGTGTAATGCCCCATATATGAAATTTTACGTGAAAGAAAGATTTTTTTAATAAAAAATTTTGATGTCTCGCCCGTTCGGTTACTTTTACTCAGGCCATCCAAAAGGATAATGACCTCTGTAAGAGCAAAATTTACAAATTGGTCAAATACACAAATCCCACTTGTCAGGTACTTTTTATGAAAGGGTACCAGAACTCATTGTAGGAAAACATCTTTTCTGCAAAATATATCTTCAGGTTTTATAGTTATAGTCTGTTTCATTAGCTGCGGTAAAATTTGACTTTTTGGCCTATGGTATCATAAAAAGTGATTATTTTTGCAAAAAGCACACTGTTAACAATTCTATAGAGTACAGTAAGGTAGAACCCAAGGTGACATGAAAAAAAATTGTATTATTGGTATTAAATAATACCTTTCAGACCAAAAATTGATTAAATAAATGTAAACCATGATCCTATTTCATTTAACAGCACTTATTGCTAGACAGAAACATGTATCATACCTTGAAGATTGTAACTAAAGATTAAATGTATTCATTTTGTTTCTTAAAAGAAAGTTATACAGTAGTATTTTAATCAATATGTAGTGTTTATTCATTCCTCTGGCCTCTAGGTAATTATTTGGCATGGGTAGGCATCATTTGCAATGTGCCGTTTTAATGTAAAGTCTGTGAATCTAGTATGCTTTTGGGTACTTTGAACCAATCAGTCTAGTCAGTTGCTATGTTTTCTACTTTTTCAGTGACTTGGCACGCAAAAAGGACTGAAAAGATGCCAATGAGTCTTTTTGTATAAAAATTTTATGTCAGTTTTCTTAAAACTAGTCATAACTCTACTTTGTACATAGTTTTATTAAAGTTTAAGCTACAGAAAAGAGACCTCTGCTTCTCAACCTGAATTCCATTGTGGTGTATTTCTACTTAATAAGTTCATTTATACACTCATTACAGCTAAGAAAAGCTTTTTTAGCTAGTTTTTTTTCTTTTGTGAGGAAAAATGTTAATTTTTACTTCATGCCGTCATAGCAACAGAACCGACTGTTTTCAACCCCCCCCTATATTCAAATGAGCCCTCACTCGATAAAAAGTTGCTTTTATCAGATGTGTTTCTGCTTATTTGGTAACTATTACACCTGCACTGTCATAAAAAGGTGATATTTTGACTGTTGTGCCAAAATTGTTGAACAGAAGAAAAAAATTATACCCTTACTGTCCTTATCAGTTAAAAATTGCTAAAACAAGGTTTCACCACATCTTTGGAAACTGTCATAATTTTTATTTGAGTAGCAATATATTCAAACTGCATGCTTATTTTATTTACAGAATCATTAAATAACATATAAAAAAATTTTGGTGGAAATCCGGAACTGTTGGCTTTGCTTAAATGTAAGAGCAAAATTTACAAATTGGTCAAATACACAAATCCCACTTGTCAGGTACTTTTTATGAAAGGGTACCAGAACTCATTGTAGGAAAACATCTTTTCTGCAAAATATATCTTCAGGTTTTATAGTTATAGTCTGTTTCATTAGCTGCGGTAAAATTTGACTTTTTGGCCTATGGTATCATAAAAAGTGATTATTTTTGCAAAAAGCACACTGTTAACAATTCTATAGAGTACAGTAAGGTAGAACCCAAGGTGACATGAAAAAAAATTGTATTATTGGTATTAAATAATACCTTTCAGACCAAAAATTGATTAAATAAATGTAAACCATGATCCTATTTCATTTAACAGCACTTATTGCTAGACAGAAACATGTATCATACCTTGAAGATTGTAACTAAAGATTAAATGTATTCATTTTGTTTCTTAAAAGAAAGTTATACAGTAGTATTTTAATCAATATGTAGTGTTTATTCATTCCTCTGGCCTCTAGGTAATTATTTGGCATGGGTAGGCATCATTTGCAATGTGCCGTTTTAATGTAAAGTCTGTGAATCTAGTATGCTTTTGGGTACTTTGAACCAATCAGTCTAGTCAGTTGCTATGTTTTCTACTTTTTCAGTGACTTGGCACGCAAAAAGGACTGAAAAGATGCCAATGAGTCTTTTTGTATAAAAATTTTATGTTAGTTTTCTTAAAACTAGTCATAACTCTACTTTGTACATAGTTTTATTAAAGTTTAAGCTACAGAAAAGAGACCTCTGCTTCTCAACCTGAATTCCATTGTGGTGTATTTCTACTTAATAAGTTCATTTATACACTCATTACAGCTAAGAAAAGCTTTTTTAGCTAGTTTTTTTTCTTTTGTGAGGAAAAATGTTAATTTTTACTTCATGCCGTCATAGCAACAGAACCGACTGTTTTCAACCCCCCCCTATATTCAAATGAGCCCTCACTCGATAAAAAGTTGCTTTTATCAGATGTGTTTCTGCTTATTTGGTAACTATTACACCTGCACTGTCATAAAAAGGTGATATTTTGACTGTTGTGCCAAAATTGTTGAACAGAAGAAAAAAATTATACCCTTACTGTCCTTATCAGTTAAAAATTGCTAAAACAAGGTTTCACCACATCTTTGGAAACTGTCATAATTTTTATTTGAGTAGCAATATATTCAAACTGCATGCTTATTTTATTTACAGAATCATTAAATAACATATAAAAAAATTTTGGTGGAAATCCGGAACTGTTGGCTTTGCTTAAATGAAAGAGCAAAATTTACAAATTGGTCAAATACACAAATCCCACTTGTCAGGTACTTTTTATGAAAGGGTACCAGAACTCATTGTAGGAAAACATCTTTTCTGCAAAATATATCTTCAGGTTTTATAGTTATAGTCTGTTTCATTAGCTGCGGTAAAATTTGACTTTTTGGCCTATGGTATCATAAAAAGTGATTATTTTTGCAAAAAGCACACTGTTAACAATTCTATAGAGTACAGTAAGGTAGAACCCAAGGTGACATGAAAAAAAATTGTATTATTGGTATTAAATAATACCTTTCAGACCAAAAATTGATTAAATAAATGTAAACCATGATCCTATTTCATTTAACAGCACTTATTGCTAGACAGAAACATGTATCATACCTTGAAGATTGTAACTAAAGATTAAATGTATTCATTTTGTTTCTTAAAAGAAAGTTATACAGTAGTATTTTAATCAATATGTAGTGTTTATTCATTCCTCTGGCCTCTAGGTAATTATTTGGCATGGGTAGGCATCATTTGCAATGTGCCGTTTTAATGTAAAGTCTGTGAATCTAGTATGCTTTTGGGTACTTTGAACCAATCAGTCTAGTCAGTTGCTATGTTTTCTACTTTTTCAGTGACTTGGCACGCAAAAAGGACTGAAAAGATGCCAATGAGTCTTTTTGTATAAAAATTTTATGTTAGTTTTCTTAAAACTAGTCATAACTCTACTTTGTACATAGTTTTATTAAAGTTTAAGCTACAGAAAAGAGACCTCTGCTTCTCAACCTGAATTCCATTGTGGTGTATTTCTACTTAATAAGTTCATTTATACACTCATTACAGCTAAGAAAAGCTTTTTTAGCTAGTTTTTTTTCTTTTGTGAGGAAAAATGTTAATTTTTACTTCATGCCGTCATAGCAACAGAACCGACTGTTTTCAACCCCCCCCCCTATATTCAAATGAGCCCTCACTCGATAAAAAGTTGCTTTTATCAGATGTGTTTCTGCTTATTTGGTAACTATTACACCTGCACTGTCATAAAAAGGTGATATTTTGACTGTTGTGCCAAAATTGTTGAACAGAAGAAAAAAATTATACCCTTACTGTCCTTATCAGTTAAAAATTGCTAAAACAAGGTTTCACCACATCTTTGGAAACTGTCATAATTTTTATTTGAGTAGCAATATATTCAAACTGCATGCTTATTTTATTTACAGAATCATTAAATAACATATAAAAAAATTTTGGTGGAAATCCGGAACTGTTGGCTTTGCTTAAAGGGGTCATTATCCTATTCATGTAATGAATTTCCGGTGCATGTCAAAAGATGGCAAAATGAAAAATAGTCCCAATTTTCTCTTTTGTTTCTGCTTTTGCCTGTAACTGCTATTGCTTAAGAGTTGGATATTTTGAAAGGTATGGCATTACTGTAGAACAAGAATATTTTTTTTCCAGTCAATGTCTTTACAGTGGAAGCACTTCCTAAAGTGTGTAATGTGGTACAATGTGACCACAACACTGAAATGAAAGTAGAAAAACCATTCTTAAACTTTAAGGTAATATTCCCGAAAAAAATCCGTGGACAGGTATACTTTTGTCTCCATTTTTATGTAATTTAGCATTATAGGTGTAATGCCCCATATATGAAATTTTACGTAAAAGAAAGATTTTTTTAATAAAAAATTTTGATGTCTCGCCCGTTCGGTTACTTTTACTCAGGCCATCCAAAAGGATAATGACCTCTGTAAGAGCAAAATTTACAAATTGGTCAAATACACAAATCCCACTTGTCAGGTACTTTTTATGAAAGGGTACCAGAACTCATTGTAGGAAAACATCTTTTCTGCAAAATATATCTTCAGGATTTATAGTTATAGTCTGTTTCATTAGCTGCGGTAAAATTTGACTTTTTGGCCTATGGTATCATAAAAAGTGATTATTTTTGCAAAAAGCACACTGTTAACAATTCTATAGAGTACAGTAAGGTAGAACCCAAGGTGACATGAAATAAAAATGTATTATTGGTATTAAATAATACCTTTCAGACCAAAAATAATTAAATAAATGTAAACCATGATCCTATTTCATTTACCAGCACTTATTGCTAGACAGAAACATGTATCATACCTTGAAGATTGTAACTAAAGATTAAATGTATTCATTTTGTTTCTTAAAAGAAGGTTATACAGCAGTATTTTAATCAATATGTAGTGTTTATTCATTCCTCTGGCCTCTAGGTAATTATTTGGCATGGGTAGGCATCATTTGCAATGTGCCGTTTTAATGTAAAGTCTGTGAATCTAGTATGCTTTTGGGTACTTTGAACCAATCAGTCTAGTCAGTTGCTATGTTTTCTACTTTTTCAGTGACTTAGAATGCAAAAAGGACTGAAAAGATGCCAATGAGTCTTTTTGTATAAAACTTATATGTCAGTTTTCTTAAAACTAGTCATAACTCTACTTTGTACATAGTTTTATTAAAGTTAAAGCTACAGAAAAGAGACCTCTGCTTCTCAACCTGAATTCCATTGTGGTGTTTTTCTACTTAATAAGTTTATTTATACACTCATTACAGCTAAGAAAAGCTTTTTTAGCTAGTTTTTTTTCTTTTGTGAGGAAAAATGTTAATTTTTATATCATACCGTCATAGCAAAAGAACCGACTGTTTTCAACCCCCCCCCCTATATTCAAATGAGCCCTCACTTGATAAAAAGTTGCTTTTATCAGATGTGTTTCTGCTTATTTGGTAACTATTACCCCTGCACTGTCATAAAAAGGTGATATTTTGACTGTTGTGCCACAATTGTTGAACAGAAGAAAAAAATTATACCCTTACTGTCCTTATCAGTTAAAAATTGCTAAAACAAGGTTTCACCACATCTTTGGAAACTGTCATAATTTTTATTTGAGTAGCAATATATTCAAACTGCATACTTATTTTATTTACAGAATCATTAAATAACATATAAAAAAATTTTGGTGGAAATCCGGAACTGTTGGCTTTGCATAAAGGGGTCATTATCCTATTCATGTAATGAATTTCCGGTGCATGTCAAAAGATGGCAGAATGAAAACATAGTCCCAATTTTCTCTTTTGTTTCTGCTTTTGCCTGTAACTGCTATTGCTTAAGAGTTGGATATTTTGAAAGGTATGGCATTACTGTAGAACAAGAATATTTTTTTTCCAGTCAATGTCTTTACAGTGGAAGCACTTCCTAAAGTGTGTAATGTGGTACAATGTGACCACAACACTGAAATGAAAGTAGAAAAACCATTCTTAAACTTTAAGGTAATATTCCCGAAAAAAATCCGTGGACAGGTATACTTTTGTCTCCATTTTTATGTAATTTAGCATTATAGGTGTAATGCCCCATATATGAAATTTTACGTGAAAGAAAGATTTTTTTAATAAAAAATTTTGATGTCTCGCCCGTTCGGTTACTTTTACTCAGGCCATCCAAAAGGATAATGATCTCTGTAAGAGCAAAATTTACAAATTGGTCAAATACACAAATCCCACTTGTCAGGTACTTTTTATGAAAGGGTACCAGAACTCATGGTAGGAAAACATCTTTTCTGCAAAATATATCTTCAGGTTTTATAGTTATAGTCTGTTTCATTAGCTGTGGTAAAATTTGACTTTTTGGCCTATGGTATCATAAAAAGTGATTATTTTTGCAAAAAGCACACTGTTAACAATTCTATAGAGTACAGTAAGGTAGAACCCAAGGTGACATGAAATAAAAATGTATTATTGGTATTAAATAATACCTTTCAGACCAAAAATTGATTAAATAAATGTAAACCATGATCCTATTTCATTTACCAGCACTTATTGCTAGACAGAAACATGTATCATACCTTGAAGATTGTAACTAAAGATTAAATGTATTCATTTTGTTTCTTAAAAGAAGGTTATACAGCAGTATTTTAATCAATATGTAGTGTTTATTCATTCCCCTGGCCTCTAGGTAATTATTTGGCATGGGTAGGCATCATTTGCAATGTGCCGTTTTAATGTAAAGTATGTGAATCTAGTATGCTTTTGGGTACTTTGAACCAATCAGTCTAGTCAGTTGCTATGTTTTCTACTTTTTCAGTGACTTGGCATGCAAAAAGGACTGAAAAGATGCCAATGAGTCTTTTTGTATAAAAATTATATGTCAGTTTTCTTAAAACTAGTCATAACTCTACTTTGTACATAGTTTTATTAAAGTTTACGCTACAGAAAAGAGACCTCTGCTTCTCAACCTGAATTCCATTGTGGTGTATTTCTACTTAATAAGTTCATTTATACACTCATTACAGCTAAGAAAAGCTTTTTAGCTAGTTTTTTTTCTTTTGTGAGGAAAAATGTTAATTTTTATATCATACCGTCATAGCAACAGAACCGACTGTTTTCAACCCCCCCTATATTCAAATGAGCCCTCACTTGATAAAAAGTTGCTTTTATCAGATGTGTTTCTGCTTATTTGGTAACTATTACACCTGCACTGTCATAAAAAGGTGATTTTTTGACTGTTGTGCCAAAATTGTTGAACAGAAGAAAAAAATTATACCCTTACTGTCCTTATCAGTTAAAAATTGCTAAAACAAGGTTTCACCACATCTTTGGAAACTGTCATAATTTTTATTTGAGTAGCAGTATATTCGAACTGCATGCTTATTTTATTTACAGAATCATTAAATAACATATCAATAAATTTTGGTGGAAATCCGGAACTGTTGGCTTTGCTTAAAGGGGTCATTATCCTATTCATGTAATGAATTTCCGGTGCATGTCAAAAGATGGCAAAATGAAAAATAGTCCCAATTTTCTCTTTTGTTTCTGCTTTTGCCTGTAACTGCTATTGCTTAAGAGTTGGATATTTTGAAAGGTATGGCATTACTGTAGAACAAGAATATTTTTTTTCCAGTCAATGTCTTTACAGTGGAAGCACTTCCTAAAGTGTGTAATGTGGTACAATGTGACCACAACACTGAAATGAAAGTAGAAAAACCATTCTTAAACTTTAAGGTAATATTCCCGAAAAAAATCCGTGGACAGGTATACTTTTGTCTCCATTTTTATGTAATTTAGCATTATAGGTGTAATGCCCCATATATGAAATTTTACGTAAAAGAAAGATTTTTTTAATAAAAAATTTTGATGTCTCGCCCGTTCGGTTACTTTTACTCAGGCCATCCAAAAGGATAATGACCTCTGTAAGAGCAAAATTTACAAATTGGTCAAATACACAAATCCCACTTGTCAGGTACTTTTTATGAAAGGGTACCAGAACTCATTGTAGGAAAACATCTTTTCTGCAAAATATATCTTCAGGTTTTATAGTTATAGTCTGTTTCATTAGCTGCGGTAAAATTTGACTTTTTGGCCTATGGTATCACAAAAAGTGATTATTTTTGCAAAAAGCACACTGTTAACAATGCTATAGAGTACAGTAAGGTAGAACCCAAGGTGACATGAAATAAAAATGTATTATTGGTATTAAATAATACCTTTCAGACCAAAAATTGATTAAATAAATGTAAACCATGATCCTATTTCATTTACCAGCACTTATTGCTAGACAGAAACATGTATCATACCTTGAAGATTGTAACTAAAGATTAAATGTATTCATTTTGTTTCTTAAAAGAAGGTTATACAGCAGTATTTTAATCAATATGTAGTGTTTATTCATTCATCTGGCCTCTAGGTAATTATTTGGCATGGGTAGGCATCATTTGCAATGTGCCGTTTTAATGTAAAGTCTGTGAATCTAGTATGCTTTTGGGTACTTTGAACCAATCAGTCTAGTCAGTTGCTATGTTTTCTACTTTTTCAGTGACTTGGCATGCAAAAAGGACTGAAAAGATGCCAATGAGTCTTTTTGTATAAAAATTATATGACAGTTTTCTTAAAACTAGTCATAACTCTACTTTGTACATAGTTTTATCAAAGTTAAAGCTACAGAAAAGAGACCTCTGCTTCTCAACCTGAATTCCATTGTGGTGTATTTCTACTTAATAAGTTCATTTATACACTCATTACAGCTAAGAAAAGCTTTTTTAGCTAGTTTTTTTTCTTTTGTGAGGAAAAATGTTAATTTTTATATCATACCGTCATAGCAACAGAACCGACTGTTTTCAACCCCCCCCCCCCTTATATTCAAATGAGCCCTCACTTGATAAAAAGTTGCTTTTATCAGATGTGTTTCTGCTTATTTGGTAACTATTACACCTGCACTGTCATAAAAAGGTGATATTTTGACTGTTGTGCCAAAATTGTTGAACAGAAGAAAAAAATTATACCCTTACTGTCCTTATCAGTTAAAAATTGCTAAAACAAGGTTTCACCACATCTTTGGAAACTGTCATAATTTTTATTTGAGTAGCAATATATTCAAACTGCATGCTTATTTTATTTACAGAATCATTAAATAACATATAACAAAATTTTGGTGGAAATCCGGAACTGTTGGCTTTGCTTAAAGGGGTAATTATCCTATTCATGTAATGAATTTCCGGTGCATGTCAAAAGATGGCAAAATGAAAAATAGTCCCAATTTTCTCTTTTGTTTCTGCTTTTGCCTGTAACTGCTATTGCTTAAGAGTTGGATATTTTGAAAGGTATGGCATTACTGTAGAACAAGAATATTTTTTTTCCAGTCAATGTCTTTACAGTGGAAGCACTTCCTAAAGTGTGTAATGTGGTACAATGTGACCACAACACTGAAATGAAAGTAGAAAAACCATTCTTAAACTTTAAGGTAATATTCCCGAAAAAAATCCGTGGACAGGTATACTTTTGTCTCCATTTTTATGTAATTTAGCACCATATATGAAATTTTACGTGAAAGAAAGATTTTTTTAATAAAAAATTTTGATGTCTCGCCCGTTCGGTTACTTTTACTCAGGCCATCCAAAAGGATAATGATCTCTGTAAGAGCAAAATTTACAAATTGGTCAAATACACAAATCCAACTTGTCAGGTACTTTTTATGAAAGGGTACCAGAACTCATGGTAGGAAAACATCTTTTCTGCAAAATATATCTTCAGGTTTTATAGTTATAGTCTGTTTCATTAGCTGCGGTAAAATTTGACTTTTTGGCCTATGGTATCATAAAAAGTGATTATTTTTGCAAAAAGCACACTGTTAACAATTCTATAGAGTACAGTAAGGTAGAACCCAAGGTGACATGAAATAAAAATGTATTATTGGTATTAAATAATACCTTTCAGACCAAAAATTGATTAAATAAATGTAAACCATGATCCTATTTCATTTACCAGCACTTATTGCTAGACAGAAACATGTATCATACCTTGAAGATTGTAACTAAAGATTAAATGTATTCATTTTGTTTCTTAAAAGAAGGTTATACAGCAGTATTTTAATCAATATGTAGTGTTTATTCATTCCTATGGCCTCTAGGTAATTATTTGGCATGGGTAGGCATCATTTGCAATGTGCCGTTTTAATGTAAAGTCTGTGAATCTAGTATGCTTTTGGGTACTTTGAACCAATCAGTCTAGTCAGTTGCTATGTTTTCTACTTTTTCAGTGACTTGGCATGCAAAAAGGACTGAAAAGATGCCAATGAGTCTTTTTGTATAAAAATTATATGACAGTTTTCTTAAAACTAGTCATAACTCTACTTTGTACATAGTTTTATCAAAGTTAAAGCTACAGAAAAGAGACCTCTGCTTCTCAACCTGAATTCCATTGTGGTGTATTTCTACTTAATAAGTTCATTTATACACTCATTACAGCTAAGAAAAGCTTTTTTAGCTAGTTTTTTTTTCTTTTGTGAGGAAAAATGTTAATTTTTATATCATACCGTCATAGCAACAGAACCGACTGTTTTCAACCCCCCCTTATATTCAAATGAGCCCTCACTTGATAAAAAGTTGCTTTTATCAGATGTGTTTCTGCTTATTTGGTAACTATTACACCTGCACTGTCATAAAAAGGTGATATTTTGACTGTTGTGCCAAAATTGTTGAACAGAAGAAAAAAATTATACCCTTAATGTCCTTATCAGTTAAAAATTGCTAAAACAAGGTTTCACCACATCTTTGGAAACTGTCATAATTTTTATTTGAGTAGCAATATATTCAAACTGCATGCTTATTTTATTTACAGAATCATTAAATAACATATAAAAAAATTTTGGTGGAAATCCGGAACTGTTGGCTTCGCTTAAAGGGGTCATTATCCTATTCATGTAATGAATTTCCGGTGCATGTCAAAAGATGGCAAAATGAAAAATAGTCCCAATTTTCTCTTTTGTTTCTGCTTTTGCCTGTAACTGCTATTGCTTAAGAGTTGGATATTTTGAAAGGTATGGCATTACTGTAGAACAAGAATATTTTTTTTTTCAGTCAATGTCTTTACAGTGGAAGCACTTCCTAAAGTGTGTAATGTGGTACAATGTGACCACAACACTGAAATGAAAGTAGAAAAACCATTCTTAAACTTTAAGGTAATATTCCCGAAAAAAATCCGTGGACAGGTATACTTTTGTCTCCATTTTTATGTAATTTAGCATTATAGGTGTAATGCCCCATATATGAAATTTTACGTAAAAGAAAGATTTTTTTAATAAAAAATTTTGATGTCTCGCCCGTTCGGTTACTTTTACTCAGGCCATCCAAAAGGATAATGACCTCTGTAAGAGCAAAATTTACAAATTGGTCAAATACACAAATCCCACTTGTCAGGTACTTTTTATGAAAGGGTACCAGAACTCATTGTAGGAAAACATCTTTTCTGCAAAATATATCTTCAGGTTTTATAGTTATAGTCTGTTTCATTAGCTGCGGTAAAATTTGACTTTTTGGCCTATGGTATCATAAAAAGTGATTATTTTTGCAAAAAGCACACTGTTAACAATTCTATAGAGTACAGTAAGGTAGAACCCAAGGTGACATGAAATAAAAATGTATTATTGGTATTAAATAATACCTTTCAGACCAAAAATTGATTAAATAAATGTAAACCATGATCCTATTTCATTTACCAGCACTTATTGCTAGACAGAAACATGTATCATACCTTGAAGATTGTAACTAAAGATTAAATGTATTCATTTTGTTTCTTAAAAGAAGGTTATACAGCAGTATTTTAATCAATATGTAGTGTTTATTCATTCCTCTGGCCTCTAGGTAATTATTTGGCATGGGTAGGCATCATTTGCAATGTGCCGTTTTAATGTAAAGTCTGTGAATCTAGTATGCTTTTGGGTACTTTGAACCAATCAGTCTAGTCAGTTGCTATGTTTTCTACTTTTTCAGTGACTTGGCATGCAAAAAGGACTGAAAAGATGCCAATGAGTCTTTTTGTATAAAAATTATATGTCAGTTTTCTTAAAACTAGTCATAACTCTACTTTGTACATAGTTTTATTAAAGTTTACGCTACAGAAAAGAGACCTCTGCTTCTCAACCTGAATTCCATTGTGGTGTATTTCTACTTAATAAGTTCATTTATACACTCATTACAGCTAAGAAAAGCTTTTTAGCTAGTTTTTTTTTCTTTTGTGAGGAAAAATGTTAATTTTTATATCATACCGTCATAGCAACAGAACCGACTGTTTTCCACCCCCCCCCCCCCTATATTCAAATGAGCCCTCACTTGATAAAAAGTTGCTTTTATCAGATGTGTTTCTGCTTATTTGGTAACTATTACACCTGCACTGTCATTAAAAGGTGATTTTTTGACTGTTGTGCCAAAATTGTTGAACAGAAGAAAAAAATTATACCCTTACTGTCCTTATCAGTTAAAAATTGCTAAAACAAGGTTTCACCACATCTTTGGAAACTGTCATAATTTTTATTTGAGTAGCAATATATTCAAACTGCATGCTTATTTTATTTACAGAATCATTAAATAACATATCAAAAAATTTTGGTGGAAATCCGGAACTGTTGGCTTTGCTTAAAGGGGTCATTATCCTATTCATGTAATGAATTTCCGGTGCATGTCAAAAGATGGCAAAATGAAAAATAGTCCCAATTTTCTCTTTTGTTTCTGCTTTTGCCTGTAACTGCTATTGCTTAAGAGTTGGATATTTTGAAAGGTATGGCATTACTGTAGAACAAGAATATTTTTTTTTCCAGTCAATGTCTTTACAGTGGAAGCACTTCCTAAAGTGTGTAATGTGGTACAATGTGACCACAACACTGAAATGAAAGTAGAAAAACCATTCTTAAACTTTAAGGTAATATTCCCGAAAAAAATCCGTGGACAGGTATACTTTTGTCTCCATTTTTATGTAATTTAGCATTATAGGTGTAATGCCCCATATATGAAATTTTACGTAAAAGAAAGATTTTTTTAATAAAAAATTTTGATGTCTCGCCCGTTCGGTTACTTTTACTCAGGCCATCCAAAAGGATAATGACCTCTGTAAGAGCAAAATTTACAAATTGGTCAAATACACAAATCCCACTTGTCAGGTACTTTTTATGAAAGGGTACCAGAACTCATTGTAGGAAAACATCTTTTCTGCAAAATATATCTTCAGGTTTTATAGTTATAGTCTGTTTCATTAGCTGCGGTAAAATTTGACTTTTTGGCCTATGGTATCATAAAAAGTGATTATTTTTGCAAAAAGCACACTGTTAACAATTCTATAGAGTACAGTAAGGTAGAACCCAAGGTGACATGAAATAAAAATGTATTATTGGTATTAAATAATACCTTTCAGACCAAAAATTGATTAAATAAATGTAAACCATGATCCTATTTCATTTACCAGCACTTATTGCTAGACAGAAACATGTATCATACCTTGAAGATTGTAACTAAAGATTAAATGTATTCATTTTGTTTCTTAAAAGAAGGTTATACAGCAGTATTTTAATCAATATGTAGTGTTTATTCATTCCTCTGGCCTCTAGGTAATTATTTGGCATGGGTAGGCATCATTTGCAATGTGCCGTTTTAATGTAAAGTCTGTGAATCTAGTATGCTTTTGGGTACTTTGAACCAATCAGTCTAGTCAGTTGCTATGTTTTCTACTTTTCAGTGACTTGGCATGCAAAAAGGACTGAAAAGATGCCAATGAGTCTTTTTGTATAAAAATTATATGTCAGTTGTCTTAAAACTAGTCATAACTCTACTTTGTACATAGTTTTATTAAAGTTTACGCTACAGAAAAGAGACCTCTGCTTCTCAACCTGAATTCCATTGTGGTGTATTTCTACTTAATAAGTTCATTTATACACTCATTACAGCTAAGAAAAGCTTTTTAGCTAGTTTTTTTTCTTTTGTGAGGAAAAATGTTAATTTTTATATCATACCGTCATAGCAACAGAACCGACTGTTTTCAACCCCCCCCCCCCCTATATTCAAATGAGCCCTCACTTGATAAAAAGTTGCTTTTATCAGATGTGTTTCTGCTTATTTGGTAACTATTACACCTGCACTGTCATAAAAAGGTGATTTGTTGACTGTTGTGCCAAAATTGTTGAACAGAAGAAACAAATTATACCCTTACTGTCCTTATCAGTTAAAAATTGCTAAAACAAGGTTTCACCACATCTTTGGAAACTGTCATAATTTTTATTTGTGTAGCAATAGATTCAAACTGCATGCTTATTTGATTTACAGAATCATTAAATTACATATAAAAAAATTTTGGTGGAAATCCGGAACTGTTGGCTTTGCTTAAATGTAAGAGCAAAATTTACAAATTGGTCAAATACACAAATCCCACTTGTCAGGTACTTTTTATGAAAGGGTACCAGAACTCATTGTAGGAAAACATCTTTTCTGCAAAATATATCTTCAGGTTTTATAGTTATAGTCTGTTTCATTAGCTGCGGTAAAATTTGACTTTTTGGCCTATGGTATCATAAAAAGTGATTATTTTTGCAAAAAGCACACTGTTAACAATTCTATAGAGTACAGTAAGGTAGAACCCAAGGTGACATGAAATAAAAATGTATTATTGGTATTAAATAATACCTTTCAGACCAAAAATTGATTAAATAAATGTAAACCATGATCCTATTTCATTTACCAGCACTTATTGCTAGACAGAAACATGTATCATACCTTGTAGATTGTAACTAAAGATTAAATGTATTCATTTTGTTTCTTAAAAGAAGGTTATACAGCAGTATTTTAATCAATATGTAGTGTTTATTCATTCCTCTGGCCTCTAGGTAATTATTTGGCATGGGTAGGCATCATTTGCAATGTGCCGTTTTAATGTAAAGTCTGTGAATCTAGTATGCTTTTGGGTACTTTGAACCAATCAGTCTAGTCAGTTGCTATGTTTTCTACTTTTTCAGTGACTTGGCATGCAAAAAGGACTGAAAAGATGCCAATGAGTCTTTTTGTATAAAAATTATATGTCAGTTTTCTTAAAACTAGTCATAACTCTACTTTGTACATAGTTTTATTAAAGTTTAAGCTACAGAAAAGAGACCTCTGCTTCTCAACCTGAATTCCATTGTGGTGTATTTCTACTTAATAAGTTCATTTATACACTCATTACAGCTAAGAAAAGCTTTTTTAGCTAGTTTTTTTCTTTTGTGAGGAAAAATGTAAATTTTTATATCAAACCGTCATAGCAACAGAACCGACTGTTTTCACCCCCCCTATATTCAAATGAGCCCTCACTTGATAAAAAGTTGCTTTTATCAGATGTGTTTCTGCTTATTTGGTAACTATTACACCTGCACTGTCATAAAAAGGTGATATTTTGACTGTTGTGCCAAAATTGTTGAACGGAAGAAAAAAATTATACCCTTACTGTCCTTATCAGTTAAAAATTGCTAAAACAAGGTTTCACCACATCTTTGGAAACTGTCATAATTTTTATTTGAGTAGCAATATATTCAAACTGCATGCTTATTTTATTTACAGAATCATTAAATAACATTTAAAAAAATTTTGGTGGAAATCCGGAACTGTTGGCTTTGCTTAAAGGGGTCATTATCCTATTCATGTAATGAATTTCCGGTGCATGTCAAAAGATGGCAGAATGAAAAAATAATCCCAATTTTCTCTTTTGTTTCTGCTTTTGCCTGTAACTGCTATTGCTTAAGAGTTGGATATTTTGAAAGGTATGGCAATACTGTAGAACAAGAATATTTTTTTTCCAGTCAATGTCTTTACAGTGGAAGCACTTCCTAAAGTGTGTAATGTGGTACAATGTGACCACAACACTGAAATGAAAGTAGAAAAACCATTCTTAAACTTTAAGGTAATATTCCCGAAAAAAATCCGTGGACAGGTATACTTTTGTCTCCATTTTTATGTAATTTAGCATTATAGGTGTAATGCCCCATATATGAAATTTTACGTAAAAGAAAGATTTTTTTAATAAAAAATTTTGATGTCTCGCCCGTTCGGTTACTTTTACTCAGGCCATCCAAAAGGATAATGACCTCTGTAAGAGCAAAATTTACAAATTGGTCAAATACACAAATCCCACTTGTCAGGTACTTTTTATGAAAGGGTACCAGAACTCATTGTAGGAAAACATCTTTTCTGCAAAATATATCTTCAGGTTTTATAGTTATAGTCTGTTTCATTAGCTGCGGTAAAATTTGACTTTTTGGCCTATGGTATCATAAAAAGTGATTATTTTTGCAAAAAGCACACTGTTAACAATTCTATAGAGTACAGTAAGGTAGAACCCAAGGTGACATGAAATAAAAATGTATTATTGGTATTAAATAATACCTTTCAGACCAAAAATTGATTAAATAAATGTAAACCATGATCCTATTTCATTTACCAGCACTTATTGCTAGACAGAAACATGTATCATACCTTGAAGATTGTAACTAAAGATTAAATGTATTCATTTTGTTTCTTAAAAGAAGGTTATACAGCAGTATTTTAATCAATATGTAGTGTTTATTCATTCCTCTGGCCTCTAGGTAATTATTTGGCATGGGTAGGCATCATTTGCAATGTGCCGTTTTAATGTAAAGTCTGTGAATCTAGTATGCTTTTGGGTACTTTGAACCAATCAGTCTAGTCAGTTGCTATGTTTTCTACTTTTTCAGTGACTTGGCATGCAAAAAGGACTGAAAAGATGCCAATGAGTCTTTTTGTATAAAAATTATATGTCAGTTTTCTTAAAACTAGTCATAACTCTACTTTGTACATAGTTTTATTAAAGTTTACGCTACAGAAAAGAGACCTCTGCTTCTCAACCTGAATTCCATTGTGGTGTATTTCTACTTAATAAGTTCATTTATACACTCATTACAGCTAAGAAAAGCTTTTTAGCTAGTTTTTTTTCTTTTGTGAGGAAAAATGTTAATTTTTATATCATACCGTCATAGCAACAGAACCGACTGTTTTCAACCCCCCCCCCCCCCCCCCCTATATTCAAATGAGCCCTCACTTGATAAAAAGTTGCTTTTATCAGATGTGTTTCTGCTTATTTGGTAACTATTACACCTGCACTGTCATAAAAAGGTGATTTTTTGACTGTTGTGCCAAAATTGTTGAACAGAAGAAAAAAATTATACCCTTACTGTCCTTATCAGTTAAAAATTGCTAAAACAAGGTTTCACCACATCTTTGGAAACTGTCATAATTTTTATTTGAGTAGCAATATATTCAAACTGCATGCTTATTTTATTTACAGAATCATTAAATAACATATCAAAAAATTTTGGTGGAAATCCGGAACTGTTGGCTTTGCTTAAAGGGGTCATTATCCTATTCATGTAATGAATTTCCGGTGCATGTCAAAAGATGGCAAAATGAAAAATAGTCCCAATTTTCTCTTTTGTTTCTGCTTTTGCCTGTAACTGCTATTGCTTAAGAGTTGGATATTTTGAAAGGTATGGCATTACTGTAGAACAAGAATATTTTTTTTTCCAGTCAATGTCTTTACAGTGGAAGCACTTCCTTAAGTGTGTAATGTGGTACAATGTGACCACAACACTGAAATGAAAGTAGAAAAACCATTCTTAAACTTTAAGGTAATATTCCCGAAAAAAATCCGTGGACAGGTATACTTTTGTCTCCATTTTTATGTAATTTAGCATTATAGGTGTAATGCCCCATATATGAAATTTTACGTAAAAGAAAGATTTTTTTAATAAAAAATTTTGATGTCTCGCCCGTTCGGTTACTTTTACTCAGGCCATCCAAAAGGATAATGACCTCTGTAAGAGCAAAATTTACAAATTGGTCAAATACACAAATCCCACTTGTCAGGTACTTTTTATGAAAGGGTACCAGAACTCATTGTAGGAAAACATCTTTTCTGCAAAATATATCTTCAGGTTTTATAGTTATAGTCTGTTTCATTAGCTGCGGTAAAATTTGACTTTTTGGCCTATGGTATCATAAAAAGTGATTATTTTTGCAAAAAGCACACTGTTAACAATTCTATAGAGTACAGTAAGGTAGAACCCAAGGTGACATGAAATAAAAATGTATTATTGGTATTAAATAATACCTTTCAGACCAAAAATTGATTAAATAAATGTAAACCATGATCCTATTTCATTTACCAGCACTTATTGCTAGACAGAAACATGTATCATACCTTGAAGATTGTAACTAAAGATTAAATGTATTCATTTTGTTTCTTAAAAGAAGGTTATACAGCAGTATTTTAATCAATATGTAGTGTTTATTCATTCCTCTGGCCTCTAGGTAATTATTTGGCATGGGTAGGCATCATTTGCAATGTGCCGTTTTAATGTAAAGTCTGTGAATCTAGTATGCTTTTGGGTACTTTGAACCAATCAGTCTAGTCAGTTGCTATGTTTTCTACTTTTCAGTGACTTGGCATGCAAAAAGGACTGAAAAGATGCCAATGAGTCTTTTTGTATAAAAATTATATGTCAGTTTTCTTAAAACTAGTCATAACTCTACTTTGTACATAGTTTTATTAAAGTTTACGCTACAGAAAAGAGACCTCTGCTTCTCAACCTGAATTCCATTGTGGTGTATTTCTACTTAATAAGTTCATTTATACACTCATTACAGCTAAGAAAAGCTTTTTAGCTAGTTTTTTTTCTTTTGTGAGGAAAAATGTTAATTTTTATATCATACCGTCATAGCAACAGAACCGACTGTTTTCAACCCCCCCCTATATTCAAATGAGCCCTCACTTGATAAAAAGTTGCTTTTATCAGATGTGTTTCTGCTTATTTGGTAACTATTACACCTGCACTGTCATAAAAAGGTGATTTGTTGACTGTTGTGCCAAAATTGTTGAACAGAAGAAACAAATTATACCCTTACTGTCCTTATCAGTTAAAAATTGCTAAAACAAGGTTTCACCACATCTTTGGAAACTGTCATAATTTTTATTTGTGTAGCAATAGATTCAAACTGCATGCTTATTTGATTTACAGAATCATTAAATTACATATAAAAAAATTTTGGTGGAAATCCGGAACTGTTGGCTTTGCTTAAATGTAAGAGCAAAATTTACAAATTGGTCAAATACACAAATCCCACTTGTCAGGTACTTTTTATGAAAGGGTACCAGAACTCATTGTAGGAAAACATCTTTTCTGCAAAATATATCTTCAGGTTTTATAGTTATAGTCTGTTTCATTAGCTGCGGTAAAATTTGACTTTTTGGCCTATGGTATCATAAAAAGTGATTATTTTTGCAAAAAGCACACTGTTAACAATTCTATAGAGTACAGTAAGGTAGAACCCAAGGTGACATGAAATAAAAATGTATTATTGGTATTAAATAATACCTTTCAGACCAAAAATTGATTAAATAAATGTAAACCATGATCCTATTTCATTTACCAGCACTTATTGCTAGACAGAAACATGTATCATACCTTGAAGATTGTAACTAAAGATTAAATGTATTCATTTTGTTTCTTAAAAGAAGGTTATACAGCAGTATTTTAATCAATATGTAGTGTTTATTCATTCCTCTGGCCTCTAGGTAATTATTTGGCATGGGTAGGCATCATTTGCAATGTGCCGTTTTAATGTAAAGTCTGTGAATCTAGTATGCTTTTGGGTAATTTGAACCAATAAGTCTAGTCAGTTGCTATGTTTTCTACTTTTTCAGTGACTTGGCATGCAAAAAGGACTGAAAAGATGCCAATGAGTCTTTTTGTATAAAAATTATATGTCAGTTTTCTTAAAACTAGTCATAACTCTACTTTGTACATAGTTTTATTAAAGTTTAAGCTACAGAAAAGAGACCTCTGCTTCTCAACCTGAATTCCATTGTGGTGTATTTCTACTTAATAAGTTCATTTATACACTCATTACAGCTAAGAAAAGCTTTTTAGCTAGTTTTTTTTCTTTTGTGAGGAAAAATGTTAATTTTTATATCATACCGTCATAGCAACAGAACCGACTGTTTTCAACCCCCCCCCCCCCCTATATTCAAATGAGCCCTCACTTGATAAAAAGTTGCTTTTATGCTTATTTGGTAACTATTACACCTGCACTGTCATAAAAAGGTTTTTTAATAAAAAATTTTGATGTCTCGCCCGTTCGGTTACTTTTACTCAGGCCATCCAAAAGGATAATGACCTCTGTAAGAGCAAAATTTACAAATTGGTCAAATACACAAATCCCACTTGTCAGGTACTTTTTATGAAAGGGTACCAGAACTCATTGTAGGAAAACATCTTTTCTGCAAAATATATCTTCAGGTTTTATAGTTATAGTCTGTTTCATTAGCTGCGGTAAAATTTGACTTTTTGGCCTATGGTATCATAAAAAGTGATTATTTTTGCAAAAAGCACACTGTTAACAATTCTATAGAGTACAGTAAGGTAGAACCCAAGGTGACATGAAATAAAAATGTATTATTGGTATTAAATAATACCTTTCAGACCAAAAATTGATTAAATAAATGTAAACCATGATCCTATTTCATTTACCAGCACTTATTGCTAGACAGAAACATGTATCATACCTTGAAGATTGTAACTAAAGATTAAATGTATTCATTTTGTTTCTTAAAAGAAGGTTATACAGCAGTATTTTAATCAATATGTAGTGTTTTTTCATTCCTCTGGCCTCTAGGTAATTATTTGGCATGGGTAGGCATCATTTGCAATGTGCCGTTTTAATGTAAAGTCTGTGAATCTAGTATGCTTTTGGGTACTTTGAACCAATCAGTCTAGTCAGTTGCTATGTTTTCTACTTTTTCAGTGACTTGGCATGCAAAAAGGACTGAAAAGATGCCAATGAGTCTTTTTGTATAAAAATTATATGTCAGTTTTCTTAAAACTAGTCATAACTCTACTTTGTACATAGTTTTATTAAAGTTTAAGCTACAGAAAAGAAACCTCTGCTTCTCAACCTGAATTCCATTGTGGTGTATTTCTACTTAATAAGTTCATTTATACACTCATTACAGCTAAGAAAAGCTTTTTAGCTAGTTTTTTTTCTTTTGTGAGGAAAAATGTTAATTTTTATATCATACCGTCATAGCAACAGAACCGACTGTTTTCAACCCCCCCCCCCCCCCTATATTCAAATGAGCCCTCACTTGATAAAAAGTTGCTTTTATGCTTATTTGGTAACTATTACACCTGCACTGTCATAAAAAGGTTTTTTAATAAAAAATTTTGATGTCTCGCCCGTTCGGTTACTTTTACTCAGGCCATCCAAAAGGATAATGACCTCTGTAAGAGCAAAATTTACAAATTGGTCAAATACACAAATCCCACTTGTCAGGTACTTTTTATGAAAGGGTACCAGAACTCATTGTAGGAAAACATCTTTTCTGCAAAATATATCTTCAGGTTTTATAGTTATAGTCTGTTTCATTAGCTGCGGTAAAATTTGACTTTTTGGCCTATGGTATCATAAAAAGTGATTATTTTTGCAAAAAGCACACTGTTAACAATTCTATAGAGTACAGTAAGGTAGAACCCAAGGTGACATGAAATAAAAATGTATTATTGGTATTAAATAATACCTTTCAGACCAAAAATTGATTAAATAAATGTAAACCATGATCCTATTTCATTTACCAGCACTTATTGCTAGACAGAAACATGTATCATACCTTGAAGATTGTAACTAAAGATTAAATGTATTCATTTTGTTTCTTAAAAGAAGGTTATACAGCAGTATTTTAATCAATATGTAGTGTTTTTTCATTCCTCTGGCCTCTAGGTAATTATTTGGCATGGGTAGGCATCATTTGCAATGTGCCGTTTTAATGTAAAGTCTGTGAATCTAGTATGCTTTTGGGTACTTTGAACCAATCAGTCTAGTCAGTTGCTATGTTTTCTACTTTTTCAGTGACTTGGCATGCAAAAAGGACTGAAAAGATGCCAATGAGTCTTTTTGTATAAAAATTATATGTCAGTTTTCTTAAAACTAGTCATAACTCTACTTTGTACATAGTTTTATTAAAGTTTAAGCTACAGAAAAGAAACCTCTGCTTCTCAACCTGAATTCCATTGTGGTGTATTTCTACTTAATAAGTTCATTTATACACTCATTACAGCTAAGAAAAGCTTTTTTAGCTAGTTTTTTTTTCTTTTGTGAGGAAAAATGTTAATTTTTACATCATACCGTCATAGCAACAGAACCGACTGTTTTCAACCCACCCTATATTCAAATGAGCCCTCACTTGATAAAAAGTTGCTTTTATCAGATGTGTTTCTGCTTATTTGGTAACTATTACACCTGCACTGTCATAAAAAGGTGATATTTTGACTGTTGTGCCAAAATTGTTGAACAGAAGAAAAAAATTATACCCTTACTGTCCTTATCAGTTAAAAATTGCTAAAACAAGGTTTCACCACATCTTTGGAAACTGTCATAATTTTTATTTGCGTAGCAATATATTCAAACTGCATGCTTATTTTATTTACAGAATCATTAAATAACATATAAAAAAATTTTGGTGGAAATCCGGAACTGTTGGCTTTGCTTAAAGGGGTCATTATCCTATTCATGTAATGAATTTCCGGTGCATGTCAAAAGATGGCAAAATGAAAAATAGTCCCAATTTTCTCTTTTGTTTCTGCTTTTGCCTGTAACTGCTATTGCTTAAGAGTTGGATATTTTGAAAGGTATGGCATTACTGTAGAACAAGAATATTTTTTTTTCCAGTCAATGTCTTTACAGTGGAAGCACTTCCTAAAGTGTGTAATGTGGTACAATGTGACCACAACACTGAAATGAAAGTAGAAAAACCATTCTTAAACTTTAAGGTAATATTCCCGAAAAAAATCCGTGGACAGGTATACTTTTGTCTCCATTTTTATGTAATTTAGCATTATAGGTGTAATGCCCCATATATGAAATTTTACGTAAAAGAAAGATTTTTTTAATAAAAAATTTTGATGTCTCGCCCGTTCGGTTACTTTTACTCAGGCCATCCAAAAGGATAATGACCTCTGTAAGAGCAAAATTTACAAATTGGTCAAATACACAAATCCCACTTGTCAGGTACTTTTTATGAAAGGGTACCAGAACTCATTGTAGGAAAACATCTTTTCTGCAAAATATATCTTCAGGTTTTATAGTTATAGTCTGTTTCATTAGCTGCGGTAAAATTTGACTTTTTGGCCTATGGTATCATAAAAAGTGATTATTTTTGCAAAAAGCACACTGTTAACAATTCTATAGAGTACAGTAAGGTAGAACCCAAGGTGACATGAAATAAAAATGTATTATTGGTATTAAATAATACCTTTCAGACCAAAAATTGATTAAATAAATGTAAACCATGATCCTATTTCATTTACCAGCACTTATTGCTAGACAGAAACATGTATCATACCTTGAAGATTGTAACTAAAGATTAAATGTATTCATTTTGTTTCTTAAAAGAAGGTTATACAGCAGTATTTTAATCAATATGTAGTGTTTTTTCATTCCTCTGGCCTCTAGGTAATTATTTGGCATGGGTAGGCATCATTTGCAATGTGCCGTTTTAATGTAAAGTCTGTGAATCTAGTATGCTTTTGGGTACTTTGAACCAATCAGTCTAGTCAGTTGCTATGTTTTCTACTTTTTCAGTGACTTGGCATGCAAAAAGGACTGAAAAGATGCCAATGAGTCTTTTTGTATAAAAATTATATGTCAGTTTTCTTAAAACTAGTCATAACTCTACTTTGTACATAGTTTTATTAAAGTTTACGCTACAGAAAAGAGACCTCTGCTTCTCAACCTGAATTCCATTGTGGTGTATTTCTACTTAATAAGTTCATTTATACACTCATTACAGCTAAGAAAAGCTTTTTAGCTAGTTTTTTTTTCTTTTGTGAGGAAAAATGTTAATTTTTATATCATACCGTCATAGCAACAGAACCGACTGTTTTCAACCCCCCCCCCCTATATTCAAATGAGCCCTCACTTGATAAAAAGTTGCTTTTATCAGATGTGTTTCTGCTTATTTGGTAACTATTACACCTGCACTGTCATAAAAAGGTGATTTTTTGACTGTTGTGCCAAAATTGTTGAACAGAAGAAAAAAATTATACCCTTACTGTCCTTATCAGTTAAAAATTGCTAAAACAAGGTTTCACCACATCTTTGGAAACTGTCATAATTTTTATTTGAGTAGCAATATATTCAAACTGCATGCTTATTTTATTTACAGAATCATTAAATAACATATCAAAAAATTTTGGTGGAAATCCGGAACTGTTGGCTTTGCTTAAAGGGGTCATTATCCTATTCATGTAATGAATTTCCGGTGCATGTCAAAAGATGGCAAAATGAAAAATAGTCCCAATTTTCTCTTTTGTTTCTGCTTTTGCCTGTAACTGCTATTGCTTAAGAGTTGGATATTTTGAAAGGTATGGCATTACTGTAGAACAAGAATATTTTTTTTTCCAGTCAATGTCTTTACAGTGGAAGCACTTCCTAAAGTGTGTAATGTGGTACAATGTGACCACAACACTGAAATGAAAGTAGAAAAACCATTCTTAAACTTTAAGGTAATATTCCCGAAAAAAATCCGTGGACAGGTATACTTTTGTCTCCATTTTTATGTAATTTAGCATTATAGGTGTAATGCCCCATATATGAAATTTTACGTAAAAGAAAGATTTTTTTAATAAAAAATTTTGATGTCTCGCCCGTTCGGTTACTTTTACTCAGGCCATCCAAAAGGATAATGACCTCTGTAAGAGCAAAATTTACAAATTGGTCAAATACACAAATCCCACTTGTCAGGTACTTTTTATGAAAGGGTACCAGAACTCATTGTAGGAAAACATCTTTTCTGCAAAATATATCTTCAGGTTTTATAGTTATAGTCTGTTTCATTAGCTGCGGTAAAATTTGACTTTTTGGCCTATGGTATCATAAAAAGTGATTATTTTTGCAAAAAGCACACTGTTAACAATTCTATAGAGTACAGTAAGGTAGAACCCAAGGTGACATGAAATAAAAATGTATTATTGGTATTAAATAATACCTTTCAGACCAAAAATTGATTAAATAAATGTAAACCATGATCCTATTTCATTTACCAGCACTTATTGCTAGACAGAAACATGTATCATACCTTGAAGATTGTAACTAAAGATTAAATGTATTCATTTTGTTTCTTAAAAGAAGGTTATACAGCAGTATTTTAATCAATATGTAGTGTTTATTCATTCCTCTGGCCTCTAGGTAATTATTTGGCATGGGTAGGCATCATTTGCAATGTGCCGTTTTAATGTAAAGTCTGTGAATCTAGTATGCTTTTGGGTACTTTGAACCAATCAGTCTAGTCAGTTGCTATGTTTTCTACTTTTCAGTGACTTGGCATGCAAAAAGGACTGAAAAGATGCCAATGAGTCTTTTTGTATAAAAATTATATGTCAGTTTTCTTAAAACTAGTCATAACTCTACTTTGTACATAGTTTTATTAAAGTTTACGCTACAGAAAAGAGACCTCTGCTTCTCAACCTGAATTCCATTGTGGTGTATTTCTACTTAATAAGTTCATTTATACACTCATTACAGCTAAGAAAAGCTTTTTAGCTAGTTTTTTTTTCTTTTGTGAGGAAAAATGTTAATTTTTATATCATACCGTCATAGCAACAGAACCGACTGTTTTCAACCCCCCCCCCCTATATTCAAATGAGCCCTCACTTGATAAAAAGTTGCTTTTATCAGATGTGTTTCTGCTTATTTGGTAACTATTACACCTGCACTGTCATAAAAAGGTGATTTTTTGACTGTTGTGCCAAAATTGTTGAACAGAAGAAAAAAATTATACCCTTACTGTCCTTATCAGTTAAAAATTGCTAAAACAAGGTTTCACCACATCTTTGGAAACTGTCATAATTTTTATTTGAGTAGCAATATATTCAAACTGCATGCTTATTTTATTTACAGAATCATTAAATAACATATCAAAAAATTTTGGTGGAAATCCGGAACTGTTGGCTTTGCTTAAAGGGGTCATTATCCTATTCATGTAATGAATTTCCGGTGCATGTCAAAAGATGGCAAAATGAAAAATAGTCCCAATTTTCTCTTTTGTTTCTGCTTTTGCCTGTAACTGCTATTGCTTAAGAGTTGGATATTTTGAAAGGTATGGCATTACTGTAGAACAAGAATATTTTTTTTTCCAGTCAATGTCTTTACAGTGGAAGCACTTCCTAAAGTGTGTAATGTGGTACAATGTGACCACAACACTGAAATGAAAGTAGAAAAACCATTCTTAAACTTTAAGGTAATATTCCCGAAAAAAATCCGTGGACAGGTATACTTTTGTCTCCATTTTTATGTAATTTAGCATTATAGGTGTAATGCCCCATATATGAAATTTTACGTAAAAGAAAGATTTTTTTAATAAAAAATTTTGATGTCTCGCCCGTTCGGTTACTTTTACTCAGGCCATCCAAAAGGATAATGACCTCTGTAAGAGCAAAATTTACAAATTGGTCAAATACACAAATCCCACTTGTCAGGTACTTTTTATGAAAGGGTACCAGAACTCATTGTAGGAAAACATCTTTTCTGCAAAATATATCTTCAGGTTTTATAGTTATAGTCTGTTTCATTAGCTGCGGTAAAATTTGACTTTTTGGCCTATGGTATCATAAAAAGTGATTATTTTTGCAAAAAGCACACTGTTAACAATTCTATAGAGTACAGTAAGGTAGAACCCAAGGTGACATGAAATAAAAATGTATTATTGGTATTAAATAATACCTTTCAGACCAAAAATTGATTAAATAAATGTAAACCATGATCCTATTTCATTTACCAGCACTTATTGCTAGACAGAAACATGTATCATACCTTGAAGATTGTAACTAAAGATTAAATGTATTCATTTTGTTTCTTAAAAGAAGGTTATACAGCAGTATT